>JACBWW010000019.1:11174404-11579792 GCA_020086605.1 Lanius collurio
AATGTGTAGTTCTGTAAGAGAATAGTCATTTACTGACAGAAAACAGCATTTGGTTTGATACAGGAAATTAAATCACTTTATGCTTGTGAGCCTTGTTAATTATATCTGAATTAAAGGATTTTAATTGATCTCAATACTTGCTGTGCAAAATAATTTTCTTCGCTTGAATATGAAAGAATGCATAAGCATTTTTATTCCGTTTTTATCTTTAGTATTGGTTTGAACTGTTAAAGAAAAAAACCCTAACAGTAGTTTTCAACTACTAATCACAATTTGGTACAAACTTAATTTACCGTCTGCTCTAAGTTTCAGTAAATGGAAAAAGAATAAACTCAGTCCTTATCTTTAATGCATTGGCTTGCACGAGAAGATGATTGTTCATTAACCTATAGGTAGCCTTCAGAAAAAACTCCTTGTAGTGTCTGTGTAATATTGGGACAGTGGGCTGCTCAACCCACCAGGAGCATCCTGGGCAGCGTTGTCCAAACACTTCTCTCGGCCCTGGCCAGAGATGTTGCTGAAGACGTGGGTGTGCATTACTGGCAGCAGTGGCTGGGACAGGACAGTTTCTCCCTTGGGCAGTGGCAGTCCTGGGACTCCTGATGGCCTCTGTTGACAGGGCAGCAGCAGGTTTCACATTTGCACAGGTAAAATCAGCTTTCTGATATCTCTACATAGAGTCCTGAGGAAATTTGTAACTGCTTCTAGAGAAAAAGATAGACTTCTATGTTTGGGGGCAGGAGAACAAGTCCTGGGTTAACTTCCAAGTGATTTAATCATTTTTTCTAAAAACAAATAACTTAAAAACTGAAATAAAATACACACTGAATATTTTAAATGCGATATATTGCAACTCTATTTATGCTTAGAAGACCAGGCAAGTTTTAAGAGTTTTTTCACTTGCCTCAGCACATAAACTAGAGAAAAGGATTAGGAAATCTTCAAATTATGAAATCCATGTGAAGCAGGAGGCCTTGAGGCAGAGAAATATGCAGTACCAACCTACTGGTGTACCAAAGTCGGGTGACATTCTCTCTCAGCTCTTGATGACTCCCCATATTGACTCCCACTGTGATGCTTCTGGTCCAGAAGCAACTGCTGTACATTTCTTTATGGTGTGTTTTTTCTTGTTTAGACCTTGGGAAGGGTCTAAAGACTTGAGAGGTCTCAGTTCAGCTCAGAGAGATTTTACTGGAAGGAAGAGATGAGCTGGAGATAACACCTAGGCAATGATTAAATAAGTAACCCAGACTGTTCACCTAACCCATTTTGTTTCAGTTCTCTTGGTGAGGTGCCTGATCCCGGTGGGAGGAGTGAGAGAGGCCAAGCAGAGTCTCCTAGAAGTGCTCTATTTCAGTCTCAGTGCAAAACATGAAACTTTCTGTGTGTTTTGTGTTCATCCCTTCTGCTGCACAGGCAGTGCAGACTTTTATTCTTGTCCCCTGAATCTGTTAATGAAGCCTATGATTTTTTCCACCCCCATCTCCTAATGTGACTACAGCATTTCTAAGATTTAGCCTATGTGGATACAGCCTCTGTGACCCAGACTGTTATCGAAATGTAAACCTATACCTCTTTAACCAGTATAGGGCAGATAGTGGTATCTTTTTGTCATAGTTTTGTATCTGTTAATCCACTTTAAAAGCCCATATAATCTGTTCATTAGGTTAAGCACTGCATATGTGATATTTACCAAGAAACCTTGTGAAAGTGGAATATTTAAATCTGAATAGCATGTTTGTCTATAAAATGAAATAGAAAATAAATAGAATTAATTTGTGGCTTGGGGATGAGACCCAGGATGGAAATAGAAAGCATAATAGAAGGAAATAATAAAAAGAAGGTGATTATTGCCTCAGCTGAATTTTTATCTGCTTGGTTCCAGAGAGTTCAGAGACCAGAGAACATTTCAGGGCAATTCAGTGCTGGAAGATTTCAGTACCACTGTGCTCCCCTCATCTACTTCCACATCCCTGATGGAACCTTATTTACCAATGAAAGGTGCAGATGAAGAAATTGGTAGAGCTTGGTTTGAGATGGTTAAAAGATGTGCAGTTTCAAATGCCATTGAAAAAAAAAAAAAGAAATGGAAATAGGGTAAAACTCCTTTCATTTGGAAAAGTTCAATCACCTTTGTATTTGAAGGTCTTTGGCAAACCCTTTACTATAACCTGTTTCATCAAAACTTGTTTTTCACTCAAAGATAATGATAGGAAATTTCCATCCAATAGAGATGTGAGTCTATCTGCTGGTTTGTGGTCCTTGAAGATTCAGTCCAGGGGCACTGCATTCTGTCAGTAGCCACGTGATGTGTTTTCTACCAGAAATATCTACTTCTTCCTGTTCTTTTCTACAGTCAGGATCAGTTTACCTAGGCTGTACAGGTACTACGTGGGTGTCAGGATTTTCTGTTCTATTGCATGAATGTTTTTAAGCACTTTTGATGAGGATTACAATTAGGTAATCAAGATAAATATTTCTTAGATGTGTATTGCCAGGGGGAAGAGCTTGACCTCTGCCTTGCTAATATCTCCTTTCAAGTGTTTGTACAGAATTATAAGGTCCACTCTACCCCCAGTTTGTAGTGCTGAATGGGCTTGTTGTGACTCAAGTGTAGGATCCAGCATGTGACCTTATTGGACCTCATACAACTGGCCACAGGACATTGAGGCCTGTCCAAATGTCCTGATGGGAGTTGGTGATGGTCTGAAGCTACAGATGGAGAAATGATGGTAATAGGAGGTTCTAAATGGTCATGGAAACTAAGTGTAAATACAAATGTAGGCACTGAAATGAAAGTTTGAGGTTAGGTGGTGAGCTGGCACATGCTTATGGTGGGGATCTCGTAATTCCAAGGCAATTGAATAATTTTATCAGTGATAATATTTACCCTTGCTATTGCTTAGTCTTCCAACTTGCTTTCTACTGTTTTCTTTCCAAAGAATATACCTACCACTGTTTTCACAGTAGTTGTCATTCAGCATCAGAAAGGTAATACTGCACTCTGATCTGCAACATGAAAAATCATTATGGTTTTCAGTGGTTTTCGTTTAGCTGGTTGATCTTTTGGGTTTTTTTGGTGTGGAATTCCCCCCCCCCCCCCCCCAGTTTGTTAGTTTTTTGTTTGTTTAGTTTTGGGTTTTTTTGCCTGGCAAAATGTCATCTGTATAGTTTATGTGCTACCAATGGAAACTGTGTTGTTGAGAATCAACATTTACACACAGCCTATCATTTCCCTGGCATGGATGTTGCTTTTAGCTTTTTATTCTTAGTAAAAAGAAAGAGAGCATTATTCAAAACTGACAAGTAAAAGCTTCCATCCTTTTACTTTAAGTCCAGTTTGGGGTAAAAAAGGCCTGCCTTGTGTCTTCTGGAAACTTCTATGTTGGGGTCACAACAACTGTCACTGGTCACAAGGTCAACACTTTATTCTGTATTTTATGTTTTTGGTGAAGTGACTAACCTGATAATCTGGAAAATTGGTATCAAAACCTATAAAAAATGCTTATGATGCCTCTTTCCAAAGTAAGCAATCCCTTCCAAATAGTTTTGCTGTAAAGTATTACAAACTGCCCCAAATCTTTCAATGCTGTGACATCTATATCCTCCTTGGTACATGTACAGCTTTTAGATTATGCTTGTGACTTGTCATGTATTAATTACAATATATGCCTTAGAAAATAAGTTGTTTTCATTAAACCTCTGTAAAGACATGATTGCCAGAGTTTTGTTTCAAATGATAGCATTATGGTAACTGAATCAGGAGCGACGGCATCAACTTTTAAAGTATTAGTTTTAGAATAACAACAAAAATGTACTAATTATTTCTGTTGCAATCAGAGTTTTAATTTATCAAAGCTATGAAGAAATCCTACAAACCTCTTGTTTTTGCAACTAAAGGAGCATCACTAGAGAAATTTTATTTATTATAATTACAAAACCAGATCCCATGAGTAGCAGATGTTTTGAGAAAGCTGAAAAATTAAGTTAAGTTTTAATGAGAGCTATTGTTCTGGTTAAATAATGCATACCTCCAGCTAGAGAGATGTTACATTTAGAGGTTCTAAAATCTTATGTTCCAGTCTTGAAAACAATTAAAATGTCTTTAAGTCACCAATTTAAGTAATGCTTGAGAACTAAGAATTTTAAGTGTCTTCCCTGAAGCAAGAAACACAATAACAATAACAAGGGCTTATTCCCTATTGTACTCTGGGAGCTGCATTTTGCAGCAACAGCTTTTTGAAAAGAACCTTCAACAACCTGAATTGCTGAAATCTGGAAGTGAAGCATGTTCTTTGGAACAGGAAATGTGCAAAGATCTAAACATGTCATAAAATTGCTACACAATGTGTACAGTTCATATAGTAATCTTTCATACTGTATTTTATGTTCCAAGTTTGTTTTCTTGACCTCATTTCCATTTTTACCTCATCTTCCAATCAACTCTTCCCTTTAGATTTCTTGTGGATTATAAAATCTACCAGAAAATTAATTCCAGGAGGATTGGGTTTAAGTGAATTCTGGATTCTCAGCAGTCTCTTTTGAAGAAAGTGGAGAAAGGGCTGTGAGCTGTGAGGATGTGCAGGGACTGTGGTGCACATACCCTTGCAGGCATGGCCCTTTCTGCCCTATGCCACTGCTGAGTGCTAATCTTGTTCTTCTGGCTTCCTTCAGTTCCCATCCCAGGCTACTCGCTTTACTGGTGAAGTCAGGCTTCCCAGTTCTCTTGTATCACTCCAATGCTTCTTTTTCTGCAGTTTCTCATTTTGGGACACATCTTAGTCTTTCACAGAGCGATTTCTTCCTTTGTCCTGACTCTGGAGAGGGGCCCTGCTCTATGTGCAGAACACCAGCGGGAGAGTCATCGTTCCCAAACCTCCTCTGCAAAGCAAGCTTGGTCCATCACAGGCAAAGACAGGTCCAGCACAGAGCAAATGTTTTCCATCTCCTAAGAACACCCAAGCACAACACATATCAAGTTCTACAGTACAATTTATGAGTTGAATCTTTCTAAATTAACTGCTTTAATTTTTTCAAAACCATGCAATTAGTCTCCAAAATAGCCAAATGTGCATGAAAATAGTCAATAAAGCCATGGATGTATCATGCTGCCTTAATTACGGGCAAATCTGCAAGCTTTACTTCAACAAACTAAATTAATTCAGATTGCAGATTTATGCAGAACAAGTGGAGAAATAATATTTTTGTTGAAAGTTATGTTTTAAAGTCACAAAATCACAGGATAGTCCAGATTGGAAGGGACCCAGAAGGTTCTTCAAGTACCAATTGTGATGTGAATGACCCACACAGGGATGGAACCCACAACCTTGGCATTATTAGCACCATGCCCTGACCAGCTGAGCTAATCCCAGGGTCACAATGGTTTAATAAATGCAGCTATACCTTTCAATGACCAGTAAGTTTGCTGTAAGTGACATGTAAAGGTGGAATGTGTAACTGAAGTACAGTCTGCTTAGAGGTCTGCATGCAGGTAAAAGTAGTTATCAGACTGCTGCAATATTTAAAACTTCTTTCTGAAAGAGGGAGGAATATCACTGTGCTCTGTTGCACTGCATGTACTCATTTCCTTGGATTGCTCTGCTCTTTCCTTTGCAGTTTTCATTACCTATAGCAGAAGTCTTAATGGAAAAAAAAAGCATAATAAAGATCATCTTTTTGATTACAGCTAATCATATGCTAGAAATGCAGAATTCATATTTATCTGGTAAAGCCAGCAATTCTTCAGGGACAGAGCAGTTAATTTCCTTTCTTTGTATTTTGTAAGTGTATCACTATTAATCATGGAGATCATAAGCTCAGCATTCCTGAAAACGTGCTAGTTAAGTAAATGCAACTGACTTATGATGCACCTCATAAGAAATCTTAGGAGAGCTGCATATTTTGCTTTGCCTGAGAAATTGTGGGCACACTCTGAATATGCTGTTGAAATACAGCAGAATCTTAGAGTCATCAGACCTTCCTAGGGCCTGGAATAAATAGGAAGCCAATTTTCATTCTTCACAATAAATTTAATTTATTAATTAAGTTATTTTGAAATCTATTAACATATTGCTAGTGGCTTTGTTGCTGCTGAAACATTATATCCTCATTGCTGGTAGTGGATGTAGTTAGGGGATCTGAAGCCAGCTCATGTATGGATGTTTGATTCTAATCTAGAATGAGTATAAAGCATTTTTGCTGGACTGGCACTGCAGGTAATGGCATTTTTTAACTAAAAAATCCCCAAACAATGGTCATTTGTGTGTATGTGGGCCTAAGTTGGTTGTGTAACTCAGTGCTTTGCAAATCTGAAGAATCCTGATATCAGACTCAATAATCAAAGTGATAGATGTAACACTTTGCATGTCAATTATTTTTATGACCTTTTAGGCCTGCCTTAATAGTTCCCCTTGCATTGTTGTGCTCTGGATTAATTCATCAGTGTAATGGTGTGACTAAAAAGGTCACAGAAGGGTACTGAGAGTGCTGAAGGTCTAAGCTGCATCACAGCTCATAGTTTGTGAATACTTGAAAGAAAAGAAAGACAGAAAATGTGACAGATGAGACTTTTCCAAATGAAAATAAGAAACCAAGTAATTTTTCCAGCACAAATACTTGGGATGGACCTTGACAAAGTAATTGCTTTCAATTCTGCTAGCATTAAAATTACTTGAGCATTTTGACTAATATGCAGCTCTCTCCCTTATGTAATTCTTCCTGTTCTCAAAATTAGCCCTTGTATCTTAGCTTGAATTAGTTTGTTAACAAATACACCATATTCAAACTAGAAATTAGGCACCAATCTACCTACTCCTGTGAATGGCTACTAAATTCAAGTGATTCCCTTGTCGTAATATAGTCAATTATGACATTCCATTTATTAGTTACAAAAGAGAATATGATATGATACACCTCTAGCCAGAGGAAGATTTTGTTCTTTTTAATTCATAATGACTGTCTAATTGGTTGCTGCAACCTTTCAATGCTCATTTTGTGCTGTGTCACATCTGGTACAATCAACTTGGTGACACTGTGAATGGTTCCAGCTTCATTTGTTAGGGGGCTGTCAGCCAAGAGGCCTTTGAGGTGAATCTGCCTGAGACAGGGAATTTCCTGAAGGCCAAGCAAAGCTCATTAACACATAAAAAATCCAAATGACCAGAAAAGGCAGAACGATACGAAAACTTGTTTGAGGTGAACTGACACAGCGAAGGGGATAAAGCACCACGCCCACTTCCTTTCCCTAGGCTGCTGCTGGCTGAAATGCTGGTGTAAAACTGGGAGCTCTCTACATCAGGCTCTTGGGAGAAGATCATGGCTTGAAATACCAGCTGGTTGTTTCTGCCTGCTTGGGTGTAGTGAATGGTGTTTGCTGTGAAAAGGTCACATAAAATTTTAATCAGGACAGAAGGAAAGGCGTGGGGAACAATTGTGCAGCCTGACAGGGAACCTGCCACGCTTTCCCTTGTGCCTTTATTGAACAAGTGTGGCTTTAGCAGGGACATCTTTGTCCCTCAAAGCACCTGCGAGCCAGGAGGAAAAGCCTCTTGGTGGGAAATGAGCCTCCAGGCCCCCCTGCTGGAGGAGGGACATGAATACTTATTGCTACTGTCCTGCAGAAAGTTTTCAGTTCATAGAAATTCTATTTCCTGTGCTAAAAAGGTGGAAAATGATCTTCTTAATTTAGTAAAAAATGCTAGACTGGTGCCTTCTGATTACTTTGTGAGGCTGAAAAAGAAATGAAGCAAATTTTCTTTAAAGCAGTGTAAAAAGCTCTATTCAACAAGAAAAGACATCTTTTCACTTGGCTAAAGAAATTTTTTTTACACAATGGTAATTATAGTTGCTCTGAAGTACATGTCTTTGGTTTTTATACCTTGAATATATTTTGTTTATTTGATTGGGGCTTTTGGTGGGGTTTAGTTGTTTGTTTTGGGCCTTTTTTTTTTTTTTTTTGATACTACTTTTGAGCCCCTGGAGGCTCACCATTTATAAACTACTGCCATTACCCCAGGACTGTGCCTCAAGTCTATAATGGGACTGGTAGTGCCCATGTATCTGCTCTTACCTAAGGTAATAAAGGTGATGAAAGGCTTTGAAAATTCAGAGCTCTGCCTTAGTTTAGCTTCCTTAAAAAACCTAGGTTTTCTAAACCTACTGACCCTGTTACTCTTAGTTCATGCAGTTTTGTGTCAGAACTTGTTCTCTTAGCTAAAAACAGGTCAGTCTTGTGCAACTGTGCTGCAAGGCTTTGTGGTGTTTTTATTTACATATACATAACAAAGGCTTTGGGAAAGAAAGAGAAGGGTGATATCATTAATTCTGACTTTTTTATTTTTGAAATTATTTCAATTATGGCCACATTTTTTTTTTTTTTGTAGTTGAAGTTACTATATGATCAAAAAACCCAAACCCCTACCATATTGCTTCAAAGCCGTTAAAAATCAACAGGAAGTTCCAAAAATTTGGGATTGTTAACATAACCTTTTCTATTTTAATGTCATATTGACATTAAATATTTAATAAATACATTTCGTTTTCACTGTGAAAAATTCAGTGGTGCTTTTAGCTCTCTTTTCAGTTGGGGTATTTTTGTGTTTGTACCTCACTGCACTAAAGGCTGTGTAAGTCTTGATGTGTAGTGCCCAAAAGTAGGTCTGAGAGGCAACCAGTGGAAGTGTGAATGAGCACTAAATTGCAGGTGAACTTGGCTAAGAAAGGTGGTTCGTGTATTCTCCTAAGTGACCTGAGCAATGCATAGCAAGGGCAGGTTTGAAATATTCAGGATTGTGTTTGAAGATACAGAAATAAATGAATGTCTTTTCAGTGGCAATCTTCATTGTCAAGGAAGTTGTTAATTCTGAAATACCATTTTTCACTTTAAATCAAAGGTGCTTGGCTCTTTATAGTACTAACACAGAATAATATTTTTTCTGTTAGAGACCTTTCTCTTACTCCTATAGAAAGAGAATCTAGCTTTATTACACAACAATAGAAAAAATACTTGAGGTTATATATCTTAAAATAATTTCTTTCCATAGGGATCTGAGGAAGAAAGAATAGCAAGATATTGTTCATCACTAAAAAAAAAAGGAGGATGGAAGGGAAGTTTACTAAGACTGAAAATTAGTACTTAAAGCGTTGACTGAAAAAAGCAAGATTTTTAAGAATTAAGGCTCTTACTGTTTTGATACAATTATGATAGGTAAAATATCTGTTTAGAATTACTAGTTCAAATTGATGCAAAAAAAAGGGATAAGTTTTTATTCAATTAAAAACTTGTGTCCTCTTTCCCAAAGAATTATTGATGCAAAGCCTCAAGGGTTCAATGTACTGTGAAAACTGAGGCATCAGCTTGCATCTGGATCTGCTACTGGGAGTTTTTCTGTTGTCAGTGCTGCATTAAAGAGCATTTTAACTTATTTTGTGAAGCTGCTGTTTTTGCAACTGTATTACACAGACTGCTTTCTTTACTGCTGGATTTTAGTTTTCTGAAAGAATATGGAGAATGCCAGAGTGAATGTAGTGCTGCAAAAACCAGTTCAGCATCACAAAGAATATTTTGTTGTGTAGAGGAGTTTTGTTTGATCTCTGTTATTTTAGTTTTTACTTTGGGGAGGGAGGGAGTAAAACCTATAATCTATTTTTTTCCATCTGATCAGTATTGGATGTATCCTAAACGTTGGTTGAGTTAGGAAGTAATGACGAGACAGAGGCGTAGGTTAGGCTTTTGCTTTATGCTTGAATTTGGCCTAAGCTAATTCAGATGTTTGGATGCAGTTGACAGTTGCCCAGACTGTGTGGTGAAGACATACTGATGGTGACAAGTCCTGGCACTGTTTTGTCTCTGACATCTGATGAGGTAACAGCCTGAATTCCTATAGTTGCAATATGCAGATGACACACTATTTTAATCAAACTGAAGTTTACAGCGCTTGAGCTCTTCACTTAAAATTTAAACATTTTTTTAAAAAGCAAAAGGTAAATAATGCTGTGATCTGTCTCTAAGATTTATTAATACCAAATCCAGCAATTTTTACCTTTATGTGGAGCTGCAATTCAACCATGACATCCTTCATAGCAAAAATGATATTCCAGACATCATAAATGACATTTCCCTTTGAGCAAGCCTGTAGATGAAGAAGCACCAATACCTGTTCAGAAGCTGATTTAGAGTTAACAGGGGGACAATTTTGCTATGCTAGAGTACATAAACATTCCACACTGACAACGTTTTATAGCTGGTCACAGTGCTGATAAATATATTTTATGGAATATCTGCTTGTAATGTGCAGATGGAGACAGAAGAATTCTCCATTTCATTTTGGTTTATTTTACTTTGTCATTTTAACAGCATTTAGAATAAACCTGATAGGCCACTAAAAACTAGAAGATATACCTAGCTCTTAGTTACACTGATGTAAATTACAGTTCGCTGTCTTTGGTAAAGTTATTCCACACTTATAGAACAATTTGAAGATTGTAGATATGCCTTGAGGCATTAGAGAGATGTAAAATTAGAGCAAATGACATAAGCATGAAACCTTTCCTGGAAATTATTATGGTTTTTTTATTATTTAAAAACCCACTAACAACTAAGCATTTAAAAGCCAAAAAAAACTCCACTGCAAACCAACAGCAAAATAAAACCCTGCACATGATCCTTTTATTTATTATGCTTTTACAACCTGAAATAAAAAAAAAAAAACCAACTTCTGATTTAATAATATAAATATGATTAAGCTAAATATAATTTTTGCTTTAGGCCAATTGTATCTAAAGGGTCAACTGCTGATATTGAAATAGGGGGGTCAGCATCTGGAGAATGCTGACTTCCTAAATTTTCAATTCTTTTACTGATCATTCTGGCTTAAAATATCATAAACTTTGTGATCCTGCATGGGTTATTTTAGACATCTTTTCCCAAGAAGATCAGAACAGAGAAATATGGGACTATTTATGAAAATCTAATCCTCCTCTTGTAGTCAGTGTGAGAAGCCAAGTGACCCCTATTTGTTATCTTGTATTTTGTTTCGTCATTTACACCTGAATATTCAAGAAGCTATGAATTAAAATTCCTGAATGTTATTCTGCAGCACTACCAGGGCACCAAGGGCAGCTTCAAATCTGTCTGAGTCCTGCAAGCCCTCCCAGTCCCAGAGGGTTTTGCCAGCATGCCCAGAACAAGCAAGGGTAGGATGCGACTTGGGTGTGAAGCTTTTTCCAATCTGCCCTCTGAAGAGGACAAGGAAGGAGCCTAGGTAGAAAATGGGAGCTGTTTTTTGTGCTTTCCTACTGTTTCTTATAGACTTTTCAGTACAAATTACCTTCTTAACAGCTGGTTTAATTTGTTTAAGGTTCCTATAGGTTGTGGAAGAGAAAATCTTGTTCACAGGTTGGGTTATGTGGTTTGACTTTTGCAGCTTCTGAGGGAGGAGAAATAGATCTGCAGATACCAGCCCTGGCTTCCTGTGGAGCTCTGGCTGGGACTGTGCTGAAGGCAAATCCCTTGCAAATCCTCATTAGTGTCAGCAGGAAGCTATTTGACAGGCTCAGAGTTACCCTATTGCAAAGTGTATGGTTTCCTTTCTCTAGACTCTACATGTCGAGCTTTGCTGCTCTGTGTCCTACAGGACACTGAAATCTACTATGGGGGGGATTTTCAGTGTCTGCTGAAATATTTTCAAGGCATGATGAGCCTGGGAAAGTGCTGTCCTAGGAGTCACTGCTTGTATGCCAGTGTCACCTACTGGGTATCCTTGTTTTGATGTCGTCCCATGACAGCCAAGTTTTCCTGTTGCATGGGAGCTGTCATGGCTGAGCAATGGCTTAGTCAAGCTGGAAGGGAAATCACATTATAACACTAATTTTCTGGATTCTCTTCTCACAATGCATAGTCATGAAGCTAGTAGGAGTTATAATGAAACTTGCAATTTTAGCTTTTAGCTTTGAATTTATAGAATTTTTTTACCTATGCACACATCAGGTTTCCTGAAAAGAGAGGTTGCATAGGTGATGTGTGTGCAGGACTTTAGAAGAAACAGAAGAAAAAGCATGAACATTAGCTATTAGTTATGTAATATCTGTGCTACCAGCCAAAATGTATATTTCTTCCTTTGAAATAAGCCTATTTTCCATTAACAGTTTCCTGACTCTTTCATGCATGTCTGTTTAGCCTCACAGTCCAATCTCTTATGTTTAAATAAGATCTAGAATGTACCAACATGGTTAAAATATATTTTTATGAGCTCATGAATTTGAACCATGCTCTGCATCCCACCCCAGGGTCTCGCTTACTCACAAACACTGCTGTAAGTGGCTGTTGAGGTGGATGTATGTGAATTGAGCCGGACTCATCTGAGTAGTGTTGTGCTTTATTGTGCCAGCACGAGAGACCACATAAGATGGAAATAAATCTTTGCTGATTACAGAGCAAGAATTCAAGAGGCACATCTGAGATATCTGGCTTTGGCATTGTCTCTACAGAGCCCTAAAGGGTGAGCTTGAAGAATGGCAGGTTTTTGACTTGTGTGGTAGCTGGAGCCTTTGCCTTGTTACTTCAGCTAACAGTTATATCTTTTATACCCTCATGGACATGTCTTTGCTGTGGTGATGGTTTTCCAGAGCTGAGTGTTAACAGGGTCCCTGTATTGGCAAACACACTGAGAAGCTGTGCCTGTTTGAGCAGTGCTATCACCAGTTTTCTGCCTATGTAGGATTTATGTGAATGTTTTGTACAAGCATTTTGTTTTCTTCTCAAAAAAAGCTGAGCCGTACAAATTTCCTCACCATAAATTGTGAGAGTTGTTTGTCCTTTTATCAATAGTGCAAGAACTATGGGCAGCCAGTGAGAGTCTACAGGCATTTTCCTTTCTTGCACACAGAACTGGCCAGCAATCCAACTAGAGGTGTTACCTGGGCCAGGAAGTTAAAAGCACTATTAATTTCAGGTCAGATAGTTCTGAGTTTTGGCAGGGAAGAGGTCAGGAACAATGGCTGTGTGAGAGCCTAGATTACCTATGGAGTGAATAAAAACATCAGTCAGCAATACCATAAGGGTGCACAGGTGCTCTAAGTGGGTGAGTCCCAATAAGGCAAACAACTTGACAGAGACATTGCTAGTTTTTCACTGGGGTCATGTTAGTACTGATTTGTAATTCAAAAATTCTGTTTCACTAATTGTGTATCTAATTGTACTGCAAATCTTAGAAATAAAAAGCAGAGTATCAGTGTAAAAAACAATTTTTGTGACTGGGTGTGCTTGTGTTGATTTGAAATTAATGCCACTGCAGTTAAACCTGCTGAGTGTAAGGAAATGGACTTACTGCTGTTTGTTGATATCTTTGTTGCTTAAGCTATAACAATGACTGCAGCACCTGCTCTTGCTGGTTATCTGGCTCTGTCACATTTCCCTTACTGTTCTTTTTCCTTCTGTCTAGAGGCTTGCAGAAATTTTTGAAAAGAACCATCAGTTCATATCTGAGTGCTTAAATCCTTGTAGCAGTGTTTCTATTAGACATCTTGTATTGAATATAATCTCTGTATTCAAGCAGAAACAAACAATAAATCATTGGAGAAGAATACAATAATTTGGTTTACTTTCTCCAGTGATCAGTTAACAGAGAGAATGATGGCAAATGGAAAGCAAAAGAATATTAAGACATAAATGTGTAAGCACACTTAAAGCTATGGTGTTTGAGAACCTTTATGGTACGTGTGAAGACTTGATCTGAAGAAACTCTTTTAACGACTCTTGCAAACCAGGCATTGTATTTCAAAAATGTTCCTTTTAACAGAGCTGCTATTTCAACTAGAAATATTCTATAGTTGCTGTGTAATGATGCAATAAATTCACCCAGGGTCTTGTTACAGTTAATAACCTGTAAAGGGCAAAGGTATTTGGACAATGGACATGAAATTAGACCTGTATCATTCACTAACAGTGTTAGTTATTTCTTCCTTTGTCCTTCAAAAAAATGTCATTTTGTGGAAAAGGAGGTCAGCTTATATTTTACATGTTTAATTTTTTACAGCCAATGACTTCTTTGTAAATAAATAATATGCTTTGCTCAGAAGACAAGCATCAGTTCTGAAAAATTATCAAAGACATTAGGATACAATGCTAATGTATTTCATGCTTCAAAAGCTACAGCTGCCAGAAATTTATAGCAATCAATCAACATTTTTCGTTTGCTGTTTTCCATGTATTAGGAACACACTATGGGTAATAATTATGACCCTGGCTGTCCCCACTCTTTCAGATAAATATACTGGTTATATTGATTCACTTAATATTCCTCTGTGGCTGTTTCAAAAGCAGGTACCATTTCAGAAGACAAGCTGATGCCTCATTCCCTTTCTCTGTAGAATGCTTAATTTTTTTTTTCAGACAATTTAACACATTTCTTTGTGTTTGAATAGAATTACCTTTTCTACTACTGTGATCTGTAAATTAGAAAACTGAACAATAGAGCTGCAAGAGAGAAAGGCTTCGTCTCTCATAGCCTGTCAAGTCATTCTTCCATTCTTTAATAGACTAAGTCAGGTGATCCCATTACAAGCCCTTGTGTAAAGTATTCTCTAAAAGAGAACTAGCCAGGGGGCAATGCCTTTGAACTGAAGGAGGGTGGATTTAGATTGGACATTAGGACATTCTTCCCTGTGAGGGTGGTGAGGCCCTGGCACAGGTAGCCCAGAGAAGCTGTGGATGCCCCATCCCTGGAACTGTTCAAGGTCAGGCTGTACGGGGCTCTGAGCAACCTGGACAAATGGAAGGTGTCCCTGCCCATGGCAGAAGGTTGGAATCTTCTAATCCAAACCAGCCTACGGTTCTACCACCATTTATTAAAACAAATGTAAATTCTTGCATATAGACTGAATTATTTCAAGCCCTGAAAGACTGAAGATGCGAGGGCTTTCTAGGTCAAAGCTTACAGTGCAGGCAGGAGAACTTGTATTAAAGGAATCTGCATTAAGGGCTGTCTCCATTTAAAAGACTTAACTTTCCAATCCTCTCTCTCTCGCTTGACCTTCACCCAGAATAGACTGTAATAAAAACTATTTTTATAAGTGACAAAAAGGAAGCACAGACACTGCAGCTATAACAATGTAAGATTACCTGTGGATTTATGAGTAGGGGATGTTGCTGCTTTGGTAGTAGTAATGAATCTCACTTGTGCTAATAAGCAGTATTGTCTCTGCCCTGTCAATGCCGGGGCAAAGTCGTGACGCTCTCAGTCAGAGCTGGTTATGCACTGTGGCAATGAGCTCTGGTTTCTGTCTTTCACATTGCATAAAAAAAGGATCTATCTTGAAGAGAAAATGGAAATTGCAAAATGCCTATTCATAACTTTGCTTTGTTGTGGTTTTTTTTTCCTGCTTTAAATTACTGCATCTACAAGTCATTTCAAAATTAGTTTCTCAGAAAATGAGCTCTCATCTCTCATGGTAAAGGAAAGCAGTGAAGGCCTTGTTATCCAGAGAGCCACGGAATAACAGACTGAATAAATATTCCCCCTCACACAAGGGGGCAGGGAGAGGGAAACTGGCTGCATAAAGCTGTTTTCTTGCGTCACTTTTGTTTCATGTGAAATTTTGGCTGAGAGGTGCCCTGATACCTTCTGCCTATGAAAAAAAATGGGAGGAACAGAGGACTGTGGGGATGAGGCAGTAATTCCTCTTGTATTGGCTTTATGCTTGTGCATTGAAGGAGTACTAATAAGGAAAAATTGTGTCTAGAGAAATTAAAATAGCCTGCTGCAAGTTGAAACTAGGTTTGTTAAAATTATGTTCTGAAATACAATATTATTTATGTGACCTTATATGATATCCTAATTTTGTGGTCATTGCTGCAGTAATATCAGGCAAGATATAGCTGCATTTATGTTTGCAGATTTTTAAAATACTTCAGAGCTTTTAACAGATGACTACTTTTGTGAGATGCAGTTTTGAAAGTTGGCCTGTGATACTGATATGTGACTGAAAGTCCAGAGTTTTTTTTCTGATACTGCAGAAGAGAGGAAAAAAGCTGGTTCACATTGCTTTAGTACTACAGTATT
Source organism: Lanius collurio (assembly GCA_020086605.1). Classification (NCBI taxonomy): domain Eukaryota; kingdom Metazoa; phylum Chordata; class Aves; order Passeriformes; family Laniidae; genus Lanius; species Lanius collurio. The sequence goes on from JACBWW010000019.1 coordinate 11,190,463, forward strand.
AAAAGTAGTGGAGTAATATTTTTTTTTTCTATAAAATTAGAGGATATCAATTTGAATGCTTTAAGTAGATACATCTCACTATGCATGTTTAACGACTTTTCTATAAAACCAAAGACAAAACCAGTATCCAAAACACTTTCAGTTTTCAGCTACGTTGAGGCTCTGTTTGTTGGAGTACAACAATTGTATTTTAGTTAGATCTGTTGGGTATGTACCCAGAGATGTGTTCAGCTGGTTTTGCTTCATATGTCTGACTGTTTAGGTATTAATAGCATTTTCCAGAAAGATACCAAAACTTTCCTTTACACAGAGCTCAGTGAATAATTTAATACTAATTTACTACAGCATTGCTTTCTGTGATGGTTGGTGAGTGATGCAGCAGCTGTGCCCTCACTCAGGAAATGTGAAAAGTCTCTGTGTGCTCTGAGGAATGATCTCTGTTTGCTCATGAAAGAACAACTTCATGGTAAAAGGTAAAGAAAATATACCCCCTTAACAGTTGTATTCAGATAATTAACTACAATTAGAAAAGAACCCCAAACCAATGAAAGCCCCAACAGATTAACTTACTATAAAGCTAATGATGACAGATGAATTCCTGACTTCCATTTCATAACAGCATTGAAGGTCATGCTTCTTCAGGGATAAGGAACATAAACAACAGTGCTCATTAATCTTTACAAAGTGTTAAGAAAAGTGTAAGGAAACAAAAAAAAAAGGCTGAAAGAAAGGAGCACACTTTATTAAACCCTTAGGAAGCTGCACTGTGTCCCACTGTCCATAACAATGAAAGAGAGATTCTGCTTCCTTTCTGCATACAAGATGATGAAATAGAAGTTACCTTGTTTTGTAACATCAGCTTCTAAGGGTAAAGGGTTAGCAAAAGACAAGATGCAAGGATGATATCAAAGGATGCATTGATCTTTTATTTATTAAAAAGGGGGATATTTGCAATTCATGTAAATTCTAGTGTTCTCCCTGAGATTGCATTTATGCCTGTATGCAGGATATATGATGTTGAAGATAAATAATTTTTCCAAGGCTTTTCCCTCTTTGAATTTGTGAGTTTCTGGCAGATGTGCCCTCTTCAGGACTAGAGTTGAACAATAGCACTTAAAAATCTGTTTCCCTTCAGTCATCAGTTACCTTGGAAGTCCCTTATAAAAGGTGAGAACTTTGAATTGCTAAAATGTATGGGGACTAAGCAGTGCTTAGCGGTTGAGTGCACCAACCTGCCTTAAACTCATTTATTCTATCTTAATTTGAAGGGGAAAAGCTTTTTGCTTATCTGGACATTCATAATGCATGAATGGGTCTGAAATGGATCAGTTGTTCATTGAAAAGAAAAGCGGTATTTGATGTGGGTCTCTCTCTCTCTCTCCTTTTTAATTTTTATTTCCTTATCTCTGTAAGGTATCTTGGGGTAGAGAGAAGTAATTTTCTAATGATAAATTGTGGATTCATGTTAGTAACAGAAAAGCAACCATACATTCTTGTGTGTTATAGATAGGAGAGCTGTGACAGGAGCAAAGGGAATTCTTTCCTGAGTCCTGGTAAGACTCTCAGCTAATTTTGGTACTGAATTTCAAGAAAGATAATGGGCCAGAGACAGCAGGGGAGATGCAGAAATAATGTCACAGTTGAAAATCTGATTTGAAAATTTAAAAGACGTATCCTTAACCAACTGATTAAGAAAGTCAAGACCCTTCAGAATGTTGGCTGGGACTGTGATCCATGATGTTATAGCAGAAGTCTGGCCAAGGATCCATGCACTTGCACAGACTGTAGCAATTAGCACTATGGTTGTGGAGCTTTTGGTTTCAGGACTAGGCTGTGCTGTACTTTGGAAAGGCTTGTGGTGCCACTTGTGTTATCCATAGTGTATGGATATCCATAGTGCCTGGCCAGACATGGATGGAATTTTCTGTCTGCAGGGATAATCTGTCAGACAGGAAAGTCTGGGTTATCCATCACACATGGTTTAACAAACCAGGTAGAAAAGCATGTGTCAAATGTCTCAATATCTGGTGTATTTTGAGATGCGAGATGGACCAGATGATCTCTCAGGATGCTGTGTAGCTTTTCTATTATTTATAAATGCTAGAGATTTCTTTCACAGTCTTTTAAGACTAAGCTTGTTCATATTTACAGCACTGTTAGGGTTCTGGTATAGCTGGTTTGCATTTTCTCTCATGGACTGTCTTCTTTAATGGTTCAGATTTTCTGAATCTGAATGAGAAACTTAGTGACTGCCAGTGGTGGTTTAAAAGACAACAGAGTGAGTCTAAAGAAAGGAAGAATATGAAAAAAAAATCAAATATTTTTAATAGTTCTTATAGATCTATTGATGGATTTTTATATATTTCAAAACAATTACATCAAAACTTCTGGGTTTTATTTTTACTGATGCATGTTTTTTTACCTCTTTGTAAAAATATTAGTAGCATTCTTTGTTCTTTGCTCTTTTTTCTTTGCACTGGCCTCTTAGCTTGGCAGGTTGTTTTTTTCCACTAGTTGGAAGAAATGGAATAAAGTGAAAAGACAGCCAAAGAGGAGATGGAGAAAGGTAAGATAAAAGTAAAAAAAACATGCAGCTGTGAATTAAGAAAAAAAATGTAATTGCCCATCTAGTAAAAATGAAAGTGCTCAGAAGAAATGTGACAAAGGGCAGAGAACAAAGACTGATATATTATCAAATAGAGAAGATGCAGTCTGTAATTCTTGCTCGGTTCCACACCCGCCCATTCTTTTCATATGGAGACAGAGAAGAAATATAGGCTTTTAAATAAAGGTGCACCTCTCGTTGAGTCCCTGCACTTTAATCTAAAAGGTACAAAATCACTGAATTCTTCCAGTCCCCCTAAGAAAGCGCAGAACTGCTTTGCCTTCAGAGCACATCTGGGGTGAGACTGCTTGATTGCCCTTGTTTGTGGAAAATAGTGTGGCCATAGCTGTGCTGGTGGAGGAGGCAGATTCTGAAGATTTGCCCCAAAAATCTTCCTTGAATCTCAGCTTCCCATGTCTGGGGAGTTTCCAGCACTAGCTAAATTCTACCTGCACGGCCAGGAGACCCCTTTCCCTATGTCTGGCTATGGGGTACTCTTTCCTCTGGGACCCAGTTTGCTGGGGATAATATCCTGAGGTCGAGGTTGGTGTGCTTCTGGTTAACTGGTTAAAGGATGTAGGGAAGTGACTTTCTTTTCTGGTGCAGTCCCCCTTCTATCTGCCCTAGACAGGTTGAGTTGTGGGTGTTTTTGGGTAGGACAGATAATTTTTTTTATATATTTGTTCGTTTTGATTGAATGATCCACTAACTTTGCAAAGATCTGTTTGCCTTGCTCTTCAGAAATAACTCATTACAATTCTTATTGTAAGAAGTTCAGTAGTTGTTATTTTGCAGTTACTTAATTTAAACCTCCTTGCAGCCTGATAATTTAGAAAGTGAAGGAACTTTTGATTCTTTGCAAACAACTTTGGACAACCAACCAAATAAAACCCCATCCCTTTACAAAAGAAAAATCCTTACAGTGAAGAAGCAACATTTTATTCCTGCAGTATTCCTACATTAATATTTAAATTAGTGAGCAGTCCTTTCAGTCTGAGTAGTTTTGACACAATTGCAAGTGTAAACAAGATATAAAAGGAATGTAAGGGCTGCTAGCTTACTCAGAGGGCAGTTCTTACAGCACTTACTTGAGTACACTGGTGACATCTTGCTAGGGCTGCCATCTGCTCAACAGCAGAGCCCAGCCCTAAGGGTGGTCTTTCAAAGTTTCCTTTTTGGAAGCAAAAAACAAAATACAGAGATTTTTCCCCCCATTGCCTTTATTATGTCAGTATTATTGATGTGATTATATGTAACTATATTGCAATTTAATAACTCAGTACCAGTCAAACAGGAATATACACATTATTTTACACAGTTTTATTACTATTATCTCCATGACTTTCTTCTACTCTTTTATCTTGTTAATTTCTCCTCTCTTTTCCACACTTCTTGTAACAGCTGGATAAACAAAAATTAGGTAAAATTTGACTCTATTTCATCTCATTTTGTCCCATGGTGCCCCACATCTGTTTTTTCTTAGGCCACATCTAATAGTGGGCTCTCAAATGTGCATTGTTTCAGTGAGATGTGTGCAACACTTGGTGTGTGTGTTTTAAAATAACACATCTGTTGGGGGCATACCCTCTCTCTGAAGCTGAGGTACAAAGTGGCTCTGGCTTTTGTACACAGCTGGAAGAGCTAAGTCTCACTTTCAATTGTGGGATCTTGGTCTGAAACTAATTGTGTTCTCTTTCTTATAAAAATGAAAACAAAGAAGCAAAGCACCCCAAATGAAACTGAGCTGTACCCCTCCCCCCAAATCTTACAGGAGCACTTGGATTGAGGCAGTTCCAGGCATGCATGTATTATTATAATAGTGTTGATTCTGCTTTGATTTTTAAAGCCAAAAGAAATATTTAAGAATTGTAATTTTTTTTTTCAGGAGTTGATAGGATTCTTAATTTTCTGAATTGATTGATAAAATTAGTGTATTCAGACACTACTAATCCATGTAACTTGTCCCCAGTTAAGATGGCTCCTAGGCTGTATTGCAGTAATATATTTTTCATAAATGAAGCAGACTTCTGTGCTAACATATGAGCCTTTGAATTCTAAAGTAGTTTTGCTTTACAAGCTTATGAGTGGTGAAACTCCTTCTTTTCTCAGCAAGAATGTTCCTAAATTCTCCAGTCATTTGGAAGAAAAGGGAACAATTTCTTGGAGGGAAGCTAAAATGAGTCAAGCAGTTGAGAGTTGTGATTTACTGCTCTAATGTCAGTCTTACCCATTTCCACCTTGAAATTTTTGTCTTAATTATAGATCTTCGTAAAGCTAATAGCTTGCAACTGGTTGTGGAGCAGCTTTATTTGCCTACAAGTGTAGTTAAGGCTAAAATTTAACAGCTGACGTACACTCAGTTAAAACAGTATAGAGAAGTTATAGAAGAAAACTTCCCTGTTAAAGTCTTTCCTGTAATGAATCATTTGACAGGAACTCCAAAGGAGTTGTACATAAAGGTACTAAGAGGAAGTTTAGAAAAAAAAAAACTAAAATGGATTAACTACCTCAATTTCCTTTGAGAGGAATGAAATGTTAACCTTTCTTTAGGTGGATACTGAGTTTGCTAACAACTATGTGAATAAAGACTTAGTTTGAGAAAGAACTTAAAAAACTTTGTTATATTTCTCTGAGAGTACCACAGCTAAATTATAGCAGTCTAAATCTTGGAGTTGTGAAATACAATTTAGTCTTGAGTGATTCTCTTTATGAGATTGAATGTATTATTTGAATATGTCCAAAATACCTGGACTTGCATTTAAAGTGCTCTGCTGTCAAAAACCAGTTATGAATACAATACAAACAGGAAATTATGGGAAATAATTTTATTTTAATAAGCATTAATAGCATTTTCCTGACTGCAATGCCATTTGATGAAATTTTAAATATAGATTAATTGGTACAAAAATAAAGAGAAGGCAAGAGGAAACAATCACCATGAACAAATGTATATCTGTGCTGGTAATAAAAGTAATTTTGAGAGTAACCTTGCATTTTATGTGCCATCTGAAACATCTCACTGTATTTATATGCCTGTAATTTAGCCTAACTTGTATTTTCTGCACTCATTAATATGAAAAGAACCCAGTGAATGAGTACCTATTATATGCAAGATCTATGGCCTGGGGACAATTTTATTTTACTCATAAATTTTAATATCCCTACTCTACTACAGTAAAAATAATGAGCCTGTAGTGGTTTTGTCCATCATTACAGAAAACTTTTTTAAAAGCTGTAAAAAGGAATTGTGACTGATTGGAATTGACCCACGAATCTAAAACTAGGGTTTTCTCTTTTTTTCTTTTTCCCATTTTGTCAAATGCAAACCAGCCTTTGTCCAGTGTCATCTTATATCTGGCAACAAGAATGATTTTAGTTTTTTCTATTATGCATGATTTCTCAATAGTTTGTCATGAAAAGGGCTACACTATTTTTTTTCCCTTGTGCAGAAAAGTATGGTTTTGGTTTTGCTCTTAAATGAAATACTGGGATTTTTAACTTATCTTTGATAATGTATTCCATTAAAAATCATATTCTTAGAATCATTAGCAATTAGAGTAATTCTTGATGGATTTTGGTGCCTTTTTTTTTTTTTGCTAAATCACCTTAGACACATTTAAAAATCTAAATCATAATTTTCTAATGATCGCTATATGTGGAAGGAAATTATGGCTTTGAGGTGTATTCAGTCCACATAAATCCATGTATGCAAGTTTCAGTGGGAGTCTGCAACAGTAAGAACTCCATAGTTCAGACTCTGTTGAGCCTGTGGAATCGTCTGCTGGTAGTCTGTGAATGTGTTCAACACCAAATAAACACAGGCAGGCAAAGCTGCCTCCCCAAGGGGAAGGTGTGCTGGACTGGGTGAAACCAATCCATGAGTTCAATTATCAGACCTGCAAAAATAGAGTTGTTTATATCAATGCTGACAATGTTGCTCTCTAGCTTTGAAACTCTGTTCATGTTCTAGTTCATGTTTTTAGAAGAAAGTCAGGCTCAAGCTGTAATGAACATAATGCTCAGGTTGTGGATGCAAATGCTTAATTGCACAAGTCATTAATTTTTTTACTTGTATTTAAAACATTACATTAAAAAAAAAGAGAGTTTGATAGTAGAAGACAGATCAGCAAAAGCACTTTCAGCATTTTTCAAAATTAAATGTGAGCTTTCTTATGAATGGCATAGAATAAATCCCTACGTAATGTAGGTTGTGTGAGTTTACCTTGCAGAAGGATTGTATTTTGCCTTCTAAAAAATCTCCTCTAATGATTCAAAAGTCTTGCTTTACTATTTTATATAGACTTTCAATATTAATGTTGCCTTTCAACCTAAATTTTGGTCTCTAGGATTGTATGTGATTCTGGTTTGTTTTTTTTTTTTTTATTTGTTGCATTGAATTTACAGCATTAATTCCTTCTGCCAAGTCATGAGACATCAGTCTGAGAGATGAGAGTAATCCAAAAATCACATGAACTTCTGTCATTGCATCTCATGTATTTTTGCCCTTAAATTTTGGCCCTGTCTTCTTTTTTTCTAGTCTGCTTTTTAAAGTTGTTGCAATACTTTCTGCTTGGCAGTTCGAGTAACATATAAAGCCCAGAGGGGAAGGGTAAAGAGACTTCAGACTTGTTCCTGCTGAGACCATGCCCACATACACTCTCCCTTCCCGGCCTTCCTCAGGCAAGTATCCTTCACTGAAACAAGTTATTTTCAAAGAATATAGTATATTTACAGTCAAGCTTCCTTTTTCATTCAAATGATGACAATTTTTTTGATCTCGCTGTACCTGCTCTGATGTTGGTGTTACCTTTTGTGACTCCCGAATTCACAATCATGGTCAGACCCTGTTGTGCAGATTCTCCCAACCATTGTCGTGGGCCTTAAGTGCCAGAGGTTTCCTGCTTGTGTTTCCCAGTGCCAGACTCCATTTAAGAGTGGAAGCAGTCTTGCTCCAGTGGGCAGGCAGGCTGCTGAGGCTCTGGGACAGAGAACACTTCACAGTGCTGCATTTTAAAAGTTTGCTCCTAAGCCTGGTACTTGTACTTGAAACAAAGACATTGTTCTGACAGTGTCTCAGATTTTGATGTGTCTGCACTTTCCTAACCCATCTGTGCAGCACTTCTCACCAAAATTGACATGTTCTTTCCTGGTCACCCACCTACTGCTGCTGCTTTTTGTCACCACTCGTACAACCAGCAGCTGCTGATGCTCTTCTTTGTTCGTACTTTTTGTCAAGGTCACTTTCTGTGGACAGACATTCCTGCATCTGCTCTGTCAGTGCCCCCAGTTTGGTGCTCAGACATCTCTTTGCTCTCTTGTTTCAACAGCTTCTTTTCTGTGGAGGGAACATAATGATCAGAATTCTGGTATAATAAGTGTTGGATCTAGCTCTGTAAGCATCAGTCAGGATTGAAAAAAATGCAATTATCTCTTTATGAGTGACAAGGGCCACTGGTTTAACATTTGTAATTATTCATTTTAATAACTAAGATGATTAGTTAGTGTTATATGGGTCACATTGTGTGATATATTACATTAAATTGCAAAAAATTCATAACTGAGATATGATCCCCAAATGATACTAAGTTGTTCTGTTTGCAAACCCTTCCCTCCACAGACTATCTCATATTTGCTAAAATATCACAGCAGTTTTCTTAATTCTTATTTCCTACTTGAAGGCAACTTGTGATTCTGGTTTTGCATTGTTTTCCTGAGATGTCTGATTTTTTTTCTATTTAACTTGGGTCAAATTCTTAAACTTTATTATGTATTACAGTCAGTAATTTGAAGTTTGAGGTTTAAACTGGTAGTCAAGTTTCTTTGATTTCTTTCATCTCTGCACTTCCACTTTTAGTAAAACTTCTCTTGCTGGTGGAGATGCTTGAGTTTAAAATAAAGCCCCCTCAATTATGTAAGAAAACTGAAAAAAATATCAAACTCTGCCAAAACATGATCTTAAATTTTATCTTTTTTACTGTTTTTGGGGGGGGCAGTATGCTTTATACTGGTAAATAGAGTCAAACTAAAACATTGAAAATTTTGATTTCTAAAACTTGAGCTCAAACCCATCAAAAAAATTTACAACTTTTATGAGACATTATGAAATTTAAAAAGATTCATTTTTTATTAACTCCATGATTATTTCTTTCAGCAAATTGATTGTTTTAATGAGTATTATTAATAGTAAAAAAGCTACTTAGTTCTCAGCTGAGGTTCACAGGGGTGTTTTATAAGGTGAATCTTTCTTCCATCTAAAGCTTCCTGATTAGCTGTTTAGTGGGTGCAATGATATTCAAGGGACATTTATTTATGCTGTTTCATCATTGAGGGTGGAAAAAAGCAACCCTAAACAAACCAGAAAAAAGCCAGCCATTCTGGTGAAGGTGATCAATAACAAATGCATCTGGGTTTTGGGTTGGAACAGTACAGACCACTGGAGCAGTCAGTATTAGGCAGTTCGGAGGCCCCAGCAGCAGCTGTGCTGTTTGTAAAGGTGCACTATGTTCTCTCCAGGGCAATCTGTTATTTCTTACAGCTGCTGGAGCTATTGTAAATTTTGTCTTTCATGTCCTGTGAAAAATCTCTAAAACAGGTATTACAAAAGCTGTAGATGGATGTCAATAAATAGCATTTATTGTATGGAATATTTGTTAAAGGTGTTATTTCTGTTTTCATACTACAATACTTTAACTCCTGGTTACAATGTTAGTTCCCAGGGACAGTTGTATGATAGGTGGTACTGCACAGAAGGAGAGCTAAACTGAAGAGGAATTCAATAAATTTTTTCTCTTAATCCTGTTCCCCATGGTTATGAGAATGTGGCCAGGCACTGCTGCTTTCTGATGCCCTGCAATTTTCAGGGGAAAAGGCCTGGGACTATGGGCAGTCTAATTGATGGCTGAAGGAAAAACGTTCTTCTGCTCACCACGAGTTCCTCCTCTCTGCCTCCTTAAGGAAGGGAAATACTGGGCTGGATTCTGAAGTCAGTGACCAGTGGCTTGTGAGCCTTAGCTTGGAGAGGGAGGACTGAACAGGCCCCCAGCTCTTGGCATTTTGGGGTAGGAGTTTGTGCTCCGTGTGGCTCAGATGGCAAAGGGTCAGGGGTGACAGAAGGACTGCCATGCTAGTCCCAGCCTTGGGATAAGTCCCTGGCAGGCCCTGGGACCTGCTCACTTCAGTAGTTTGATTGCAGGTCTTCATTATTATGCAGTGGTTTTTGTGGTTTGTTAATTTGTAGCCAAGTACAGGAAAGTGATGGTGGGCAGAAAAGGAGTTTTAATGAGATAACACGGAGTCTTTGGCATAAATTTGATTATTGATTTTTGGAAATTATAACTAAATGTTAAAATATTTTCTGTTTTAAATAGACATTTGATTTCTAGAAGAAAGTTCAATAGGTCAAATACTCAGCACCAGAAAAACTTCTTGTAACATTTATAACATACTGGTCTTTCTCTTTGCTGCTGTTGGCTACAGACACAGTTGAGTGATCACTGTGCTCTTCTGAGAGGATTTTTATGTTCCATTTGAATTAGGTTGCATAACCTTCAATGCAAAACTGCAATGAAAGGCAATGTTTTTTATATGCTGAATATTTTTCCCTTATGATTGCTTTTACAGAGAAGTTGGCTTCTTTCTGACAAGGGTGTGCCATGCTGCTGCTGCCATTCATGCTTTTGGGACAGAGTTCTTTATGTTAAATTAACAGAAGCAGTAGGAGTTTACCATTTGTTTGCAGTAGGGCTAGGACTTCTCTCTTGGCATTGTAATTTTGCCCCAGCTAGTGTCACCAGTCCTTCATGAATATTTGTTTTTCTCCAATTTCCCTCCTAAGGAGAGTGAAGTAATTGGAATTCTAGATGGTATTTCAGGTATCATTTATATCTATAAATTGTACAAAAGATGCAAGTTGTCAGATTCCTCTTGTGGACTGTTGCCGTGATTTTATTCTTTTATCTTTGAGTACAACAAAGTTTGTTTCCCCTCTTCCTTTTATTATCTGCTGGCAGGCATGCCAACATGCATCTTAAACAGTCCTTTAAGATTGGGGGGAATACTCTAACACACCCAAAGTGGATCAATATAAGCTGTTAGTGGCTATATACAAACCAGATGTTTGGAAGTTACAGTTCTCACTTCCACTCAGTCTCTAACAGAGTGTAGTAAATGAAGTTTTTGTCTTTCAGGTTAGTATGAGTCATGCTCACACAAAACAAGTAAAAGAATATTAGAACAGTGTAGGTGCAAATTAGCAGAGCTGGCTTTCTGCTGCAGGTTTAGTGCTATTTGAAGCTTCCAAAAAGCATTATTAAAAACATCTTAGAATTACTCTCAGGCAGTTTAATAATCTTTCATTGCAAACATTTTTGTAACTGAACCTGTGCAGGTACAAAGACTTTTAATGACAGTGTACAAGACCTTTTCATTGATTTAAATGCTTTTGCTTTATGCAGCCTGAATCATACACCTGCCCCAGTCCTTTACAACTGCTGTAATAAAAATCTCTACTATTTTATATTTTTAATGGTTTGTTTTCACTTTCTGCCCTCTTCAACTTTTTCATGTACTTTTTTTATAGGATCTCCTTTTTCTGGCTTCTGGTATTTTAGTACACTTTTCATAAGGTAGTCATAAGACTATTTATTTTCCTGACTCTTCAATAAAAACAAGCAGCAGCAGGTTGGTCTCCTTTAGATTAATTCCATCCTTTTTAATTTCATCAGCTCTGTAAATTGGCTCGTAGTTCAGAAGGCTTTTTTCTTCTCTCTCTCTCTAATGCACAATGTTGAAATATTTTGAAACATGCTATTCCAGTGTCAAGCTCAAAATATCATCTTCGAAATTTTTGGGGAAAGAAGAAGGATGATAATTCATTTATCCATCTTCCAGGAGATTTTAAACACCTTGATGATTACTGGTGAGGGAGATCTCAACCCAGATCACTTTGTTAGATGAATTTTTAAGTAGTTACAATCTGGAATAGGAAGGTTGGTCCTGTCAACATCAGAGATGTACTTGACCAGCATCATAATTTAATTAATTCCCATTAAAAGCAAAGGCTGAATTGCCTGTTTTGTGCTGCCTCTGGAAGACTGCAATCACTCAACTCCTCATGAATTTTTTGTCTGCAAAGTGATTTGTTCCCTCCCTTCTCATAGTTTACTGTAGCAGAATAAGCATTTAAGAGAGAGATTTCTCTGAGCATTCTCCTGTGATTAAAGTATTTTAATGATAAGTTGATATCAAGGCACACAAGGTCTATGAAATTTTGGAGTATGGCAACAGCATGAGCTGATTACATTGTAAAGGCAAAACCCCCCAACCAGAGCCCTGCAGTGAGAGCTGTGAATAGCTGAGGGTTCCTCTGAATAAAATGGGTTATAATCAGGGAGTTACAGGCAAAATTCATCTACACAAGAAGATATAGAGATCCATAGCAAGGGTGAGCTGAAGCTTTGTACCTTGAGATTTAGAGAAAAGGGATAAATGGGTGCAGTTAAAGGCCTGGAGAGACGTTCCATTACTTTCAGGAAATCCCACGGGTTGGTGCTGATGCATTGATACACTGAACTGGGATGTTCCTGCAGTATATCACAGGTTTGTCTTCTGACCACACATCCCACTTCTGCCAAGGTAAATGTTTGCTGGACAAAGCAAGACAAATGTGCACCTGATTGAGTGTAATTGAAATGGATCTGAAAACTATTTGAATATGAAAATTCACAATGTAGAATTGTAATTTTTTTTTTTTTAATCATTTAACTCCTTTCTCAAGATCAATTATTTGACACTGTCCAAAACAAAAGCCAACTAACAAACATGTAACATTTTTCTTTGTGGCTCTGAAGGTGCTTTTGCTGGTGCACAGGGTGGATGACAAGCCACACGCTTTGTATTGAGCTGGTTTGTCACACCTCTCCACTGTTCTGAACTTTACTCAAACAGGAGTAATTGTTGCAAAGGCATTATTGTTTCTTGCACAAGTTGCTCTAATTTGAACCAATTAAAATATAATTACACTATTTTATGCTTAATTAGACTCTCAAGTAGCTTCTTCAGGCTAAAGTTATTCCCCTGGCTCTGTATTTTGAGATCTCTCTTGTCTCCAATAGAAGACTCAGGTTAAATAGGAGGGCCTCTGAACTCAAGAAGTGCTGATGCTTTTAAGTTCATTAAATTACTCTTCAGGAACTTTGCTATTCCATAGTTCATTTCTTCCAGGACGTTGGAACAAGAACCATATGGTGGCGATTCGCTGCACTTGCATTTCTCAGGCTGCTCTACTATTTGCTTGGTAAAGTGTTCAATCTCTCTTAAGTCCACACTGTGAATTCCTATAAGAAATGCCCTTGGAATAGAAATTTCCTCATTATCCCTTATGATAAAGGCTTGTGCCAAAAAATAATTTAATTTCCCTACTGTCTTGTCATTACTTTTAATTCCTTACATATCCCTCATCCAAAAAGAGCTTGGATTTGCTCATACATTCACCTTGATATTAAAGCACTTAGATATTTCTATGCATACAGACAATCAAACCCATAATATGATGCTGACTTTTCAAATATTAATAGGTGTGAGCTAACCATGGACTGCTTTCTTGTATTTTTAAAGGCATTTTTTTCTGCATAAAGAGTTTGGAAAAAGGAAATAATTGAAAAAGAACTTTGACTAGTAAAAAAGAGGGGGAAAACACAAAATAGATGCCTATGAAATAGTAAGGTTTAAGCAGTTTTTATCCTCATTGCAGTGGAATTACATCTACAATTCATTTGCACCAGTACCATCAATCACTCAGGATTTGTGTGGCTTTGATGTTAGGTACAGTGAAGTAATTTACTAGTAAGACAGTGTTCTTTAATTTTTACTCATAAAAATGGCAAACTTCATCTTCATGTCAGTAATTTACTCACAAAGACTTACTAAGACTATATATATATACAAAGACTCCAGTGTGCTGTGTAAAATGGAAGATTTAGAATTTTTTTTTGATGTCAGGTAAAATCAGACATTTGATGTACTTTGGACTCGTGTAAGTGATCATGTGTATAAGGAAAAAGATTCTACTATTATATTCTAATGAATAATGAGTAGATATTTAATATTATCTTCAGTATCTATTGCTGCTATTGTAGTGCTTTTGTGGAGAAGAAACTCAACAGTGAGTAAAACAATTCCTGGTGGTACATTAACCTGAAATAGCTTTGCTGTCCGTGTTGTGGCAAGCCAAGAAAGGGGTTAAAAGTCTGAAATTGGTTTGTAACATTTCTCATAGCTAATCACTAATATCTCATCTTTCTATCCACCTTTTTAAGGTGCAGGGCAAATGCCTGGTTGTATTTTCACCTTGTCTTGTTTAGGAGAGACATTTACAGCAAAGAAGAGAACTCTAGAGCTAGGAATTGCTGGCTTTCCCCTGAAATTATACCCAAAATAAACCAGGCAACTAGTTAATTTTTTTATACTACAGAGTATAAACAAAAGTTGTTTATTAAAAAAAAACAAAGAGAGAGAGAGAGACTGTAGCTAATTTAGGAATGGTAATAATGATTTTTGGTTAAGAGATGTATGAAGTGGACTATTTTATAATCTCTGGCAAAATCCTGTTCAAGTAGATAGTTATTGATGTTTAGAAAGAGGAGAAAGAAACCTTCCCTTTCAAATGATCAATGCATATATAAATTTTTAAAATTGTAAGTAATGTTAGCATTGAAATGGAATACTTGAACTTCTGAAGAGCTCACATCTTGCAAAGGAAGAAGGTTTGCTCTCTCTCATTGGGTGTGTGGCAAAATGAAATACTATTAACTGAGTTGGAGACTTAAATGTATGGACTCTTACTTAAATAGTGGCCTGAGGTTCACCCAGATGGGCTGACACATAAAGTAGCAGGAAATTACACCAATTTGAGTCTTTCCATAGTCTAATTCCATCTGCTGTACATTATTTAGTATTACAAATCTCAGATTCTTGACAGAATAATGTTTTCTGAACCAGGTTTTCTCTGCCAACAAATGGAATGTAGAATTCCACCTGTTTGAGGCCTATTCTTCAGGGTTTATATCCTCTGCAGATGGTAGAGGGATGCTGCAGTACTGCAGATGTCCAAAAACCCCTGCAGGTCCTTCTGAATTTATTGTGTAGCAGGTGCTGACAGAAACTAATGACACCCAACTATTTATATACCCAGCTATTATATTTTCTAATTCACTGATTTTAGGTGCAGAGAAAATTGATCATGCTGGCTGCCTGGAGATTTGAAATCTTGAAACTCGCTCACCTGTGTTACAATTCTGGACTTAATCACCAGTGCTAGATATTAGCACAAAGGCTTTTAACCTACTGTACTAACCTTTTATCTTGATGGAATAATTCTGCTTGCAAATACTGGAATGATATCTATGAAAATGTTGATAAAGCATTAGATTTTGCTTCCCCTTATTTCTGTTAGAAGTCTGAAAGCTGCTATCAGTATACATTGCATCTGTGTATGGCATTAATTCCACATGTAAGATATGGGAGTATTATTTTTATATCCCTTCAAAAATCCTGAACTTTTTTTAGTCAGTGTGCAAATTATCTGCTCAGGTTGGCTCTCTACATTTTTCTTTGATTCTTCATATTACACATGGATTTTCCTCAAATGTAATTATACACATTTCTTCATACCTTTTTGACACATTATTCCTCTACTTAATCTTATTAGTGAAGTCCTAATTCTGCTTTTGACAAAGGTACTGGCACCTGTATTTTTCTGTCAACTAGTGTTCTATGACTTTTCATTTGAGATTAGTGATTCCAGAAATAGAAAAATAATTTTAAAGTACTTGTAGAAGTCAATGAAACACTCTACAGTGTCTTATTTGGGAAACATAGTTATGAATTAAAATTAAGCAACACAAGTATTTTTTTATTTTAAATCTAGTTCAATCAAAACATTTCTAGAAATTCTAATGAATATCTTTAGCCTATACTGGAAAGAAACAGGGAATATTTTTACCCACAATATTAGAGAGCCAAGACAGAAAATGCAAAGTTACCATGAGGAAACCTTGTGAGTTTTCGCCCTAAAAATTATAATATTACTTAGAATCTTGTTTAGCATGAGGCTGAGCTAATGTAAAATCTTTTTTAGTTTTGCTATTGTAAAAACACTAAATAAACAAGCAACCTTCAAAGAAATATAACAGATACTTTTGTGTAAATCAAAACTAATCAAATATTCATGACTGGTTTTTATGTGTACCTGGTAGTTTGTAAATGGAAAAGAACAAAGGAGAGCTTAAGTTGTTGGCACCTTTCTCTGCTTCCCTGCTTTCAAGCATTCACCATTCATGTGTCTCATGGATGTTTAGCAATCCATTTCTAATCCCCTCTGATGAGAAAAAATTGTATGTAACACTTTTTCACCTGTTATTTTCTTGAACAGATGCTTTATCTGCAGTGCATGCACAGATCTGAATTGTTTCAGAAAGTTATGCAATTTGGTGTTACAGTTTGGGAACTTTGTCCTTCGGGGATATGTGTGTGCACTAATAAGTAAACAACTTGCAACGGAGATGATGAAGCATAGCTTTATTTCAGTAAATGTCACAGTATTAAAGTGAATGAGGAATAGTCAGACAAATGGGTAATGGAGGAGAAGCATCTCTGAAAGTCTGGAGGGAGTATTTATACAACAGGGACAGTCACCAGTATAAGGTTTGTGGCTAATATTTGGCTGTTCTAAATTTTTGTACCATACTTTGAAACTTCCTTTTACATGCCAAGTGGTGCGGTGGATCCCCCTGGGCCCCACCCCCGGCCAGGTCCCTGCCGTGTGACTGAGTCAGATCTACCTTAGGTTCCAGCAGCCCGGGCTCTGATCGGGTTGGTTGTTTGTCCCATCTCCGCCCCTGGTATCCTCTTTCCCCCTGTCTGTGATAAAACCAGCAGGATGGAAAGCCCCGCTCTCTCACCTCGCTGACTCTGCCCAGGTCGGGTGCTCTGTCCCCCCCCGGACAGAGGGAATAAATGACTTAACATCATAAGAGGTTTGAGCTCTATTTCTTGTCTCAACTTCTGCTTCTGGTGGTAGCTGTCAACAAACACTGGCTTAAGTGGGGCTGCACAGTCGAGGGATATTTAGGCTGTTTGTGAATGGTCTAAGGATATTCCAAGACATAAAGAGGCAAGCTCACCACAAAATTAAGCAGTGGACAGCTGTAACACCAAGAGCCAAGAAATAATGTAAGCTGGTGTTTTCAAACAAGAGGCTGTGGGCTGTGGGAGAGGGCTGTTGGGGCAAACTGAACAGCATCACTACCCCTTCCAATAGCTAATACTTAAATACTTGGAGCAAAAATTCAACAAGCAAAAAAAGCAGTGTCAGAAATAGGGTGCTAGAACCTCATTCTGTTTCTTCTTTCAGATGCAACAGCACAGTTTGTGACAGCAGGGTTGTTACCTAGGGTATTCTCCTTTATTTTATGCAACAATTTATACATAACCATCTAAGTAATAATTAAAAAAAATATCTTGAATATATTTTATTTGCTCAAGTTTTTATGTGTAATACGTGTCACATTATTGTCAATGCACATTATCTGAGTTGCAATACAGATTTGTAATTTTTCACTTAAATTCTTTTATGCAAGTCTCTTCAGTGCCAAACACCACCTCTGTTGAAGGCTTACATCACTTTTCACCTTCAATTAGAGCATTTTTATGCTGAAATAATATTATTGGATTAATGTGTATCTGCCTATGTGAACATTGAGGCAGCAGTTTTTAATAATAAAACAGTGCATTGAACAAGGCAAAACCACTTAAAGTACAATAAAATAGGACAAATTGCCTAAGTAAAGGTTCTTAATTTTACCTGTTGTTGCAAAAAAAGGTTAGAGAATTAGTCAAACTTATTTTAATAACAGCCAAAAATCAGTACTAAATTGGAGTATTCCAAGCCACTGTTTTAAGGGCTGTTTGATTTTCTGAACACTCTGGAAAGCCACTTAGTACTATGGAACTTGAGAAAACTCAGCAAGGATATATCTAAAGAAAAACTCCCAGACACAAATATATGGAGTCTTTATGGTACTAGTATAGAAATTAGTATTTTATTAATATTCTCTGCAGATGGTTAACTACAGGAGTTATTGCTTCACATCAGGTCTGAAGGTTCTCTGTCTATAAAATGAAGTATTTATAAAACACTGAATACTGACAAAAAGGATATGAAAACTGGTGATGTTTTTCTTTTGTGCTACATAATCTCTATCATGCTAACAAAATGTCATGTACCTCTCTAAATGTTGTATTTAGGCTTCTAGGACTTATGGTCCTTCCTTTTTGATGTGCTTTGGTTTGTTGGGAGGTTTTTTCCTTGTTTGTTTGTATTGGTTGTTTTTTTCCCTCATAATTTGAGGCAACCATAACGCATGAGCGGATAAAAAAAATTAAAGTGGGTTTTCTATCACTTGAGAGGTTTTTCTTCTACAGATTCTGTCTTGGCTAGATGAGCTCCCACTTTATTAGGCATGACACAGGAATTAGCAGATAAAACCTTATTGATATAGGTCACAGAAATCAATGCAGAAAACTGCAATAGATCAGATGCATTCTCAGGGTAAAAATCTATGATTCAAGCACTGCAAAATATGCACTGATGAAAATGTGCATGTCTTTTCAGATGAACCCTAAGAAATACTCGTCACCTAATTCTTATTTTACTGTCAGGGAAGAATTGGTGAGTGCATGAGGACGGGGTCTGGGAATGAATCAAGGCTTTCTTCGGATTTTTAGTATTTAAAGGATTTGGAAGAGGTAATTTTAGGAGGTGTCTCTCCAAAGTAGAGAGGTAAATGTTTCTCAGAAGTCTCAGTGAATATGAAACTACATTGAGGTCACATCAGTGCATGAGCAGTAAACACACACATAGGTTGTAGAGAATTGGGCTGTGACCCTGGGCCAAGAGATGTGGCACTAAGGAGCCTTTCCTACTAAAATTTTGGGGCTCCATGTAGGCACAGCCCCTTACTGGCAACGTCTCAGAGCCCTGGGATGGGAGCTTTGTCCTGCCAAAGACCCTCAGTCTGCCCACTGCTGTTCTACAAGAAGCTGCTGCCCTCTACCTCTGGGAAGGGGCAGTCCCTCTTCCCTCAAAAAAACCAAAAGTGTAAATTTTCTTTATTTTGTAAAGGAGAAATTCAGATCAGTAACTATAGAAACAGACAGGCTGATCAGACTAAAAGTGAAAAGAAAATATATTAATATGAATCAATAAATCAGATACTCTAATTATGGATAACATATACTAGAAACTAACCTGAAATTTTAATATTCTGAAAGCTCATCTGTCAAATATCCTTTCTATGGGGGATGCTTCAGTTCCATAATGAATATCAATTGTTTGACAGCATTTTAACACTGTAATCATTAACTGTTGGATCAATAAAGAGCATTGAACAGGTTCTAAAAAGAGAGCAACACATCTCTTTATATCCCTGAATTGACTCAATAGCCTAGTAATAGACAACACAAAGAAAACACCAGGGGATGGTAAAACCCCTGTATGATTTCTTTAAAGCAAGTCGATTTGCTTCATAAAACCATCAGAAAGCACAGCCCTGCATGCAGATGGTCTCACCTGAGCTGAGAAAGTATCTCAGATTTGTTTGTGCAGTTGCAGCAAGTCCAAAGGAGATTTTTTTTCTGGCTGAAGTTACTTCAAGGGAAACTGCCTTTTCTCAATGTTGTGATGCTTTGGGAGGATATTTTTCTTCTGGTCTCCACATAGCTTCAGAGCAGAGGAATATCTGATAAGTAGAATTTTTTTAGATTAAATTTGGCCTGAGTCCAAATGTTGAGTGCTGAGCCTAGCAGTGGCACTTAGCAAGGCACCATTTCAGAGCTATTTTCTGCCCCCCAATTCACAGTCTGGCATGGTGACTGAAGTATTTAACACTGATGTCTGACTATTTTCTTGTGGTATGGCAGACATTTATTTTTAGCATTTATGAATGATTTGTTGCTAATTATCTACACGCTGGAAATACAGTCTGGGTCTAAAGAGGCAGATGACCATTTCAACAGGCTGTGTTCACAAGACACCTTGAAGCTGGAGGAGGCAGCTATCAACTCATGCAAAAGACAGCTTGAAATCTGCCTCCAGATGAAATATCAGCAACAAAAGTGGTTGTACATCTCTGGAAAGGGTCAGTTCTTTTGATATGGTTTAGAGGCCCACAGGAAGCAAAGGTTTCCTGATTCAGATCCTCTTCTGTAAATGCAGTGTGAGAGCAGAGGGTTGCAGAACTACCAGTAGTATCTATGAGCCTTGTAGGTGGATTTAGAAATAAAAACAGAGAATCTAGCAGATTCAGTTGTGGGAGAAGTTATACATGGTTCTAGTTTAGTCACTTTTCCTACATCTGGTTTGCATATCTGTAAGTAAACAAGTTTATATCAGTCTGGCCTAAGTTAAAGTTGATTTCAATGTAACTGGCTAAGATGGGAACTCCATCCTTGCTACTGGTCCTTATATTTGGTTCCAGGGACTGCCAGTAGCTGCCTTCACTGAGATGTGCAGACTGCTCTGGGAACTTCTCTTGCAGGTGTATGGGTGGAGAAAATATTTTCCAGTGTTGACAAAGCTGCATATTTATTGTGGCTGCTGGAAACTCAGGAGGATGCCTTGCCATGATGATTAAGAGGGGAATGATGAAATCTTTGGAATTAGTTTAGTTAAAAATGCAAGGATCTGGTAAGAACAGCACATGCTGGAGTTATCTGTATATATTTAAAACAAATAACCAAACCCCTGACTGACTTCCTAAAATAGTGATTTAAACTCAAGTTTAAGTTCACACTGAACTGAGTAAAGGCAGAGTAGTAGTTGTGCATGTGTTTGAATCTATGCTTGGACTTTTAGACTATTATTTAAGGATGCTTCTGATAGCCTGGGATGTTTTGCAGCTGTGATTTGATGTTAGTTCCTTGGCATACGTTCATGCCTTTGAAACAGGTTAAAAGACAACATAAATGGGTGGGATAGTCCTAAAACCATATTGTGCTGATAAAACCTCCCATAAAGCCATATGACATTTTATCTTGGAAAGCAGAAAATTAAAGTAGAAGTGAAATCAGGTGTAGCTGGAATCAGGTTAACATCGTTGTAGGCTGCTTTTACCCTTTCCAGTGTGTGGAGCCAGGAGATTTCAGGATGCTGGATTAAAGTTGGTTCATTAGCAGCAACCTCCAAATTTCATAAGTGGAAAATGGGACTAATATTAGATCTGGCAGCTAAATTAAATCATTTATGTTCTAGGTCATCAGCTCCAGAGCTTTTATTAAGATTGATAACATGGGAGCACTGCACAACTTCAGTGGAGACTGGAAAAATCCTGAAATCGTTCAGGTGGCCATAAAAAACTGACTAGAATCTGTTATTTGAACTGTCTGTGGTCAACTGTTTGCATAGACAACTTCAATAGCCCTTTGAATCCAGCCCTGACGCTGCTGGGGTGACACTTGGGTTCATTAGCAGCACGTGACCATTTGGGTCTCCAGCAGGAGCTTGGGTGTGAGTAATGGCAAAGACAAACTGATCTTTTCTCTCAGTAAGAGATCCTTTAGATCAGTGTCTTTTCAGATCTTTTTAAAAAGCAAAGGAGTGACCTTGTGGAAGTTGCAATAGATGCAGTCACTGAGGCTTGGTAGCTTGGGTTACAGAAACCCTTTCTAGTTGCCGTAACCCAGAGATAAATATCTGTGGCTTGTTGTTTGGGGCTTTTTCCCCTCTGATATATAGGGGAAAGAGAGATGTGGAAGGGAGAAATATTTAAAAATTGGGTGAACATTTCAATTGGATGTTCTTCAACTACCTTTTTTCCATGCAAGGTGACAATGTATGTTGTAGGTAGAGAGAATGATTTGAAAATTTTTGTTCTGATTGGACCAGAACGGAATCCTACTCTCCAATATTTTACACTTTGAACCTTTATCTAGAAAAATTTATGCATAAAATGCTGTGAGGCCTGACTACTGTCTCAGAATTTAATTCTAACTTATACTGGCAAATTTGATAGATGTGACCAGATTATGTGTTTATTGAGGCAAGCTTGACTGTAAATTCCTAGTGGCTAAAGAATAAAACCATCTGACACAGCAAACATCTGACATCTGGTGCATTGTTAAAGCTACAAAATTGTTTCTATGGATCCAGCTTAGTAATGAATATAGTTTAATGAGCCATAGAATACTGCATTGTATAATATTAAAATGCATCTGTTTACATTTTATTTTACTGTGTTACATAATAATATTTCAATTTGCTCTGTTGGAGTACATAGCTATTTCCAGGTTTTCATGAAAGTAAATAAATAGTTTAAGAAGAAAGGACAAGAATTTCCTTACACTAGTAAAATCCATAGACAGTGTAAACAATGGAAAAATTTGCCTCAGCCAGAGTTCTTCTACCAAAACATTAACCAAACATTTTTCTAGTGTGTGAAATATAACAGAATACCACTCCAAGGCCTGAATTGTTCTAAGCCTTCTGTGTTCTGCGGGAAAAGTGATTTTAAATATGAAATATGGAAATTACTGCAGTCTTTTTTTTTTTTTTAAACAATTGGATCTTGTCAGAGAGTATTTCAAAAGTGTGGTACTATTACACAGCTTGCTCATATGGAAACAAGAAAACACTAAGTTTTAAAATGTTCTAAAAACTCACCAGGGACTCATCAATGTAACTACTGAGAAGAATGTGACGAAAAAGTCTAATTCACTAAATTGATGGTGTAAGTCTACTACATCGATACATATATTTTGTTGCATGTATTGAAAAAAACACCACCAGAACTCCAAATTTTGATATCTCAGTTTGGTTTAAATGAATAGCAAAAACAACCAAAGAAAAACCTGAAGAAAGCAGTGTAACTTGTTAGCTGCTTACATGTGTTGTGAATGTATAAATTTGATATACAGTTATGTCCCCAAATAATGCCTGGAACATAGCACTAGTAAATGCCATAATTGGCAGTTGCAGTCAAATGTTCAAACATTATTCAACTGGATTTCACTCTAACTTTGTTTTGGTACTTTGAATTACTTCTAGTTTCTACCAGGAGACCAACCTACAGTGCATTTTTCAAGAGCATTATGACTCTGCTGATCCCAGGATGAGATGTAAATAATCTCTGAGACAGCTTTTATTATTATTTCAATTTTTACATCAATTTTAGAAAGAGGTTTTCTTTTTCTGTTGTCACATGTCCCCTTGGAATACTCTTGCCTCTAGAAAATATTTCCAGTTAGAATTTACTGTTTGCTGACCAAAATTTTTCACTTATAAAATCTATAATCTGATTGTATTATTTTTCATGAGAACATAAAATCTTTATAGGCTTGGATCTAAGTACAATGTGGCTTGAAGTGTGCATCTAGGGGAAGGCACAGGAATAGAACACATCTGTAGTAATACTTTACTATAATACTCATTCAGTAAACAATTTATTGCTGAGAGATTTCCTTAGCCAAAGGTGACCTCTAAGTTTTGTTTTGCAACTTTTTTAAACTCATGAACATGTCAGTCTCTTTGTTTACCATTTCTGTCTGGAGCAAGGAGTTCCACAGCTTACCCAT
The DNA here is from genome assembly GCA_020086605.1 of Lanius collurio. Lineage (NCBI taxonomy): Eukaryota > Metazoa > Chordata > Aves > Passeriformes > Laniidae > Lanius > Lanius collurio. Next base: position 11,213,693 of record JACBWW010000019.1, read on the forward strand.
GGACTCTGTGAAGAGCCATTTTTTGCAGTGTGTTTGAAAACTCCACCTTGCAGGCATACCAAGATGCTTTCAGCCCAGCTCTCTGGTCTGTAGTTCAGGCACTACATGACATTTTTTGCATCAAAACACCCTTGACTTATTTCTTTTAAGTGAATTTGCACAACTACTTTCCTTAATCAAAGTTTGGAAATTCTACTTTACTGCACTTTCCATGCAATATTTACAAGCAAGATTTGTGATCCTGAAATTAATAGTCTCATCTAAACCATTTTGTCTTTTTACTGCCTTGGTATTCAATTACACTGTGATCTGATCCATTTGCTCTGAAAGTGCCAGCTGCTGGGGAGCTCTGATGCTTCTGGGATTCCCTGCTGTGGCAGTGAGGTCTTATTCCTACCCACTCGCAGTTGAAGCATCTGGAGTGCTAAGCAGTAAGTACAGCATCCAATTCCTCCCATCCCTTGCTGTAAAACAAACAGAGAATACTCCCCATTGAATGGTTCTTTTTCATTCTACCAAACTGAAACAATGCAGAGAACACACTCTGTGGTGAGATTTGCAAATAGAGTCAGCAAACATAAAATATTAACACAAACAATAATGTACTCCAGGCACAAGTAGTCCTTATGTCCATGTTGGTTTTCAAGGCGATGATGTCAACTTCACAGTGCTTTCAGAGAGCTGCCATAAAGGGAAACCAGCCAAATATGGCCATTTTTAATGATGAGACTCACAAAGGATATTAGAGCACTTGAGGAAGGATTGCTCCATGTGCATATTGGGAGTTCTGCTCTGGGAATTCCACTGCATGAATTATCCGAACTCATGAGAGTTGAGATGGTGTGAGTTTCCTTTAAGAGAAGCTGTGGCAAGGAGTGGCTTACATGGGCATATGTTTGTATTTGTATGCAAGTATTTATTTAGGTACTTTTCATTCCAGGTCATATGGTTATAAAGGATTTGGTTATCTATCATGACCAGCAGTACCTGAAGTTCCCTTAAATTAGGAAAGTAATTTGTCTCATCCTGATCTCACTGCAGTATTTGTAATTAATTTTTGCTGTTAATTCTTTGATGCTCAGCCTTCACACTCTAGTTTATAACTTTAATATATTTTCGATGCAGTAGCACAATTTCATCCTTGAATGTTGACTTTAGACAATGCATGTTTTTTCAGCTTCTCATACCTCTTTCTTCCCAATTGTACATGTCAGGGAGAGGCTGGAATCCTGACCGTACACCACAAAACTCTGAGATCTTCATTAGCTCTTGCTTATGTTATTGCATTCAATACAGGCTCATTCTTTCTGAAAGTGTTTGATTCTTGCATGTGAATTACAGCTCTTTGGATGTGCTCATTTGTTTAGGGACTGGGAGTACCTGTATTGCATGAAGCCATGTGACGCAGAATTCTCAAACCTCTCCCGTGCTCTGATTGTTCTTTTTAAATTGAAACAAAGTTTAAGAACTTAGTTTCTTCTCTCCTTTCTCTCAATGCATTTATTATTTGGGTATGATCCTTGATGTTCAGTCAAACACTCAGGACAGCACCAGAATGAGCTGAGATTTTGGGAGTTGTCCGAGTGCCAACTCTAGACATAACTTACTTCCACCCCAAAGAAATGCAGATATGGTAGGAAAGGAATAAAGCTAAGTTGCTCTTTTTCTCAATAAGTACTGATTAAAGTATGAGCAATACTTTGAATTTATGCCAGTGGTGAAGAAGAGGCCAATAGCAATTCTTGTTGCTAACCCAGGCTGGTTACACAAGAGGAGACATAAAAACGGCAATAGCATGGTTATGGAAGGTAGAGCTACGTTAGATAATTTTTAAAAGGTTCTAAAGCTTTATTACATGTGAATTTTTTCTCCTTTTATTTTTATTTCTGCAAAATGTATGCCACAAGAATCATAGTCTAGTAGGATCTTATTTTACAGGCAAAAATATATGGAAAATGGGACCAATAAAATTCAAACCTCCATAGTAAAAAATTAACTCCTGAAAGATCATTTTTTTAATGAAATATATAGCATGTGTAAATGTCTCAGTGCCATGGTTATATAAAGGGTGTACAGGCACTTAGAAATACTGCTGTCATTCTAACTCATTCCTATAAGAACTCTGTATCGTGTCATGCTATCGGGAATTCTTTACATGCTCTGTGCACATATATATTTTTATTAATAGTTCTGATCAGTAAAAGGTTATAGGTACCTCTCTCCCACCCCATGGAAAAATCACTGTTTTTCCTGATGTGCTGTTTTCACCTTACTGGCAATCCTTGCAAGACACCCTTTTGGCTAGGTTAGATGTCAGGAAAAGAGGCCAAGGCTTTGGGTTTCAAATCTAAATGCGAGAGTGGCAGATGATGCCCTCTGTGGATTCATAGGTGTGTGCTTTCCTGAAGCTTAGTTCTCCTCTAAAATGCTATTGCATTTCAAGGCATTATTTTAGGGGCCTGAATTTGTTCATTTATTGGGGAATTCTGTGCTTTCAAGAGTAAGGAAGAAAAGCAACACTTGGTCAAGATATTAGTAAAGTTTTATATACACTCTATACTAAAACTGCGAACAAAATAATTTCTGTAGTCAACTGGCTGAGAGCAGTCTCTTGAATTATAGTATATCTTTAGGGCTATACAAATTTCCATGTGTCTTGAAAGGATCTAAAATTTAGAACAGAAATATTCCCTGTTGAACATCATGTTGGGAATTACAGACAGTGGAAATATAAAGAGATATCAGGAGAGATGGGGGAGAAAAAACCATCACAGTTTTCAAGTTTGGTGATTTTTTTGAACCTAGAGTTTGAACTGACTCTGCCTACTAACTCCTCTTCCAAAGGACTTCTTTCTGTAAAAAATTCAGAACTTGCTGTGTTCAGAGAAATCTATACTGAGACATCCTCCAAGTGGTCCTGTAGTGTTCTATTGTATTAGGGGAAAGGTAGGTTGTTATTTTCTTGCTTTTTATCACCCCTCTACATTACTGTCTCACCCTCTCTGATGGGAATCCTCCCAATACACATGGAATTGTACAGAGTGAAGACTACTAGAAAATCAAGTACATTTACCACCTTCACAACACGATCATGTCACATGAAGGGAAACACCAAGTGTGTTGGTACACTCTTGACTCGTTTGCTGGTATATGCTTGGGAATAACTCCAGAGGGAATAATTTAAAGCTGCCTCATGTCTTCAGCTCCAGTATTTGTTGGTTTTGTTTTTAGAGTTTTTGTTTTGCATTTTTTCCACAGTGTGCTTGCTGACAAAAAGTGAGCAAATAAATGGAAGCGCTGAAAAATGGTCTTGATGCACAGTGATACAACAGGGGAAAAGAGAGGGAATAATTGTATTGGTAAACTCCAGATGCCTGGCAGAACCCAGAGCAGTGAATGGTAATGGGTTTCAGATGATAGAAAGCCAGAGGAAAATACAGTGCATTGCCCTTCAGAATAATACAGGGTCAACAGCTTTACAACAAACCTCAGTTGTAGCCCCATGGTGCGACCTGTCCTTGCTGGCTCTTTACCTTTTGGTAGGTCATGAGCAGCTTGCATTGACTCCCTCTGCACTCATCACCACGTCACTGCAAAGAGCATCCCTGCTGGCCCTGCTTGAGATGGGCTGTAAACCAAACCTGCTGTGCCATTTCAGAACCATCAAGGCACTTTTTGGAATTTAAATCTGAGAACATGCACAGTACCAATTTCTGATTCATATTAAAGCCACTGGGCTAATTAGTGCAATGATTATGCAAATTTAATTTGGGAAGATATGCATGCAAAAAAGTTAATGTTCATCTTGATAAATATTTGACTGTCTTCATAACAAAGATGACATTTGATCAGAGAGTAATTGCTTAGAGCTGCTTTCAATTGAAACAGCACAAACATTTGAAAAGAAATGTTTTGATTGTCTCTAAGTTCTGCTCTCAAGGAAAAGCAGATGAGCACCAAGTTTAGGCCTCCTTTAAAGATAACACTGATCAGAAATTAGTTTTGAATGTACACATTGGTTTGGAGACTTGCACTTCTCCCCAGTTGCCTGGAGTTTTAAGGGAGAGTGTGCAGCCTCTATGTGACTGGACACTGAGCAGAGAGCTGTGTGATACAACAGCAGTAAAATAAACAGGGGCCTAATTATGACAGCCTGAAGCTGTTTATAATTATAATGCTTAATTAGGTGAGACACAAACAAGGAGAGTTCATTTGGTCAACATTCTTTACAGTAATGTGTTCTGATGGGAAAAAAATCTCTATGCTGACCAAGTAATCAAAACAATGTTTTAAACTGTTCATAGTGTTTGGCGAAATTAAACTTTGTAGCTGTGACATTTTATGAAAAGTTTGAACAAAATCTTACCTGTTTTAAAAAAATTAAAATCTACCTGTGAAGAGCAAGTCTTCTTGACAATAATCAGATGCACTCCTTCCCAGGCCATGTTTTTCTGTTTGGAGAACTGAAAAATGTTTTTCTGAAGAAGCTGCCTGGTTATTTACTCAGTTGGGTATAGCATCTTGTAATTGTAATCTCTTGAGTAAGCGAGGTGTTTCACAGCTCTGCAGTCTGCCCTAATGGTAGACACGTGGAGCTGCAGTGCAATTATCCCAGCCAAAATCCCCCAGGGATGTGCTGGGCAGCTCCTACGCAGGGTCTCCACAGGCTGGGAGCTCTTTGCAGAGCTGTGTCGTTGCTCTGTGGTAGAACTGCAGAGCACTCAGTGATGAGAAGCCACAAGATGTCAATGCACATCCCCAAAGCTTTGTTTTCTCGACTTTTGTTTGCTGAGCTGTTTGTAACCTCCTTACCATAGGAAGGTGTGTTCCACATCAGATTGGCATCCTCATGGCACCCATCCCCTGCAGCAGCAAATAGGCAGGAGAACAAAAAAGGATTCGGGGAATAAAAAATTCAGTGATATTTTCCCAGGAAACACCTGCAACCTTCAGAAATTTTGTTCTCTGAAGGGCATTTTGAGCCAGCTCTATCTTATGTGTAATTCCTCTTGAGGTATTTTTCCATCTTTTGCCTATTTTTGCCCCACCTGCATCCTTTGTCCTGTCCCGGTGGCACCTCCCTCCCCCCCCCCGCCCCCCCAAGACAACTCTCTATTTTTGTAGTGAAAAGAACCCCTTTGCCTTGAGATGGTTTTGCTGCAGTGCAGTTTTATAGGAGACTTTCACACAGTCCTACCAGAGGAGCAGACTCCCAAACATCATCTGATGTGGCACGAGCTCTGGGCACTTTATGTACACACTGAATATTGGGTACTCCAGTTTTGCTGTGGTGGCAAAAATCGAGAGATAAAGCAAGACATGAATGATTGTTTATGTTTTGGGCTCAGAGGAAGATAAGATTTCTGCTGCAATATGGCAATTGTTAGCAGTTTTGTTCTTTTTTTTCTTTTTCTTGTTTTTTATGTTGGACATCTCTTTCTTGAGACAAAGGTGAAAGATTTTGCCAGAAATATAGAGTGACTTAGTTTTTCTGCAAACTTTTGCCAGGTTGCTTTATTTAGATAAGAAGGAACATGTGAAAATCCCCCAAAATGTCTAAAAAAAAAGTGTCACTTGAAAGTGTCTAAATTTAAAAAAGAAGTCCTGATGCACTCACAATTAAGGAAATATTTTGCTGAAGCTGACTTTTTCAGCTAGAGAGGGAAAAAAACAAAACCAGTTTCATTAGTTCTGTACTGTAATGGTCTCTGCTCACTGATAGCAGTACTGAAAGCACAACAATGGGGGTAGCATGTGAAGCAGAAACTGTAAAAGCACTGCAAAAAAACATGGAAAAATGTGAAATATTTAATTCTGGGCTTCAGTCTTTGGTAAAGAGACTGAAGTAACAAAATATTTTACTAAACTAAAAATTAATTTGATCATTTATCTCAGGTCTTAGGGAATAGTTCATTGTTGTTTGTAATTGTGCAGCCATTGCAACTGTAGAGTAAGTTAATAAAAATGACTTACAGTGCTGAGTATTAATTTTTGACTAACAAGTTGTAGTGCTCACTTCTGTGCTCCAGGGATTGTTTCTTCTTTAATGCAATTAACATTTTTATGCTGAAGGAGGCATGTTCTTACTCAAGCCATAAATTATTAAGCAACCCTATTTTGAAGTATGCATGTATGAATTTCTGTGTGTTTCTTTAGGCAATTAATTTTTAATTTAACAATGTCGTATATTGGCAGTAACTTTTAGTGCAGTAACGTCGTTTTATCCATTTTATTGTCATTTAATAAATCAACTGTAGGCTACACACACAAGCAAGTGCTTTTCGAGCCAGGGTGTTGAATTGAATTATTTTATATTTCTGTACACTTTCCAGAAAATAAGCATTAAATGGAGTGATAAACCTGACTCAGAATAAATCATGTTAAAACGAGGAAGCAGAATGTATTGAAAGATTATTTAATAGAGTTCCTGAACATCAGTCTTGGAACCAATTTTGTTTAATGTTTTTAGTAATGGTTTTGGCACAAAAACTGTAGTTTCTGTTGAAATTTACTAAAGATTCAAAGTCGGGTGGCATTGTCAACAGACAGGACAAATTGAATAGCTGGGCAGAAAGTGCGGAACGACTTTGAAGGTGGAATTTTTTATTTCTTTCTTTTTTATGGTACCTTTCCTACCCTCAAAAGAGAGATTAAATTCTACAGTAAAAATCCTAAATTAATGTATTTAGGGAACAAAAAGAAACCCCAAACAATTCCACATTACAATAATTGCCCATCCCTTCAGGGGGGTAAATAGGATAGAGTATAAATTGATCTAGGTGTGCCCTGATGAGGCACATCTGGAGTGATGTGTCCAGTTCTGGGCTCTTCAGGACAAGAGAGACATGGAGCTCCTGGACCAGGCCCTGTGGAGGCTGCAAAGATGGTGAAGGGACTGGAGAATCTCTCTTCTGAGGCAAGGCTGAGAGATCTGGGCCTGCTCAGCCTCAAAAAGAGATGACTCCGAGGGGACCTTGCCAATGTACACGAGTCTGTGCAGGGAGGGATCAGAGGAAGGACCAGGCTCTGCTCGGTGGTGCTGAGCAATAGCACAAGAGGCAACGGCCAGAAACTGATGCCCAGAAAGTTCCACCTGAAAACAAGGAAGAACTTTACTGTGCAGAACACCATGCACTGGAATAGATTGCCCAGAGAGTGTGAGGAGTCTCCCTCACTGGACCAGATGATCCACTGTGGTCCCTTCCAACCTGACCTGCTCTGTGATTCTGTATGACTGAGTTGCCAGGGTGGTGCAGCTGTGGGGAAGAAGGAAAATTCAGTGGCAGATTGTAGCATTCAAAATCTTTTCGGTAAAATTACCAGAGTGTCAGACCCCAGTGCAAAATCCTGTTACTCTGAAAGGGATTATATACACTCTATAGGGGCTAATATATTCCTGTGTACTAAGCCAGTATTACAGGTGAAGAGCGAATTTGATGTTGATTTTGGACATTTAATATCATAGCATTTGCAGGGTTTTTTTAATATTAAGTATAACCTTAGATGTTATTAGAGCAGTGAAATAGTTACATCTCCCTACAATTCCTACTTTCATGTGAGAAATAGAGGTGACCTGGAGTGCTTTGACATTGGGATGAATAGTTTTCGATGCTTTCTTAAATTATTTTTCTTTCTGAAAATCACTTAACACTTCATGACCTCAGAATCTATAAATCAAAGTATAAAATTGTAAATCATGTCACTTTTGAAAATTCATACTTAAGAACAATTAGTCTATTCTTTGTCTAGTGGATGGTAAATATGCTTTATTCCTTTGTCTTTGAGACTGATACTGTACTAATATTAGTTTTAATATTTTAAATAATTTTCATTAAGCGTATTTCTATTGCATTATATAAGAGCTTTAATTTTATTTTTAAAAGGGCTAAAAGAGCTCATTAGGAATGCAAGAATATATTTTTATATTCCCCAGAAAGGTATCAAAGTATTCATTGTAACTATAAACATTGTTTTCCAAATGTATTATTTTTAGATATAGAAAACTGGAGCATTAAGCAGTGAAATATTCACAAGAGAGGATTTATGGACATTAACATCTGCTGTGTTATTTGAGTGTTATGGAAATACACTGCCAGCTGCAAATAGAAATAATTGCACATTAATGGGAGAGATCCAGATTGATTCTATTTACTGATAGGTTTTGGTTTGTATCAAGTCAAATACTGAGAAGTCTAAATACATCATAATTTCATATCTGTGACAGTGGCTGCAGCCCATATTGACCTCATCCATGGTTCCTCAGGCCTTGTCATGGATAACTTTCTGGAATGATTGAATTTTTAACTTTGTAACTTGGGACACTTTGGGGTTGGTGAATATGGTGCGTGGCACACCAAGGGCCAAGACAAGGGGAAAGTATTCCAGAGATTTAACACATGTCCAAGCATACTCTACTTTAGGAGAGGAAGAAGAAGTAACTTGCTTAGGGTCTGTGCCCCAAGTGAGCCCCTCTCACGTCACTAGAGGCAGAAGCTGCACTGTCCGAATAGCTCCTGGGCCTCTTTCTTCTGTGCCACAATATTTTTTGGACTTTTAGAGGATGAAATACAGGATTTTTTGCTGCTTTTTTATTCTTGATAGGCCCAACATGAGTAGACAGCACAGTATTACCATCTCATATTTTATTTCAAGCTGTTGACCTATCTGACAAATATTTACATGTTTATAAATGCCTTGCTTTAAAGGATTGGATTTTTCAAAGACTTTTACTCTTCCAGGCCCTTGGGCATATGTTTCTGCTTTTGGATTTTCAGCTTGCTAAAATGGAAATGTTTCAGTTTAAGCCATATGATTTTATAAATAAACAAGATGTGATGAGTTGCTGAGTTAGTCCTGTTCTGTTCCCCTTGGACTTGCTGGAGATCTAGTCTATAAACTCAGTGAAACTAGGATTTAATTAACATCACCCTCAAGGAGATGTCTTCCTGCAATCAGCTACATAATGTTCTAAAATTGCCTGGTTATCTTCATCAGTTACAAACAGAGCTAGGCACATCCATAGTGGTTCAGTGAACTAATTCATTTGTTTTCTTAGTTCACCACAAAATGGGTAAAATCAGTGGGAATAGCTTAATGTATGTTGCCTTGTACTTACAGCTTTAATAACAAAAGCTTCTGTTGGTGAGGATGAAATCAGTATTTCAGTCCATATGTGTTTGTTTGTTGTTAGGTAAAGGGACTCTGGGGAAGATGTTATGCAACGACAAAAGCCAAATGTTCCTCATGGTCAGGCCAGGGCTTGGAACAAGTGATCTATAAGCTTTATGATTCTATAGTCTATGAGAGATTTCTTAATGAGATGATAAGCAATAAATACTGCTAATCCAAAAAGCATCATCACTTGTACTACAGGAAAAATTATAGAAAGTAATTTTTTGCCCAGCTATCTCAGCTGGCCTAAGAGTCTAGCAGGCAGCCGAATACCAGTGCCTCAGGTATCATCTATGACTTGTCTTGTGATCAGTGGATTCAGGAAAGCTTGTCTGAAATACAAAGCTATAAACTGTTTTTAAACCTTTTTTAAGATGAGATTTTGATTCTATGAAATGCACACAATATTTTAAATTATTTTTACTGAAATTTTTACATTCTTGTAACCCTGCATAATGTTCAGTACTCAATAACATATGCTGTTTTTCTATGCCTCAAAAGTTTTTAATGATTTGTAGAAAATTGGAAGCATTGTTTGTGGTTTGAAGTTTTGTTCTTGGCTTTTAATCTAGAGATAAAGGCATCACCAAAATTGATAGGATTTATTTTATTACTATTTTTCAATATTATCAATTGTTTCTAGTATTGTCAGCCAGAAGAATCCAATGATAAGAATACTGTTTAAACTCTAGACTTGCTCATCTAAAGACAAGTTTAAAAAAAAAAGTATAATCAGTGGGACATTAAAGAGAACTGCAATTTTTTTGCTGTCTCAGGGAAATGCAGCAAATCAGCTTAATTCTTAATGCAATGTGTGCTTAGTTGAAATCCTTCTGCAGAGAAATAATTTTTTCCAACATCTGTAAGGATTCTGCCTGCCAGCTATGATCTTTGCAACTCCAAGACCCCACTCTTTCTGAGCAAACTGAAAATACACTTGAAACATATGGGTGTTGAAGGCTGACAGTAGGGGCCATCTGGTCATCATATGTCTTTTTTGCATGCTTTGGATCGGTCTCAGATCTGTTTCTGAAGGATTATTAAACAAGACAATACCAGAGATTTCTGCAAAGCAGGGAAAGGTCTGGGGCCCCCTTTGGCATCTCTGCCTTAACCTGTAACGATAAATGCATGTGCCTCCCAAGTGTGTCACTGTCTGCTGCTGGAAGGGTTCAGAACCTGCCCTGGTGGCTTTTTGGCTCTGGTGTCCCTCCAACAGGACCAGCCTGCAGGGCTGCCTGCGAGGGTGTGTCCCAGGGGGGTAGCAGTGCTGGCACAGCTGTGGCCCTGCTGGCGTGGACAAGGGCACAAAGCTGGGATCTGAGGGGGACAGGCAGAGAGCAGTGCCTGCTGCCTCTCCTCCAGCTCTGCCTTGTAAGTTTATGGCAGGTACCTTGTCTGCAGTCAGACTTCTATACAGCCTTCATTAATTTTTGCCTGCTCTGTGTGCCCAGTGACAATTTCATTTTTGCTGCCATGGTGTTCAATTTAGTACAGCTTTCTTGCAGTCAAAGTATTTAAAAGGCGAAGAAAAAATACCCCATTGTCTGACTCAGATAGGGAAAATTCTGTCTCTTGGCATGTAATAGAAGACCTAAAATGTCCAACTATTATTTTCAACTATAATGAGAGGAAGTTTAGGCCTACAGTTATCTATTCTTTCTTTTAATTTCTTACTTTTCCTTGTATAGAAGGGAGGTACAGATAATGTATAAGATCTCTTCCAGCAAAAATGTTTTTATTTCAGTGCTTTACTGAAATTTTTGGTGCTATAAAGAATTGCACAGTATTGTAGATCATTGAATTATTTGTAGGAAATGCTGTCTTAAGAGGAGACATGCACCTGTCAAGATCCATGTAATCATCCACATTTTCTGGTATTCATTAAACCGGAAAGTTGATCAACAAGCAGAAAATTGCTTGGAATATTAATGAGAAAAGAAGTGTGCTGCATTCTACTGGAAAGGTTTTAAATATATTCCATTAAAGCTGCATGACCAGTATACAGATAAGGATGTGTAATTAATCAGGAAAATATTTTACTATATTGATATGTATCAGTAATAGAATTTTTACTTTTTAAAAAATTGGTTAACAGGCAATATGGTACTGAAAGTATTTTTTAAATTATCATTGAACATTAATATTGACAAGTTTATATAACCTTTGTATTTGTGCCTTTTTGTTGCGTGAGTAGTTCCCTTTTTTTAGAGGAATATGTTCTATTAAATTTTACCAAAATAATAACCAAACCAAAATTAAACTCATAGTTTTTTGTATAATTTTGCATATATCTCTCTATTTTTTCATGCTTCTGAACAACATAGATATTGTGAAGAAAAATCTCTGAGTGTAGCTGTAGGATGAATTCTTTTTCCTCTGATTTTGCTCACTCATATATAGCTCTGAAAGCAAAGTTCCAGTAACTGAAGGGATCGGGGGGTTTTCAGGCCCTTCTTTCTCCAACTTGTTGTAGAGATACAAGTTGAGTCTGTGGTGTCAAGTCCCAGTCATCTGAACAAAGAAAAAGCAAAATTTTTGATTGTGCAGGAATGTTTGAGATGTGATGGCCTTTGCTATGCTATCTCATGCTTAGTGATTGCAACCAGTCCTTGCAAATGTCTTGCAAAACTGTGAAGGTATTTTAAATTATTTTATAAGTGAACTGAACAGTTTGGTAGACATAAAGTCCTAGTTACATCCTTAAAGTTCAGTTCTGCAACATTTCTTCTCTTCAGTTGTGCTGAGATACGTACTTGTTAACATATTGCTAAAACAAAAAGAAGTGAAATTGCAATAATAGCAAACTATTTTCTTTCTTCTTTGGCTGCACTTTATTGTCTGCCTTTTTTATAACTAAACACTACCCCTCATATCAAACACTTTGAGGAATGCAAATTACAGTTGTGCTTTATGTAAAGTATTGTCCTCATTTCCTGTGTTCAGACCTAAATTACTAAAACTTTAGAGGTTTGCAGTTAGAGCATTTCTGCAAACACAGACATCATAATGTATTCTTGTATATTTAAGTGCTTTTCAAAGGGACAGGTAAGGATGAGTGAAAGGAGATGATAACAGCAAAACCTACAAACTGAAATACTCCTTTCTGGACTGCCTTCAGGAGTACACTAAATAGAGAATTTTTTCCCCATAATTTCAGTTTGCAACTTAGATTTGTCCACTGGAGTTAAGCATGATGCTGATTGTTGAAGTGTCTTAGCCCCCAAGCATATTGTCAGTATTAACCCAGCACCTTCAATAACTTAAGATAGTTGTGCTTTTAAGTCTGCTTTCTCTTGTAATGTTGTGCTGCCCCAGGCTAACAGCTGTGCTTAGCCAAGGTGTGGATCAGAAATCCTCTTCACTGAGCCCAGAGGGGCAACACAAAAGTTTTCCATGAAGGGATTTAATTTGCCCATCTCTATCTCCTGAACATTCCGGGTAGCTTGTATTCCTTCACTTTGAGGAAGAGAATCCCCATATTTCCACACAGAAAAAGCAGTTCTTTCTTTCTCCTCTGGTGTTACATTTTTGTCCTGGGCTGCATTAGCCATGGACGAGCAGGCTCCTGAACCTTCCTGCTGTCCCTACAGGGTAGGCAGTGATCTGTTCCCCTGCCCTATCACTTTTGTGCTCTTGTGTGTACCTAAACAAGAAATTGACAAGAGGATGCTTCTAGAAACAATATAAAAGTAATGACTTTATCAAGCAAACCTGGTACATTTTATAATATTTCTCTGACTTGTGGCAGTCAGCTCTAATATTGGCAGTACAAGGCTTTTTTTGGTTCATGGTTCTGGCTTAAAGTGGTTTCAGTTCATGGCTAATGAGTAGCAGGAATATAATGGGTTTTCCAAGTCCTGCTGCAATATAAAACTTCACCTGGTGTACCTTCAAGTGTAATGCCAGCACCCCGTGATACCACAGTGAGAAAACAACATTTCCTTGGAAAAGTTGGAAGCATCCAGGGAACTGGAAGGGTTGCATAGAGACATGAAAGGCATGAATATTTGATTTCCTGTTCTTTTCTTTTACCTTTCTGTATGCCATTTAAAAGTTTGGCAGAGCTGGTAGTTGCCGAATAATAGTTAAGCAGAGATCATTTGATACTTGTTCGTGCTCAAATCTGCTCTCTTATTGCATATGGTTTCTTGTTTACAGTTGTCAGCCACTCAAAGTATTGGATTTAACAAATTAGAAAAGAAAAAAGGAGGAACTAACTTTCAATTGCAAAAAATGAGTCATTTCAGTTCCATTAACGACACTAGATCAGGCGCACTCTGCTGCCCACGATTACACTTTAAAATATAAATGCCTTAAAAGCAGGAACATAAAGAGATACTAAACCACATCTGTAACCAGAAAACAAGGGTTGAAGATGGGCATTATTTCAAGTGCTTTAAGTGTTTAAAAAAAAAAAATCATCAACGTGATGGAGTAAGGGATAAATTTGAACTGCATGGCCACTACCCCCAGTGGGCAAAATCTAAAATAAAGGTTAGGTGACAGAAATTGCTTAAAATATATGGGAGAAGAAAAAAAAAAGTTTCTATAAATTTATATAATTTTTTTTTCATTGGGCTATAAAAGCACCAGTTTGAATATTGGTGTTTCATTTTAAAATAGGTTTGAAAATTTTCCCACTTGTCTATAAAATAGGTTAAGTTTTATCCAGGGAATGATGCTTAGTGCTTGTGCCTAATTACATTGTTGAGTAATTTTTCATGTTTGAAATGCCTCAGTTTGAAAAGCATTAGTAACCATCAGTTTGGTCAGCCACATATAGATAGATTATAGATATAGAAATGGGAAACATCCTCATCTGATCCATAACTTTGAGGAAGCTTCATGCAGATGTCCAGCTCCATAAACAGAACATTTCAGGTACCCCAATTATGATAAGCAACAGATTTGATGATAGCTTTACTTTTGTGGGTTTTTCCTTTTTTTTTTAATCCCTTTTCTTTTATACAGCTCTGTTTTGAGTGACAGGGGAAAGGAAGAGTGAAGTCAAGAAAAGAAAAGGAAATGCTCACAGAGAGATGCTGTGCTAGTTTCTCTAGGCTGGTTAGAGTAGAAAATATTTTTCCTAGTGAATTAGGATCCTTTATTCCATCTTGTAGCCTGACATGCAAGCATGGACAGTCAGAGAGAATGAAGGAGAGAGGGACAGGGAGAGGGAGAAGGTATGGCAGAGATTTTGCCTGGCTTCCAGGTTGTAGGTTATCAGTTGCTCGGTGACAAAAGAAACGTTGTCCCTCATTGTCTGGGCCAACCAAAAGCAATCCATGAGGAACATAAATGGGTGGCAGCGTGTAATTAAATGTCCAAGTATCTTTGGAATGTCTGATGTGTCCTGAAACCTCAGTTTGATTTGTTGTTGCTGTTTCTTGCTCGTCAGGCTTATGAACTGAGAACCAGGAAACCAATCCTCATGTCAAGCGTTCAGTGCTGTGTCATATTGTAAACACGCTCTCGTCTCTGCAGAGACCTGATAATATTAAAAGGATGATTGATGCCTCTGGCATACAGAGAGATGGAAAGAGTTGTCTTTACAAAGAATTCATCCATTAGAGGGGCTTTTTGTTTGGTTGATCTAAATGGGCGCACCTCATGGGAAATTAAAAAGATTAGTAAAGTTCCTCAAGAGAGCAAGGCACATCTGCTTAGCAAATACTTTAATCATTACAGTGACCCCCTTCCATTGTCGAGGACTTAAGCTGAGGTCCCTTCTCACATAAGTTAGATCCAGGATGCTCATTTGGGCATTTTTCTACCTTTTGTAACTTCTGTCATTTTTACACATTGTTTCAGCCGGGAGTTTCTGAGGCTAAAGGAAATCTTTAAAATTTTTCACAAAAAATAACTCTTGTCTTCTGCTCAGCTTAATATCAAGGACCATTTGGGTTGTCTGATGTGCATGTAAAATTCACATGTGTGCGAAAATAAACTTCCTCTGTAAAAACATTCCTGCTGAGGACTAACACCAAAAAATGGATTTTCTTTCTTTTAGTTAATCTTCTCTGCATGGTTCAATCTGAGATATTTAATTTCTGTTGGATGTGATGTAATTGTTTTTCATGTGTTGTACTGCTTTCTGTTACCAGTCTTACAATACATATGGCATAGTATAGTGCAAGTCTTGTGTAACAATATTGGGAACAATATTGGAACACAGGACATACACTATAATAAGTTTAAAAATGCAGTTAATAAAACTCATTCAGAAAATGATCACAGTTGTGAAGATTTATTGCTAATCTCATAGAACAACCATGGGAGAGGAAAATTTAACATGATCTGTAACAGTTTGCCTCCCTGTTACAAAAGTATAAATATAAGTATCTTTTAGCCAAACCAATGTTAAAGTAATAGATTGGGGAAAAAAATGCTTATATTCACTCAAAAATTAATAAAAAGTATTAAAGGTTCACAGCAGACTTCTGCTCCTCAACAAGCAGGAATTAATTTTCTGGATGTAATGATCTAGACTGTTATGGATTACAGCTTTAAACTTGGTTTCTATTCTGTGCAAAATTTGCTGTGTACCCTTAAGAAAGGGAAAATGTTGCCCTGGTGAGTGGCTGGAATTCCTCACTCAGGTGGTCAAAGCACAACAAGATTTTCAGGCTGTATAAGAAGGAGGAGTTCTATCTATTATCCACCATTTGAGAGCTCATAGAACAGTGAGGAAAGTTATCGAAATGATTCTGAGATTAGGTACATTGTATACTGCTACAGCTTGTGGGAAATTGAAATTTGATTATCTAAACTCCACAAGGCCTTAGGGTTTTGTGTTGAAGTTTTTTCTGTGTATTTTTTTTGGGTAGATTTGTTTTTTGGTTTTGCTTTTTTTTTTTTTTTTTCTGTTGTTGTTACTATTTATTTTGGTTTTTTTGTCATTTTTCATGTAAGATTAGTCATGACATTATGAAAAACTTATGAGGCAGGGATTTGGTGAGAAGTAAGACACTACTTTGGGTTACTTTGTGGATCAGAGGTAACATAGTGCAAATAAAAGTCTGGCTTCCTACAAGCAAGTAGAAAAATTTGAGTCTATTGTGGTTGGATTAATTATATGCTCTGGATTTAAAATGGTGGAGTTTACACAGCTGTATAAGAAGATTGATGTTAGCCTGGAATTAAAATGATTAAAACAATTGTGCAACTACTATCCCTTTGATAGTTCTGCTTATAATGTTTTGGCTTAAAAAAAAATAAAATTGAAGTGTTTTGGTTAATAGAGCTCTGTTTCTGTTCTGGTTTGAGTTATAGCGATAGTCTCCAGGGCTGCAGCAGTTCCCATACAAACAGTTTTATCTGTGTTCAAAGGTGCACCAAGGCCCTGACAGCCCCTTCCAGTGGGCAAATTGCAAATCAGGATCCAAAGAAGGACTTGTCCACGGGTCCTGGACTTAATTTGAAATATTCCATTTGTGTTAGACTACTGACTTGAGAGAGACCCTGGCAAAGCATTTGCCCAGCTTTGTGGGGGAAAAGCCCAGACTGAAACGCAGCCATGAAATCCGTGTGTATCAGTGCATAAAGCTGAGCTGTTCTCTCAGAGAAGGAGGTACAAAAGCTTCTCATCAGTCTTGTCTTGCTGCTTGTGTCACTTTAGGTGTGAATTTTATCCTATTTGTGCCTTGTTTGAGTAGCACAGAGGGAGCCAGCCCGAGGCCAGTTCCTGCTGCTGCTTTATTGACAGTACTTGGGGAGGAGTGGAAAGCAAGGATGGCCCTGACTAGGCTATCACCACCTCTACATCTCCTGAGGCCCCCAAAACCATGGGAAATCTTTATTTTCTTCCTTGAATTCAAGGCAACATTGATGAGGGATTTTTCTCATTTTTGCAAGATTTCCAAGCTCCATTTGCTGCATGTGTCTACATGCACCACATCAAATCAGACCCTTACCCAGGGAAATGCTTTTGGAGACCTGCAGAATAAAGGCTNTTGGTTTGTTTGATTGTGAAGTTTACTGTTACATTTACCTCCAGGGGTGCAGTGTGTGCTGGTCACCATGTTGGGTTTGTGTAATGATTCCCAGAACTGCAGTTCCTAGGTTTGTAACAGTCTTGTAGGATAAAGTTCAGGAATACCAGAATAGAGAAAGGGAGGGAAAAGCTCTCGTGTCAGTATGTCCAGCCTCCAGCTGGGAGACAGACTGCTGCAGCTCCTGGCATGGTGGGAATCTGCCCAGTGTCTCAGACTGGAAAACCTTGTTGCTAAAGAGCAATTCCACACAGAGAGACTGGTCCTGCAACTCTTCTTCTGCCCCTGAACACACATTGCTCCAGAGTTTACAGCAGAGTCAGAAACAGAGTAGATACTGATAAAAGCAAGGTCTCCTTTGCTCCTTTGCTATTCCTTCCTTTAGAAGGTGGAAATTATTTACCTGCTTCCCGTTATACATCCTTTTGGTAACCATTCTTGAAATGCTGGCATAATTTTTGAGACATGCAGCATTCTCAACAAGATACTGCAAAATTATTTCCTCAGGCAAAATGTAGTTTCTTTCTTTCTTCCTTGTGTGGTTTTCCCAAAATGACAGTACCTGGAACAGAGAACCTACCTATTAGCTGGTACTTAAATTAAGGTTAAAGTCACTTTAGACAAATGATAAGGTGCTAATATGTTACAGATTTAATGGCCTTAAAAACCATTGGTGTTTGGAAATGGAAGAAGATAGATAAAGAAGTATTACTGAAGTTTTTCTTTCAGGCAGTAACAAATGTTTTGCTCAAGCCATAATCATTCTTGTCAATCACTACTTGAAAGAAGGTTGAGCAGTGACACCTGACATTTACATTCACACCTGTCTCACTGTGGGGAAAATTCACTAATTAATATAAACTCAGTTATTTGCAGTTAGGATGCTTCTTCCATTTCAAATCAGCACAGTTACATATATGTTTTAAAAGTAAATGAGAAGATAAAATCTGCATTTCTCTTCTTTGCTGTCCTACTTTTTTCTATAATTTGCACCAGCTCCATTGAAATTGGGACCATTGTACTTAATTTACTCAGGCACTGAGCAGCAGTCCAAACTTACTAATCTTCTCCTTCAGTAGGATTTGGAACCACCAATGTATAAGTCTTGAGCTGGTGTCTGGGAGCCTGTGTGTGATGACTATGGCATTAGCTTTCTGAGCAGGAAGAATTTACACCCAGGCCAGCTTCTGTATCCAATAGTTGCATCTGTGCATCTCTGCAGCACAGCACTGCCTTTTGTTACCAACAGATTTTCCCCAGTATTATGGATGACTGTGATTTGGCTCAGCACCTATGGAAAAATGCACACTGTGGTGGGTAAAGGTTCAGGGCCTGCATTTGTATATGTAAAGCAGAGCTTTTCTAGCAAGGAGTCAGTGCTCTTCCTGGAATTAAAAAGGTAATGCTCGAAGAGGTTTGACTTTGCCAAGTTTAGATGCTTTCTGATATGAATTAAATCAATAAGGTGGTTATTAAATCACTCTAATTAAGACGATAAGTCTGATTAAAGTTGCTGTTATTAGGGTCACACGAGAACATATATTGAGCTTCCATTAAATAAAATCTGTATCTAAAATTTTTAGAAATTACCCGGGCTTTGGAGGAAAAGTCATAGCCATAGAGGAGTAAATAAGAGAAATATGGTTTTATATGACTATTCTGGAGTAATATTGTGGATGCTGCTGAATGAGTATTGAATTCCAGGACACATCCTTTTTTTGAAGGTTTCAGGAGAAATGCTTTGGAAACAAAACAAGGGAGAAGACAACCTCCTGCAGGAAGTCCTGAATCAGAAGGAAAAAGAAGCACACACAGACTGAGGGTGGAAACCAGGTTCTTTCAGACTACACAATTACATTGACTAAATCCTTGCAACAAATTATCCTGGCTTTCCCAGTTCTCCTGGGATATTCCCAATAGGTAACACAGCTCTTGGCAATAGATAACTGTCAAAGATTAGTAGCAATTCAAACATGCAAATATTATACAAGTAAAACAACACCCCCTTTGTACCTATTTTTACTTTACAGCTGATTATTTTGCAGCTTTATTTAGTTTTAGGAGTCAATGTGCAATAGAATTTGAAGAAGAAAAATATTAAGAACTCTCTCAAGAAAAGCCTGTCATTTTTTGGGCCAAGGGACAGCTCAGGTTTCTGGTCCCGTGTTAGGTCTAGGAATCAGCAGGGATTTATAGCAGATGCAAAGGCTGGAAGTTTGATCACTAGGGAAACAATTAATTGACATTTGTATGATTATATTTCAGCTAAGTCAAAGCTAGTATTTCAGGCTGTCTGAAAACCTGGAATGACGTTGATGCATTGTGTTGTGTTTTTTTTCCCTTTGGAAACATATTTTTAGCAATTAATAAGCTTTTGAAATCTCATTTCTCTCAATCCTAAATGCTGTGGCAGAAATTGTGCTGCTCCAGTGAGCATGGAACATTGTCATTTGGGGAAAGCGGACTTGGAACTTGTGTTTCCTAAGTGACAAGTGGAATGAGATTTCAAAAGAAAACTTTGATAAGTTTCCAACTGTTTCCATGTTTCTTTATGTGTAATTTGGTTGTTCTTCCGAAGAGACTACTTGTCTTTTCTAAAGCTCTTGTGTTGGAAGAATCCAGACTGGTGTGAACAGTAAAAGCAGAAAATTCCTTCTTCAAACTCAGACGATAATTCTGACAGCAGTAGTGATAGCCTCTGTTTTGACAGCTGAAAAGTGAACCCAAATCAGGAGAGATCTTTGAGATTCACTCTGTCTGACAGTGAATGAGCTGACTTGAGCTGGTGGGCTGTGGAATGATATGCTCTAGTTCACATATGAGCTTGGCAGGTTGTGAAAAAAAAATATTTTTTTTTGTTGTTTGAAAGTTGATAACTGTTAAGAATCTTTGGATTCCCTTTGAAGACAGAAATAAGAGGAGTTGGAAGGTATTTTTTTAATACAGTGCATGCTGGACTTATGTGAAGGGAGATGAGTGAGCCCTTTAGTAGAGCACAGACTGTGCTGGATACA
The DNA here is from genome assembly GCA_020086605.1 of Lanius collurio. Classification (NCBI taxonomy): domain Eukaryota; kingdom Metazoa; phylum Chordata; class Aves; order Passeriformes; family Laniidae; genus Lanius; species Lanius collurio. The sequence continues at coordinate 11,233,872 of JACBWW010000019.1, forward strand.
GAAGCTAAATCCTAGTCTTAAATTTTATCCCAGTCTCAGTTTGTTTTCTCTAATGTTTTCAGACTGCAAAGAAAGTAAGCTCTGGCCAGAGCTCCAGCTGAGCAAAATATTTGCAGTGAGCCAACATCTTCTTTCTTCTGCTCTGAGGTTTTTGGAACCACAGCTCTTGTGAGCTTCAAACTGTGCTCTCTAAAAGCACATAAATTTCAGCTTAAGTTTTCCAGCAGACTTCCTAAATCACCTCTTTGCCTGCAGAGCCCCATTTATCCTCTGGTGCTCTCTGACTGCATTTCTGTGGCTGGGTGGGCTGCAACTTCTGAGCTTTCAAATAGCACTGGGTACTATCTGGAGACATTGCTTGATATAGTCTACAAGCCTCCTTCTGAAACATCTTGTAGGGAGGTGGAACCAGGAGGTGGACCAATATTTCAGGGAGGCCATCTGGGATATGGAGGCAGCCCACAATATCAAATCTTGTACATATTGATTCCAAGTAAAAAGAAATGAAATACAAACAGCCCAACACCCTGTGCAGCCAGGAACCATCAGTAAAAAGTCAGTGCAAAAGGTTCTGCTTATGAACTCAACTTAGAGCAGTGGGAAACTGATTTCTTTAAATTTTACTTCTTAATGAGTTGATAATAAAAACTTTTAAGTGTCTTTAGGTTTTACTTAGGTTTAATTTCCATCATATTTTTGCAACTTGGATCATAGCCTCCCTGTTTTCAAAAGTGGATAAAGGTTTCCAACTTCCAACATGTCATAGTCTCAAAAATCAGATCTAATTTTCTTTTCTACCTGTCTCAGTCTCATACTGGTTACATTGCCATGATTCCTGTGACTCTCACTTTAAATATACACCTAGCAAAGCATCTGATCTCATACCTGATTTTTACTGTTCACTTCACCTGTTCAAGTGCCTTGTTTCATTTGAACAGTGAGGGGGTTTTTCTGTACACACAGGAAATGAAAAGTGGACACTTCTCTGTGCACTTTCCCATTATCTGTGTATGAAATTGCAATGTCTGAAATTAAACTGACCTCCATCAGTGTTGCTGCAGCTTTATGATGCAGAAAGAAATTAAAGAGGATTGAACATAAACAAAGAAGTGGTAGGTAAAAGGAAATATTTTTAGTGAATGGGGTCTGTTTAGTTATGTGACACAGTGCCCTGTGATTTTGTAGTGTTTCTCTGCAGTCCTTGGCTATTAAATGAAACAAAAAAAGCAAGTGAAGCACAAGAAAACAAAATTAAAACTTGAGCTGTTGGTAGTATAATAAAGGACTGAATAATCACTGACTCAGTACATAAGTTGTGCAGCCTGACATTGACATTTGTGTATGACCTGTGCCAGACACAGTTTGTGGGAGCTGTCTTTGGAACAGGAGAGGTGCAGAGAGGTGGGGCAGGGTCTGGCAGCAGCTCCAGTGGTGAGTCTGGGAAGCAGAGGAGGCCCTGAGTTCTCCCCAAGGTTTTGTGTGTGTGTATCCTCCTCTCTCCAGGAGAGCTTTAGGGTTGGCACTGTCCTGTATTCAGCTGCTGAGGAATTTGCTTTGCTTTTAGGAATCAATGACATCAATTATGTCTGCTTGTTAAGAAACCACCTGGACCTTGTTCTATCAAGATTTGAGGTTTCTTCAGTACAGTGTATCCTCAACTCTGAGCAAAACTCCTTTTTATTCATGGTTTACTGAATCATAAAGCAAGTATTTTAGCTTGTGTTTTCTTTAGTAGTGGGATTTGGAGTCATTTTTAAGAATATTGACACGGAATGAGAAACATCTAAAAGGCAGTATGTTAAAAATAATTGTGATTGCTTGAAGAACTTGAATTATGATAATCAGCTGGCAGGCAAAATTTAATTTGAGGGATAACTGTATATAATTAAAATACAGTACTAATGGGAATTGACCTCTTCATATGTTATTACTTCTGTAGAGTTTAGTAAATTAACAGGTAAAAGAGTACTGCTACCCCTTTCGCAGTTAAATGAAAATCTGACCTACTTTTTTATAAAAAAATAAGTGTTTTCATCAGTTTCTAAAAATGGCTATGATATGAAAGTAAATTAAAAATAAATTTTATCTAAAGAAGGTTTATGATTTAGTAATTTCTTATAAATACGGAAATCCGTATTAATACTTGCAAAAGCAAGAAAATACCCATTTGAACAGAAGGGTTTTGCTTGTGTTTAGAATGAGAAAATATCAGAATGTGATATACAGAAGAAAGGTCTAAAGAAAGGAGGTGATAAATTCTTTTTTAATCAATTGTCAAACAAAGAAAAATCCTCCATTATTCAGTCACTAGCTGAAATAAATTTTGAATGGAATAAATAAACATTGCAATGACATACCAAACTTGCAGCAATATTTCTGGCAAATGTGATAGTGTCTGCATGTGATGCTGCATTCAGAATTTAAGGGGCAGAGTTCAGTTGCAGGGGAAAATAAGCAAGTTAATTAAAAAGGGCTATCTTGTCACAGGTGACATTAATTAGCTCTGACACGGTTTTCAGAAGAACAGTAAGACAGAGTAGCTCACAAAATCAGACATGTTCTGGACTTAATTATTTCCCTTCTCCTTATTGGTGTTGTCAGCTCCTCAAACTTGGGCAGCCTGCTCCGTGTGCTGCTGTTGCCTCCAGCCCCAGCCGCTGCTGCCTTGGCCTCCCCTGGTCCTTGTCCCTGACAATGCCTCTGGGGTCATGGTCTTCCAACACAGAGACTGGAGGGAGAGAATTGCACTGATTGTCTTAATGCCTGGTCCATGTCTAGGGTGCAGAAAGTGTTTGTTAGGGGTAGGGGACATGAGGGCAAGGTAACCTCAGTGATGGGCACTCTGAGCTCTTTGGGGTGGGCTGGCTGGCTCTGTGTTGGGTCACAGGTGGAATGATTCTCCAAGGAAACTGCTGGCTGAATGAGCTCTTCTCTTAGCAACCCACTTATGTGCATGGTAATAAGAAGTTCTAAAGAATTGAAAGTGGAAACTTCTTGCCCTTCCACTGCAAGACCTTTCTGTGCAACAGTGAACATTACTATATACCTTGATATTCCTATATGCTTACTATCCAACTCCAAATTGTTTTCATTGACCGGGCAACATAAATATTGAGTATAATAAACATTGGTGTACTTACTGTCTTTTCATCCCTGGGATGACTGGTGTGGTACTGAGAGTCTGATACATGTCTGAGTCCAAAACATCCTCTTTGATAACTAAGATTTTTTTTATTTTTTATTTTACAATTTGGCGTATTTCCTTCTCAATTTCTATCTCCAAATTCTCATAATTTCTCTTTCAGAAAATATTCTTCCTGTTCATTTATTTCCTTCTGTAAGTGCACTGGCAGAGGCACTGTAGATATAGTCCTAACATCATCTTCTGTAAATGCGCTACTGAACATTATTTTATTAGAAGGACTGAAAACTATGGGTCCTACCCCATCCAAACTACTCTTATTGTTTTGTTAATTAAGTCTGAATTTTTTTTTAAATAGAATTCAAAACTGTATTTTGCATAGTCTATAACAACAGAATACATCTGCACAAATCGCAAATCTGAGGTTGGTCTTTTGAGAGTTGATTCTAGATGAGAACAGTGGGATGGGATTCTGAGTATCTGATTTCTGCTCTAGACACTGCCACTGGCAAATAAGTTATCTTGGATAGACTGTTTTAGGCATTATGTGGATGCAAAGCTTTTGAGCAGCATCAAGGCAAACTTGAAGAGCTTTTAAAAGGTTTAGTTGATACTAAATGACATTGGAAGAACCAATTGAAAAGATAAACCAGCAACTTTAAGCAAGATGACAGCTGGTTTGTTTTTTTTTTTTATTATTTTAGTTTATGAAAGCAACAAGATGTTCTTTTTGATAAAGTACTTGAATAAGTTCTTAGGGGAATGAGATTTTCACATTAGCCTTATATTATTACTCTTTTCTAAAAAATAAAAAGTTTGAACAGAGCCCTGACATCAGAATATATTCGGAATACGCTTCTGATAATTCTGTAACTGAAACCAATAATCTCTAACACGGCAAAACAAAAACCCCTTGAAATTGGGTATATGAATTTAAAGCTTTGCCAGTTAATAAAGAAACAAAAGGCAAACCTTGTGACTCAATGCTGACATCTAAGGCAAGGACGATAGGTCATGAAATAAATCATCCCGACTTTGAAGTGTGAAGATTTCCATTTTGCCTCTAAACATCTCACATATCTTAGGAGACACGTACTGTGCCTCTGCCTTTGGGAAGTTAATGAAACTGAATGTTCAGATCTGGCAGAGAAAAGGAGATTCTGAACTGTGTCGTTTATAACCAGCCACACGAAGATGATGCATCTTTGCATCTTCAGCTCCATTTGTCTCTGTCCTGCCTGTAAACTCTGTTCGTGAGTTTGTTTCATCCTGAATAGGAGTTTATGGGATTTGATTTCGACAAGGTGTGTTAATATTTGGAAAGTTGGAATTATGATGTATATTAGATTTTTTCCATGTACAGTCAAGTTGTCATACGCTGATTATGCCGCTGAAGAATATTTGGTTTTGCAGTTGTTTTCTTCTATTTTTCCATGAGTGTTTTCCTAAAACTTCTTAAATCTTCCTCAGAATTACAGACTTGCAGAAACCTCTCCACAATCATGTAGGCCCAGTAAGGACTGGGCTGGGAGTTTCCTTGCTATACGTGGGGCTCTATTTTGTTGTTGTCTCGAAGTACAGGCTACATCTTTCTTGCTTTATGACAAAAGCAGCTGATTAGTAGTTTATAATTAAATCTCAGGTACAATCCCTTGTGAATTACATCTAAATCTATTCCTTTTCCTTGGAAGTTTGTAGTGAGTTGGTGCATCTTGATGGTCTGGCCTAAAATGTGTATTTTTTCCTAAATTACTTCTCTAAGTTATACTAGCAAAAGAAGAAAGAATAATATTTAAAAGCTGTTTGGTTCATACCTACAGGTTTTTAGTTATGAAGGAAGTACTTATCCACAAGATAAAAATTACAAAGTTGTCTAGATGATGTTTTAAGACAATTCATTCTTACAGTAAAAAAAAAAATTTGAATTTGTCTAATGGTATTTAAAATTAACCAATACATTAGAGACTCTTTGAGTAGGTAGGTGCAATTTAATGTCAAACTTTTGACTGGAGCATTTAAATTTAAATGTAATCCATGAAGCGCTAAATACATCACTAATTAGAATTAATGTAACATGATTACAAAATAAACATTTGATTAGTACATTTAAATTTCAGTGTAATAAACTGCTGAACTAATTTGTAAATAAAGTCCTGTTAATGCCAACCTTTGGATGACACATTTATGTGCTGCACATGGGGAAGGTGTTTATAGTTAAAGCACAAAACAAACCTCTCTCCTTACCAGTGCATATGGAGCCTTAGAGCTTAGTAAATAAACAAAACCTTTCCAAATCACTTTCCAGCCCTCACTTGCATATTCTTTTAATGCACGCTTAGTAACAGCTTCAGAAGACACATGGCTTGGTGAATGCTGCAGACACACATTGAAGCTGAGAGAAAGTGACTACCCCAGATCCGTGCCTGTCACCTGAAAGACCAGAGCTAAACACAAAATCCTTTCCTGATTAGCTGGGTGATCACCCAAGTCAGCTCATCTGTGTGGTTTGGGGGAAGCCTTTGGCTGTCACCAAAAAGCAAAGTACCAGTTTGATGCCTGCATTATTGCCTGTGATGGTGGTTCTTCCACTTGACTGATAAAATTTGAGTGGCACAGATGAGCAACAGTGAGCTCCTGTCTTAGACAGATGGTGTTGAAACCAGTCTCAAAGAGCACTGGTTATTCTTGGAAAGCCAGGGTGGATGCCACGTTAGTTTAAGTTTTGCCCAGGTTTCTTGAAGCCAATGAATTTCATTTTTTTTATAGCCTTTTGTTGTTAGATTTGCAATTTATGAGGAAACTGTCCGAGGTTACAGAGCAGGACAGTCACAGCTCCTTAAGAAATATTCAATCATTGGTTATACAATGAAAGGAAGACAAAAAATTCACACCAGAGGAACAGTAAGTACTAGTGCAAATATTTTAAAACCCTTTCACTGGATACTGAGTGTCTTCCTATTAATGCAGAAGTTAACATATTTTATATGTTTTCCTTCAGCAAAGAAGCATATAAAAAATCTGCAATAGACTTTTCATTTTAATCCCATTTTTCTCCAAGATTCAGGCTCTAGGTCATCAGTTGAGAAAATGGTTGTTTTCTTGGTATTTGGAAGTTCTCAAGACAATGCAGAGATATTTTTCTTGAAGATCCCAAACTAATCTTGCTTTGCAATTGCTGCTATTGCAGAAAGGAATAGTGCTTTAAAAAACAATCATAATTATACTTCTGCACAGTATTTTCTAAGATTTTGAACCCACTTCTTTCTAAAACATAAGCTCTACAGAGCAAACCTAGGGCTGAGCAAAGGCATTTTGCACTTCAGGCCTGCATTGACTGCTGGCTCAAAACATCTTAGGAACAGCTCATATATCTTTCAAAACATAAACAGCTTTCTTGGAAAGCTCTCTTACTCATTGTAAAGATTTCTTTATTTCTTTTGGCATAAAAGGCATTCAGAAACTGTAAAAGAAGTCTTTGCTGTAGTCATTATTCCTCACTAGCTTTTAGCACAGAATGCGTTTCAATTCCTTGTTACAAGGCAAATTTGTTTGAGTCTTTTATTTTTGCAATAAGATTTTAATCAGTTAACAGTAGCAGCTAATTTAATAGGGGAGAGCAATTCTTCAAAACAGCTTATCTGGGTTCCCAGTGTCATTTGCAGTATAAAGTGTAGCTATAAATAAATTAAAGCTCTCTTCAATGGAAAGTCAGTCCCAAGGGACATCATCTTTGTTGCTCTGAAGTCTGATCTATTCTACAGTGACTTAAAAGCTGTAGCAGGAAATATATGGTTAGCTGATATCAAGGATAGTTACAGCAGGGTTGTTTTCAAGTCTGGGAACTTCTGGGATAGCTGCAGCTATTTACATTGCACAAGAGTAGAACTTGTGGGTGTAAGGTTTTACATGTTAGTTTAAAAGGCTTTATAATAATTGCAAACACCATCATGTGTTTAGGAAAGAAAGGCTCTTATTTTAAAGAAACATAAATTTGAGTGGTGGGTGGTAATTTTCACTATTCATGTATTTGGGACTGCCAGTGCTTCAAATGTGCATGAAATGGTGCTAACAGCCCATGGCCAATGGAATCCAGTGTCCAGCTGCCCATTCCTGAATGGGAGTTCCATTCCCTCAGTGAAATACTCTTCTGTAGATAACGATTTTCCCACTCATTCTTCAGACCAGTGCTAAGTGTCCTGTGAGTCTCCCTCTTCCTTCTCCACTCCCATGTTTAGTAAAATCATTCAAATATTTCCCTTCCTTATCTGAAAAATTCCTCCCTGAATTTTCATTAGTAAATATCTTGGTGTTTGCTCATTACTGCATCTGGAAATATGAAAAATTTAATTTCACAGTTATTCTAATGTGATTGAGATTCCTTGGCAGGTAAAACTCTACATTTTAGGGATTGGATATAGAAGCAGAATCTTAAATATGTGCCTTTTGAGAATTTTATTCTTCTTTCTTAATGCAAATTTTATGTTGGCGTCATAAAATAAAGATAGAGATCACTATAGAATACCACTCTCCTGCTTGTGGAGAGAATGTCTGGACTTTTCTTCAGCTTTCCAATATGGTGTACACTATTTTGAGCTTGTAATTTGTGGTGTAAAACGAAAAAAAGTGTAGAGAGGAAATTGTTTAAAACCCAAAGGAGATGCTTTAATAGATACAAACAAAATGTCTGTTGTACCCATTGGTTAAAAACAAAATGCAAAAGTCAGGAGCTTGTGAGGGACTCGCAGTCCAGATGACATCTGAAATCCTGGTATTTTCTTGTGGTCAGAGACTGATGGAGTCACCTTTTCTGCAGTCATAGAGGGACTTAGTGTTATGGTAATGTCAGAAGCTGCATCATGTATGGCTTAAAAACAAGAAAAAAATATTGATTCCTTAGTTCTTAAAGGAAAGAGAAAAACATTGATCTTCCAGTGAAGACACTAATTGTAATTTGCTTTTTTATTGCATGACATTATTAATAAATTTTAATATTTTTAAGAAAAATGGTTTTCATAGAAGAGCATATTCTGATTCCCACTGGTAAGGTTTGCAGTGGATAAAAATACAGCTCTATTGAGAGGAACTGTTTTAACTGGATTTTCATTTTTAAATGTAAATGTTCTGACAAAATTTTACTAAGGTACAGTTCAAGGAAAGCAGGAGAGGAGTCAAAATAAAAATGTAGATTCAATTCATGTAGTGAAGTTGAGTGATCTATATTCACAGTTTGGGATTTCTCATTTCAATTTGCTAAAAAGCATGTATGTGCTTGTTACTGAATATGTTCATTACTGCAGTTTCCCTTCTTTGGGCACACTTATGACATACATTTTAAAAAACAATTTTATAAGTTGAGGAAAAGGAATTTGGATACTACCTTAAAAGAAAAATGCAAAATCCATCCCCATGTTTAATTCTAATGCTATGTTATATAGAAGGGATCCATATGCTTTGAGAATTCAGCACCATATAATATTTAAAAATGCAGCAAGCCTATTTTAGAAATAAACTGCAATTTTTTTTAGTAGCTTTAAATTTCTGTTTCTAAAGCAGAAACCAAGAAAATTTGTTGATTATTTAAGCATGCAGAATAATATAAAGTATTATAGCTCACCACAGAGGTCTCTGTATGTTGTGAGTGAAATTAAAGCAAGATTATTAAATCCAATGGATACATTATAAATTGATTTATCAAAAAGGAATATTCAGTGGTATTACAGTATCAGTACCTTTGAGTTTTACTTGCTTAAAGTATGTAAATTTAGATGTGAAAATATATCTGCAAATAAAGGAAACTTGCAAAACTCTGGCAGTAACCATCTCACATTAACAGGAGGTAGAAGCGTGGAACACTGAAAGTTTGGCATATTCAAGCATCACTGTGGCTTAAAATTTTACTGCTAACAGGCAGTTTTTAACACAATTTGAAGGGGTTACTTGCTTAATTCCTTCACTGGCAACTCTATCTTACTGAATTGAATGAAAAAGGATCTCAATTTCAGTAGTTCTGGGTTTCTTCCTTTCATACCTAAGGTGTCTGTAACTACCAGATTCTCCTCAGCCAATACAATTTCTGCAAATAGAAATTCTACATGTTTAAAAGTCAAGCCATGATAATGGACGTGTTGTTTGTGACAAGAAAATGCATGGAATGACTGATGTTCAATCATATATCCTATAACCTATCACTTTTATTTTTATCTAGTTTATCAACTGCTAATCTGACCCTGCCAACTAATTTTTCAGGTATTTAATTTACATATGCCTTATGCCCGTGCTGTATTAGGACAGGGGTGTTTTATTAACATTTCCTTCTTGATGCAGCCAGTCCAGACCACCTGAGCAGACTCCTAAAGGGTGAAAAGTTATGTTTTGAAACACGGCAACTGTTAATTTGCACACCAACTCCTTCCTGGGTTGATGGCTTAGGCTGCTTTTCCTTTATCATCTTTTGAAGATTCTTGCTTAAAGGTCAAGTCCAGTGGATGTAGAAAATCAAGTTAAAGATAAACATGGGCCCTCAGTGAGGGAGTATTATGGTGCCTGATATATCTGCTCTGTTACTTGAAGATAATTTTCATTCTGGATGCTGGAAGATGATTCTTTCTGTTCTTACTGATATTTTTTTGTTCTTCTAAACATCATTTCTGCTTAAAGAAATAAGAATCAGCATATAAATTTAGAGAAAGTATTTCCATTACCTGTGGTTTGGTCATTAAAGCTTGCCTGTATTTTTCTGAGCCTTTACAAAATTAAAGTCTCCCTTCAACATACAATATTGAAGTCTTGCAATAGTACTTCAGACATCAAGATCCTTCAGACTTCACAACCCACTTAGACATAATTTTTTTCAGTTATGCTCAAGACATAGCTGAATATTTGTCTAAAAATCTCCAGGTCTTACAATTTGAGCAAATTATAAACTTATCCAAATCTGGGAAATCAATCGAGCTAGATGAAATATGTTTTATTCATCCCTCCTTTAACATTATAGAAGAAAGCAAGTGACATATCTTAAAAAAAAAAAAAAAAAAAAAAAAAGAACAAAAAAACTGGTCTTGATGATGGTGCTGCAAAACACCTGCAGAGAACATGATCTGAGTCACTCTAGTGACATTTCTCCAAACTGTTCTTCACTCCACAGTGGAAGTAAGGTATTGCTGTCATGTTGACATTTTCTATGAACTAAATAAATTTAAATTTAAAAGAAAGTACAGATTACATCCTGGTATGATGAAATGAGGTGCAGTTAGAAGGAAACTTTAATGTAATTTTTCTCTGAAATACAGTGTTCAAAAAGCAGTCTATAACAAGGGGTGCTTCACAAGTCTAAAAAACAGAAAAAAAGAAAAATTTTGAATTTTAAAACTGCTTTTAAAATTCCAAATTTCCAATTCTCACAGATCACAAAAAGGGCAGCAATGGATTTGGCCAGTCTTGGGTTAACAGGCACTCATTGAAGAGCAGTTCTTGAGGGCAGAACACAGCAACACTTCAGTAATAACTAAACTTGCTATTGAGTGTCTGTATCCTATTGCCAGAGATGAGGTAATGACCCAGACCACAATATTTTCCAGTTAAAGAAGCCAAAGTTCTTTATAAACTTGAGTGAATTGGCTATCAATGTATGAGGGAGAGCTTTCACTGCAAAAGTTGGTCTGTGACTATTCCTGCCCCTACACAGGGTATTTGTGAGCTTGGCCTCAGGATGTAAATGGAGTAAGGGATGATCAAAGTTATGAGTTGCTGTTTCTGAGTAATCTGCACTAGTGAGTTGACTTTGGGCTGTTTTCTCTTTTAGATTTCTTTCCAGAATGGCAAAATAATTAATTTTTTTGTCCTTACTTTATTTCCTAGATGCTGAATAGGAAAAAGCTCCAAACAAACCACATATTCACAGCCTTATTTCTTCTGTTTGCTTCCTAAATTTTCCCTTATCATAACTGCTTTTTTAACTTGCTTTAAATAGTCTTGACATGTGTGCCTCCCCCTCAGCTGCCCAGCCAATTCTTCAGGTGCAGTTACTGCAGAGTGGTTGCAGTTCTGGGGTGATGGTATGGTTCTGTTAGCACATTTTAGCTTTCTGCAGTTTTCACTGCCAGGTTCTCCTTCTCTGGCTGCAATTAAGCTCAGGTTTGTGGTGTCTCGGCAGTAAGTCAATCAGCTTGTTGGCATAAATTAATTATGAATGTAGAGATTTCTTTCGAGGTTATCTCCTCAAGGCCTGTCTCAGTGGGTTTTTTTTGGCCATTCTGCTTTGGGACATGCCTAAATTCAAAACCTAATTGTGTCTGCAGTACTTTGTCACAAACAGATAGTCATCATCTCTCATGATCTCCTCCCTCCCTGCTCTTCTTTGACTTTGGTAAGCCTTGTGACTCCCAAGGACATGTGGGAGAAGGTTTACCCTTCAGGGTCAAGCACTGAGTTAGTGAAGAAGGATGAAGTAGCTGCTGGGCATGAAGAGTTCATGTAAAAAGGGCAGAGAGAATGTGCAAGAAAGAGGAGGATTAACACCCTCACTTGGCAGCTTTTCTGCTTGTAGCTGTGGATGGGCCATCACTACAATGTGTATAGCCAGAGCAAGAAGCTGTGCTGAGACTGTGACTTGTGTGCATGGCTTCATAAATCAAATCAAAAGACGCTTGAGATGATGGCAGCCAGCTCTCACTGCTTTTAGCAACACATCTTCCTTTTGTTGAACTTTTTATGAATAGTCCCCTCCATCAATATTTTGAATTCTTACATCAAGTAACCATCTCCCAAGTAGCCACAAGGGAAAAATATAGACTGGAAATGGTGAGTTAGCTGCAGAACAGATGCTGATATATATATATATATATATATATATATATATATATATACACATATATATATTTTTTTTTCCACCTCTGCAATTGACATACCTGCAGCTCAAATGAAAACCCCCTCAGCAGATGATTTCTTTAACATTCAGTAAATCCCCAAACAATTAGATGTTTAGAATCTGAGGGATTACTCAGGTACTGATTTAGAAATCTCCCAGATGACAACATTTGCATGTATTAGTGCAGGTAAACTTCAGCTCTATGTTGTTGCCAATAGTTTTGCCTGAGGCAACTTGAAATAATTAAATTAAAATCCGGTATCTAAGAGGAAAAAAGCAAATACAAACCATTGAGAAAGTTTATTTGTTACAGAACATCACATAGTAAAACTTCATCATTTACTATCCGAGCTGAAGTTCCATTTTTTTATGCTTTTATTACTAAATGGAACATAATAACACTTCATCTCTAAGAGAAGGTTTGTTAACTAAAGCAATAAAATGAATTGATTATTTGTTATTTTTGTATCCTGATCTGCTTTTTTAATTTTTCCTCATAAAATTCTTCTGAACCCTCCATTAGTGTTGTTTGCATCTTGTAATTTATATCTTGCTATTGAAGAAAGTAATTTATACATATAGACTTCCAGTATTTGGTGATACTCAGATTTATGTATCACTTGGGTGGAGTATTGATCCTTTTATCTCTTTATTTTTATAGCCTAGTTTTTTAAGACATAAAAATGGGTACAATACAATTTTATGTAGTTAAGTGTAAACTAAATAGTATTTCTTAGTGGTAAACTATTCTTGGATTTTAAGGAATAGGTAAATAGAAATATATATTTTGCATACAGATTTTCCAGCAAATTGAATCAAGATAGATAAAAATTGAAGTGATTATTATTTTCCACTTTATACTCATATAAAAATTCATATCCCTGGTTTTGAATTTCCATATAAAAATTTTATATATATATATATATATATATATATTTAGGGTTGAATAAGCTTTGATAATTTTGAAGATTTATATTCATGTTCTAGTATTCTCAAAACCAGTATCTTTTGAGTTGGATAATTATTCTCAAAAAGTGAAAATATGTCTATATTCTTAAGCTAGGGCTTCTGCCCTTATGAAGAATATTAGTTGAGGGGAAAATAAGACTAATTTCTGCATAATTAAAAATAAAAAGGAATTTTAAAATGAGTAAAGGCAAATAAGGAAAAGGTTTTGTTGTCTTTGCACACAAAGTGGAAAGCATTGCAGCGCCTGTACATTTATCAAATCATTCATCTGAGTTTGGCCCTTGCTGCAGAGCTGACACCTGCAGCACTGGGAAAGTAAGCAGTGGATGGGCTTATTTGATATAAGTTCAGAAGAATACTCTATGATAGCAAAATATATCAAACAAAATATATAGGAATGAAGACAAAGGGTGGCCCTTTGAAAATAGGCGTGAATATGCTGATTGTATCTTCAAAGACAGTTTCAAACGGAACTCCCTCCCTTTTTTTCCAGGTAACCTTCCTTTATTTTTGTTGTGTGTTAGCCATTTTGTTCATTATTTTTTAGTCTAGCTGTCATACCTTGATTTAACTTCTGGAAGCACTTGTAATGTCAGTGAGATTTTAAGTCAAGCTCTTCAATCACTTCAAGAGATGCTGCTTTGTTAAAAGGGTAAATTGTGTGTCCATCTAGGTGACTGTACTGAGCTCAGAGGAGATCCCTCCCTCCTTATTTCCAAGAGCAAACTATAGTTGGTAAGGGCCAAAGCTGTGCTTCAAATGCTTTTCTACTCTTGTTTTCCTTTCTGTTTAAAATAAAAAAGCAAACTCTCTGCTCTCACTCCGATGGGGCTGGGGATCTTGACTGGTTATTCTGTACCAGTTTGTCATATGGAATAGCTTTTCATGCCTGTTCTGCACAGGGACAGAGAGTGAAATATTCAGCAGAATATTCAGAGTGAAATACTCTGCAGTTCAGTGGGAAGGAGAGTGTCCCCCCAGAAACAGAATTAAAGAAAGAAAACACAGCCAGGAGTACCAAGAAAACTCAGTATTCCTGGAAATTCTACATATTAAGGGAAATTAGTGTTTAGCAACACAGTATACCCCCTAGGTTAAGGGGATAAGTAATATAAAATAAAAGTGTCTTCAATAGAAATGTTATTAAAGTAATGGGGCTAAATTGAGCCTGGTCCTGGAAAATGCACATCACTACTTTGTTATATTCTACTTTGAGAGGTTCAGCTTCTTTTGTGGCATCTGACTGGGCAGAGAAAATTGGAGCCTGACATTCCTGGTGTTTTCAGCCCTCCTTCACAGAGAGGAGGTAAGAATTGTTGCTCTCAAGTCACCAGTCAGCTATCCCTGACAGAGGTCTGTTTTCTACCCATTTTAGCTTTGTATCAGCAGTCAGTTCTTCTCTGCACCCTGAAGGATGGCAGCACAGAAGCTGGACTGTTGGCCAGGCCTGTTCCTTGGATTTGATCTCTTCCCTGATCACATCACCCCAGGACAAGCTAGGACATTGTCACTGAGCTCCACAGAAACATGCCAGACACCTGAAAAGAGAATGTATTCAAATCTGCCTGAAACAGCAGCCAGTGAGCTCATAAATACACTGTTGAGGTGTCATCTTTCAGGAAGGAGGTTGGAACCGTTGACAGCTGCGTGTCAGTGTGCTGGCTTATGAATATGTAAAGAAAAGGCCAGATTCACACAGCCTGACTGTGACCCAAATTCAGTGTCCTCTGTTCCCTGCTGCCCCAAACCAGTTAGAAAGTAAGGTGGTTTTTGTACTGCGTAATAAATGCACAATTAATACTGTAAATTTATGCTTAATGTAGATGGTGCTATTCCAGCTCACTCATCACCAGGAAAGGTTGAAATAGTTGTGTGCTTCTTTAAAGAATGTCCCCAGACTTTTGAACTTAATAAATTAGAAGGTCCTAAGGGGGCAGACAAAGCAATGACCAACAGTTTATAACAATCATAGGAATAGGGACTGTCAGCCTTTCATAAAGATCACACTGCCTTGTGTATAAACCTAGCTGGATCTGCTAGAAGAGGAGAAAGTGAACCCCAAGGATGAGGCAGGAGGCTTCCAGTAGCTGTGTATACACGTGGGTGCTCAGCAGAGTGGTTTGGGCTCTGTTATGGGATGTGTGTGATACAACACGAGTGCGTGTGCAGAGGTGGTGCAGACTCTCTGCTTGTGAGGTGATTTTGAGTCTGAGCTTGGCTCCCTGGAGCATCCTTTTCAGTGCCCTTTGCTTCAGCTGCATGGGCTGTATTAACACCAACACTCTGCAGGGCTACTCACTGCCTTCCAAGGACAGATTGAGGTTTGTTGGAAGGAAAAATCCGTAGCGTAGTCAAAGAAAGATATGAAGGAAAGAACCTGTCATACCAAAGATGAATTGAGTACTACTTAAGACTAATGCATCTCAACTTAAGGTTTTATCAAGTTTTGTTTAAATCACTTTTTATTGATCCACAAATTATTGTTATCTTATCCTTTATATAACTGACCAGCTTTATTTGAGGTGGTTTATGTATGATAAAAGCTTGGGGCATTTTGAGAAATCTCAGAGTATATGTAATTCTTTATTTTATTTTCCATAGTATTATAATTTAAATCTTCTGCATGCCTGTGTCACTTTGCAGTACTTTCAAGTACAGCTTGACCCAGTACATTTTTGTGGCATACAAGAAAGTGAACAGAATTCTAAAAACTAGTAAAAGGAAGCCCTTAACAGTATATTATTAAGGTATTACTTCAGCTGTGATGGCCTTGATTTTGAAAACAAGATACTTAAAAATGTAGCTTTCTCTTCTGTTAAGTGATTCCTATTTTTCCCATAACAATGCTTTAATTCAGAATTCTTTTTGAAGGCTCACTCTTGCTGTGCATTATTCTTGCTCTACCTAAACATCCTTGCCTTGAGACAGTTATTGGCAGCAGTACAAATTATCTGGCTGCTGTAATGATCCATTAGAAGAAGAGTATGAGAAACCAGTGCAAATTAGCAATAAAAAACACTAAAGGTATAGATCACTGGCAACAATTTAGGAATAATATCTCTGCCTGAAGCAAATTCTGGTGATTCACTGGTGATTTGCTAGAAGCCTTTTAACTTGGTTCTCATTTGTAAAGTTAATAGTAGGTTATTTTGCATTGTGATTGAAAGACCTGAAATCTTAGTTATTATTTAAGACTATCGATTTCTCCAAATGGAAATTCACCCATATATTAAAGATCTTCCTGTCATAAATGATAAAAGCAATAATAAGAATATAGTTTCCACGTATTTTAAAATGCTTTTCTGGCTTAGACTCTGCCTTTGCCTGGGCACGAGGTTTGCCTGCTGATTGGAAAATAAAATAATTTCTCAGTTTGGGCAGCTGCTTTTATGATAAACATAAGATCCAGCAAGTTTTTTACACTGAAGAATCAGGGATCCTGTTGTGATTCAAAGGGCTTGTGGGATTTCTGCAATCAGGGCTAAC
This sequence comes from Lanius collurio, assembly GCA_020086605.1. NCBI lineage: Eukaryota > Metazoa > Chordata > Aves > Passeriformes > Laniidae > Lanius > Lanius collurio. Next base: position 11,250,335 of record JACBWW010000019.1, read on the forward strand.
GAAGGAGGCAGCTGCCTGGAATGGCTGCTTGGGGCACCAATGTGTGATCCAATCTGGACATGCAGCTCTCTGACTTCTGTGCTGCTGCTGAAGAAATCCCTGAGGAGAAGAGGAGGTTTTCTCTGTAAGGTTCTCTCTGTACAGCCCCTGCCTCTCTCGCTCTTTGCTGGGCACCACAGAACCCAAAGCTCTGGGGCTCGTTCCTGGCGAATTATCCCAGGATGGGGTGGCATCCTTCATTCCCATAGCTGGGCTGGACCAATCCTGGCCCTGAGCTTTAGCCTATAATAGCCAAGAGCCTTGGCTTGACTCAGGCCTGATCATGCTCTGTATCTTTGTGGAGGGTACAGAGGGGTGCTGGCACCAGTATGACCCAGCATCCCGCCGCACTGGGAGAACTGGGAGTCAGAGGCTTTTCCCCAGATTTGAGAGGCACAATGCAATTAAAAATTACAATACCATACTGCCCAGAAGAAGAATACCTTTCCTTTTGGATCCTCACACAACTCTTCAAGCTTAATCAGAAGAACAATGAGATACAGATTTTAACATAATTATTTTACAGAAAGTTAAACAAATATAACAGGCAGGGCACAATTTTTATACAAATATATATTAAATCTGTAGTATTAATCTAATGATATTGAGTTGGATGCAATGTAACAGTGATATCTTGTTTCATTTTAGAGAGGAATTTTTGACTTGGGACTGATTTTCTTTTTTTTACCTCACTTCCACAAACTGATGTCCTGTGTGTGGCTTCTGAGGCTTTATTGCCATGTGAGTGAGTAAAGGTGGGAACACCCACAGGTGAGATGCCACTGTGAGGATGGCCTGATTAAATGTTGGTGCCCAGGAGGGGCTGCAGGGGAAAGAGACTCCTTAAGCAAAAGCAGAGGCACACTGGATCACACCAGAGAGAGCTGTACAACTGACTGGATCCTGAGTTTGCTTCTTTCCAAAGGCTACAGAAATAAAATAATATAAATGGTCAGAAGAAAAATGCAGAGCTATTTTTGGAGGTCAAATCTACTATGCCAGCTGCTTTCTTTAATTCTGCCCATTACTGAGAGTGTAAAACCAGTTGTATTTGATTGCAGTGTAGTAGCACAATACAGTTTGTGATACAAAAAATCATACTTAAAATTTACAAAATATATCTCCGTGACATTTGTCCTTTTCATTTGATTTGCATTTGCTAGAGTTGTAGCCATGCACTTCCCTTTAGTTGTCATGGCATAGCCTGTGTGTTTTTCTTAAATGGCATTAAAGGCACACTGGGAATTAATCAACTTCCTACTGAAATTCACTCTGAATTCTTTTTCCTTGGGAAGTCATCAAGCTCAGTTCTGTGAGTGCAGTGTAATTCACCTAAAAGTACTTCACTGAACTGAAAGCCTCCTGTTGTAGAAAAGAAACCTTTCCATAATGGGGCATTTTTGAGGAAATAGCATTTCAGGCTCCATTCCTGGTTAGAGAATGCTGTATGTTAAAAAAAATACTGAGCAGAATTTTGCCTTCTTTTGCACAATGATAACTGACAGTGGAATTTCTTGCACTGGCATCCAGTCAGTTGACAGAAAGATGCCAGCTGCTATGAGTTGTGCTCATATGTCTTTACTCCCGATTTCCTTATTTTGGTCCTTGCTAGTAGAAAATTTTCAGATGTATTTGTTAATACTTTGGAGGAAATCCTGGCTTCTGTGAGGCCAAGACTTTACTCCCAGTTTCAAGATGGCACAAAGGGAGAATGTTTGTTTGCTTTTGTTTCAAATGTTTTGCCTTTAATAGCCACCTGTTTATACTGTTTTAAAATCTGTCCATCCTTGTCAACACTATGAATGAGAAAAGTCTATACAACAAAACACAGCAGTGTTCATACCTTTTCTGTCTTGGGATCAGAAGATACTTTTCAGTGTTAACAGATCTTGAGAGACCGTCATCTTCTTTGCTGTGAGAAGTAAAATGCTATATAAGTGCTAAAGCTGAATATGGAAATTACTATTAACATTAGGAATGGGACATAAAAGTGAGGCAGTGTCTTGGAGGATGCTGCAAACACTCTTGACACCTCAGTTCCTATAGCCTGCCTAGTCTGTGGTCTGGATGGCACAGCTTTGTGACAGAAGTTTTCCTGAATGAGGGAAAACACAAGTGGTGGGTTATTTGATTTTAGCCATTTTTCAAAGAAAAGATATATAAATCTTTTAAAGAATAATTGTGTGTCTTAAGTCTGCTTAAATGAGAATCTATGCCCTTTATCATGGAAAATATAATTAGAAAACTCATTTAACATGCAGCAAAAATTGCAGCAATTTTTCCATCACTGCTGATTTTTAGATTGCAAAAGAAGTTATGTGGGTTTATTTTTCATGCTTCCATCTTATGCATGGAATTCTCTTTACAGGCAAATTTCTTGTCATATTTTAATTTCAAATATGGGATTTATGCAGCCTATTATTTAAAAGCTTTGGGAATATAGAAGCTTTTATTTTTTTTTTTTCCTCTTCCTTTTTCTAAGATAGGAAAGTTATTTGATAAGTAGTTTAAATGTGTAGTCTTCTGAGGTAATGCTGCTTAGTGTCTGTGGTTTCTTTTAAGTAAATATTCCATTGCCAGATGATGTTTCTATAACACAAAGGGAAAGTGTCATTTTCACCCTAGACACCCAAGTTTCAGGAAAATTTACCAAACCTAGGAAGAAGGTAAAATCTCTGAAATTAATTTATAATACTTTACCTTTGTGTCTTGCAATGTTTTTCCCATTGAAAGTGGCTTCTTAAGAATCACAGATGGTATCAGAAAAAAAAAAAAAAGATTATAAAGATCTTGTCTGAGCCTCGGGAGACCTGGATTTTAATTTTGTCTATCATCTGTTTGCCATAGGCAAGTTACTTTGCCTCCAGTTATGTCACCTGAGACCCCTGTGTCTGACTGTGATAGAGATAACTCAGAAATAACTTCTGTATTGATTTAACAGGAACAACAAACTCACACTGATCCATCCACTGTGCATCCCTTACTGGTCCTGTAACAATGTTCTGTTTGCATGTCTAAGCTTCACTGCTAATGAAAATTAAAAGCCTGATACTTCTGAGTAGAAGACCCACCACTCCCTACACGACTTAGTTTGATGGGCTTTTGTTAGGTGGTTGTCGGGTTTTGTACTTGAATTTTTGTTGCAGACCACAGGCTCTCAGATTTGGCCCCACTCCAGCAACCTGAAAGCTTTAATCACTCCTTTGGAGAGTCTGTGTTCCTAAACAGATGATTTCAGCAGATGCCAGAGAAATAAATCTTCCTGAGATGAAAAGACATTCTTTTTTTTTGTCTCCTATTTAAGTGGACTTGTTTGTGAAAGGTAATGGCAAGGAGCTAGAACTGGAGGCTGAAATTCTTTGGGTTTTGGACTGGTGAAACAGGTAGCAACTGTTCAGACCTGCAGCACCTGGCAGGGCAGGGATGGTCTGCAGCTCCTCCTCCTCCTCGGGAGACCTCTGCTTAGCGAGGACACAGATCAGCAGCAGGAGCGCTGGGGCTTTAAGAACAGGCATTACAACGGGGCCGAGGCAAAGCCCAAACAGCTCAGGGCAACAACTTCTATTCACTGCCTTCTGACTTAAATTGGGGCTGGCATCTGGTGTGAGGGTCTGGGCTCCACTCAAGCAGATGGTGCTGAGTGTTGCTTGTACATTGCCCTGTAGCTCACACACGTGGAGCTAGGCGAAAAGATGAGCAGATGAAATGATGCTGGGTAAAAATCTCTTGTCTGCCTGTTAAATTCAGTGGGGCAGGCTCAGAAAACCCTTCTAGTCTCTGTGCAACCTGAATTAAAATGTAACCTTCCCTGCTCTCTTGCCCATGTACATGACCCCATTCACTGCATTTATGCTGAATGGTCTTTATTTTCATCATTAAAAGAGCAACAAAATTTTATAGATAACTTTTAGACATTTTTACAAAGTTTACATTAGCAATAGAAGTTTTTTAGTCAGTAGTGGTCCATCAAGGAGAATAAGGACCCAGAAGTTTTTATTTTTATAATTTTCAAGGATTTCTAAGTCCTTTCTTCTTGGCATCTGTGTTTCACCTTTGGTCTGTACTCTCTGGTAGAAGAAGCACCTAACTTCTCCTCCTGCTAGGAAAGCCCTGATATTTCACTAGAGATCAATGCAGTTTTTTGTATATCCATATCTGCTCCAGTCTGAATCCAGATTTCTCAGAACATGAGAGTCAGGAGAACTGACAAAGGGAAGCAATCCTCCCTTAATGGGAGAATGCTGGGTCTCCCAGCAAAAGTACCAGTCTCTGATTCTGTAATGACTTATGCATGCGATTAAACTTTAGCATATGAAATATCCTGCTGTAGCCTCTTAAGAGTAACCTTTTGCATAATTAAAACTTAGAAAAACATCATTATTTTTTCTTGGAGAGGACGATTTAAAATCTCTGTCACTGTGATTAAAATTGCTAATTTTATCTTGTAAGGGAAACTGGTGATTGAGATGAAAAAAAGATGGTTAGAATATTATTATTGTTCACATTTTTCACATTAGTGGTTTCCAGGCTCTCAGAATGTAGCCACACACAATTAGTATTCACACAGCTGCAGGATGGGAATGAGTTGCAGAGGCTAAAGTGGCAGGGGGAGAAAGAGAACTCAAGGTTTTTTCCAACAGAGATGAAGCAAATTTCCCTTCCATCTGCTTAGGAAGGTGCTGAGATTTTCTGGCCATATTCCTGCTACCTTTGCCACCAACATTCTCTTCCTATGGGTTGTGCTAAAGGTGGAGAAGTTTCTGTGTGGCTGAGCACAACTGGGAAATCACATGTGGTACGTGCAGGGCCAAGAACAAGAGGCTGAAACAGGAAGCTTCTTTAAAGAACAAAGACCTAAATTGATTACAGCTTATGAAAAGCAAACTCAACAAATAGGTTATCATCAGCAGTGATGTGAACTGTGATCAGGTTGTGGTGCTCTCTCCAGGACAATAGTGACATTTTAATTTTTCCTCTTCAAAATATTACCATGAATGTAGCTGCTGAATTATATATCTGTATTTAGTATTTCGCTACCTTTTTTTACTACAGCGGACACATTTCAGATAGTTACCTACATTTTATAAAGTAGCTTTTGTTCTTATATAAACGAAGATACATCAATTTTAAAAGAATCATTAAAAGTAGTCTTGTATTTCCCAGGACTTGAGGAAATGTTCCTTTTCTGGTGGCTAATTTTCCATGTTTGCCTCTTAATTTGCACAAATAATTGACAGCTCATTAACGACTTGGTAAGGAATCTGAAAAACAGCTGAGAAAAACAACTTAAGTACAACAGGGGAAACAAAATATCTGCTTCTCAGTTGTGCTGTTAGTCTCCAATCAGATTTAAAATGAGGTTGGAAAATAAGTATCAATTATACAGGAAGAAAAGATTATGCTTGCATAGACAGCTCCTGAAAGCTTTCACCAGGCTGTGTGGGGCAGCTCGATTAAGTGTGTGGATGCTCGTGGCTCCATGGACCTCTGTGCTGGGAGTTCTCTGGTCCTTCTGGGCAGGCACTGCCAAGGCAGGGCAAACACACTTTGCTTTAAACCTTTGCTGTGCCTGTGCTTGGATTTTACTGAAAATTTTGCTGAATTAGTTAACACTATTGGCTCCATCTGGATATTTGAGCTGCTGGATAAAAGCTTTTTTTTGTTCTTTAATTAAGTGCTGGTCTTGGGGAAGTCTTCTTTTGGAAGTTGGAAAAGTGGTGCCCCATCAGGATGGCAAGACCTGTAGCAACAGAGCCTGTAGCCAATTCTGCTTCCAAATCCACTGAGTTTTCTTCTTAAGTAGAAGTTGTTGGAGATTTAAGCTGGTCACTAGAAGAGTAAAAAAAACACTTTGTCCAGAAAGAAAATATACCAGAGCAGCTTTCTGAAAACAAGTAATAATCTTTGTCTAAAGAACCAAATTAATATTTCATATCTGGCTTCATGTCAACATTCTCATAACTTTTTGTCTGATATAAGGAATAGAGGGGTAATATTCAAGAACATCAAGAGAAAAAATCCACAGGGTGCTTTCTAATTTGGTAAAGAGCCTAATTACTGATATGAGGAGCTGCAACTCTAGTCACAGTGTTACTTCAGGAATACAGCAGGTCCACAAAACTCTAGGTCTGGGACAATTGGTTCAGATCACCAGCATGTACTGATGAGGCAAATACATGCACACAAAATTGGAGTTGGGGAAAGGTACTTTTTCCTTTTTTTTTTTTTTTGAAAGTGTTCTAGCAATTAAATACTGTTCTTGAAATAATTTATTTCCTTGGGAAACAAAGTAAGATTGTAGCCACATATGGTTTTAGCCATGGTAAATGGATAAAACTGTAGTTAATCATTTTATCAATATTTTATGACCTTGTTCTTTAATGTGGAATTGATGATCCACCAGACAGTGAGTAAAGCCGTTCCCATTAGTAAATATTTTGATAAAGTCAAAAGCCTATGCAGAATAAAAAAACACTGCTTGAAAACGTAAGTATTGACAGTATTTCTTCTCTTGGAGTATCAATATTGTTTGGTTTTGTGTGTTATTTCAAATATTAAAAAATATTTTGAAAGAAACTGACGTAGTCAGGAAAAATCTGCTTTCCATATAGAAGGCATTTTTGAGAGGAAGGCAAAGGCAAAAAAAAGCATGGTTTAGAGTATAGCAATGTGATCCAGGAAGTAATTAAAACAGGGTAATGGTACTGCAGTAATATAACATAAATTTTAGACATTTCCTTTGGAAGCAGCTAATACTTTTGTAAAGAATTTCTGAAATACTGAAGAAATGTCAGTGTTCCCAGTGTAAATATTTCTGTGTAGCAGCCCGTAGTTGAGGGTACAACCTTTAGTCTTCAAATTGTGTGTGCACATCCTCTGAAGTTACCACCACTGTTCAGCACTGTTTATGTGCACAAAGTACACGTGGCTCACTTTGTGATGAAGGCTGGGCACACGATGTGTTCAGTAAACTGGCAGCTGTTTAGATCCAAACCACACCACCAGGAGTCAAACGTGTGTCACGCTGGGCTAAGGAAAGGAGGTACCTTCTGCCCACAGGTGACTCCTTTGCCAGCAGCAGAGGTGCACTCTCAAGGCCAGGGTTCAAAGAAAAATTGTGGGGGAAACTTCCAGTGTTGCCTCTCTCTATTTTGGTGGCTGAGTAAACAAAGAATTTACTGCTTCCAAAGCTGTCAGTAAAATAGTTTTGAATTTCTCATTTGTAGATATTTTCTAAACAAAGACCAAACAGATCTTCACACAATTCTGTTTTTTACAGGAAAGTCTGGGCCTGTTTTGGTGACTTCACTTTGTATTCTGTGCTCTTTTCTCTACTGCTCACTGGATGAGTAGCAGTTTCTTTGTTATTTTTGGTATTCAGTCTTGCATTATTCACAAACTTCTGTTTTGAATCCCAAAAGACAGAAAAACTTCATCATGCATTCAAATCCACACATATATTATAAGAACATCCGCTAGTGATGAGCGTCATTGGCAGCTTTCACAAGCTAACATTAATTATGCACATAACGAAAAAGCACCATGACTGGGAATCATCATTTCTAATAAAAACACTGACTCCTAGTCATGGATCATTTTATCTCTCCTAGGGGCTATAAATCACTCATGTCACTAAGATATATGCTTTTCCTCTTTTTGCTTTATTCTTTATAGAATGTTCCTGCTGGTGTGGTGAGGGGATGAAGAAGAAAGTGTCTCGCTTTGTCTTTTTGAATAAACATCTCAGCCATCCACAGTGAGATGCCAGGGCAGATTCCATGGCTGTAGGGGAGCACAGAAGAGTAAAAGCTGAGGCTGTCTGCCAGGAACCCAGCAAGGTTCATGAAGAAGGCAAAGTCAGGGGTAGTTTCCATGCAGTTGCTATGCTCCCCCATCTCATGGTGAATCTTTACTTAGGGGGGAGAGACATCTTCAGCATTTAAGGCTCATATTCCTTTCTTTCTCCTCTTAGGTAAACAGGACAGAAAAAGGCATAGAAGCTTTTTCAAAGCAAGGGGATGGCATTTCAGAGAGGTGGTTAGGTACAAGGTTAATCACCTGGTGACTGAGAGGCTGTTCTGTGGTGTGAGTCAATAAAACCTTTCCCTTGGTTTTTGTGATCCTTAACTTTGTAATGTATTTTATTTCATAAAGTGACCTCATTTAATTAACCATGTATGCAATGAGACAATGGGTAGAGAGACAGAAATTCTAAATTCCTTCCAGAATATCAATCAAGTTCTTTTTCTGTGTATTTCTTGTCTAATATTGTTTCCTTACTTGCTTATGAATTTTTAGATTGGGCATATGGACAAGTTGTTAAAGTATTTCTCAACTTGTCAAAAAGGGGAATACTAAAAATCCTGTTTATTTTTTATTCACACAGCCTTTGGGAAAATGTTTCAGAAATGCTGTTGCATGCAAATTAAAACCAAAAGCGATACTGGGGCCATTGATGTGCAGAGTGATGTAGGTGCTGGTCACAAGCACAGCACACACCTTAACTAGGAATATGAAATAAGGAAATTAAAATTGTTTGGCAGATGAAGAAATGGGACATAAAACACCTGGTAACCTGTTCTGGATTCTACCTGGTCTGCCTGAATCTTATTCTAATTGTATTGGTTGAATCAAAATAATTAATTTCAAGTGAAGTCATATTTATTTCAATTTACTTAAAAAACAGACTTTAGATAAAAAAGGTATTCCTTTAAGATGGGCTGAGCTGATATAATTAGTTCTTTGTTTCATCCACCAAACTGAAAATTTGCCACCTTATTTCAAGCTTACTTTCTTCCTGCCTCTCAGTGATGGCAAGGTAATTTCTGTCTGCTTTTGTGTTTGCCATCTCTTGTAGTCTGCTTGGCATTTGGATCTGCCAACACTTTGGAATTTTAGATGTACATGAACAGAGGAAGCTAGGTAAGGAGAGCGACCCAAGATTATATCTCCTGCTTGAAAGCTCTTGTCAATATTAAAATACATTTGAGAGGAGTGAGATTTCCTTTGGAAGCAGCTAATACTTTTGTAAAGAATTTCTGAAATACTGAAGAAATGTCAACTTGTCTTGCAAATAATTTTTAAAACAATTTTCTCAATTCTTTTACAGTGGCTACACATAATATGGAAAGGTGTATAGATCCAATGCTAAGATTGGCAGATGATAGTGAACCCCTATATATAGATTTGCCTGGTAGTATCTGAAAAGAGTGTGCCAAAGTTTTGTGCTACAGCACCTGCAATGCAAAGATTTCAGGTTTATATATAGAATTCTTGTACTCTGTTCATGAAACAAGCTATTGAGAACTGTTTTAGGTTATTAAATAGAATGTTATATTGTATACATTGTTAATATAGGGACAGTGGAATGTGTGGTTTATAATTTTTTTATGCTTCTGGTTTTCCTTTTGTACTTCCCCTTTCTCAGTGCTTGCTGCCTGTTTAGGGTGTGCCAGTGTGGAAAAAGAAGCAATTGGTGAAACATGAGAGTTTCTAGAACAACCATTTTGCTGTGAACAGCAAAAAAAGATTTTAGTCAGGAGTATGCAAGGGTAGAGTAAAACTTTTCAAAGTATTTTCTAAGAATAAGAGGTAACAAGTCAGTTTTCTTACTTCCTCTTCTAAGGCTGGGAGCTTCCATTTGCCATCTGAAACTTTTTCCTGAAACGGTTTTATAAGATCTGCAAGCCCTCTTATGCAATATGTGTTGATATGATGTATGGTTAGAGAAGCTGCCTATTTTAACTTCACATTTCTCAAGTGTGAAGACACCAGATCAGGACCACAATTTTGTTTTAGCTTCCAGAAAGATTAACACATATTAATATGAGTATGCCTTGCATTACAGCACTTTTCAAGCTGTGAACACACATTAAATGACTTTGACTGAAGCAATTGGAAGAGTGGTGCAATGAACAGTTCATTCCACAAATATATTTCTTATTACAAGCAGAGCTGAGGATTTATGAGAACGTTGCCTGTTTAAACATCAGACCTTTAAAACAAATTGAATCAGTTTTAATTATTAAAAAAAAAAAAAATGTAAAGTTTTCAGAGTTTATAAGCCCTAGGGTAGCTTAATTAAAACTGAAGAGAAATTAAAATTATCAGAATTTAGGACAACTGGAAAAAAAATGATAGATAGGAACTTTCAGGCTATAATGAGAAAAGAAATAACTTTAAGTCACTTGATAATTGTTCAGTAAAACTTCTCTAATATGCTGGCTCAAGTAATCAACTGACCTAAATCTCTTTAAACCATCTAGACTTTAGCCTAAAATAAAGCATTTATGTGTGGCTAGTTCTACAGTAAAGGGAATCTACATCAACTATTTATCATGTTAATGAAAAGAAACTATTGATAATTTACCATAAACTTACAGATTAAACTACTTTTAGGTTACAAATGAATCCATAACTTAAATTGGTTTCAGTATGAATGCTGCAAATGTGATTTCTTTCAGTCTGTAATATCCCTAACAATGAGTGGGGCCCACTTTTGAAAGAGTCCTTTGCAATCCATTTGATCAGGAAGTTCTGTTTTGACAACACTGAGAGTCAAAGGCTCTTTGTTGCTATGACATGTTCTGTGTATCATCACTTTCTGAGCTTGATGCCTCATGTTATTCTGCAAAACTTAATGCATCTTCTTAAATCAGGAGTTCAGAGTGCTATTTGTGTTTGTTTATTGGTTTTGCAAACACTGGTGTAAGGAGATTTCTGCAGGGCAGTGGCAGGTGTCAGGACACCGTGCCAAAGTGGGCCAAGCACTCTGGCAGGACATCAGGTTTTGCTGATGAAGTTCTTCATGAAAATGATTGGTCTCCTTTGCTGCTGAGGCATTTGCTTTCCTGGAGTCCATGGCATGTCATGGTTTGCATGTGCATTCTTCTGATTTTAGATGCCAAAGTGCAAGGTGTCATTAGAGTATTTTATCTGCCACAAGGTCCATGCAAACCTATTTCAATATCCACCTAGACTTGAATATTGTGATCCATTCTTTTGTCATGTCTTTTACACTGTTCTTATTTATTACTCTAATACTTAGAGGCTAATAGAGACCAGATTTTCATTACTAAGTTTTGTTAGCATCAGATAGGAGGAAGAGGATGTAACTTTGTTTTCAAGATGTCATCTCAATTTTCATGATTAGAAAATAAATTCATTATAGCCATGTGTACTCAATGAAAAGCCAAAACAGCAGTAGCAAATCCAGGCACTTCATAACATGGCATCAAGCTATTATTCAAAGTTTGTAATCCAAAGGGCTTGAAAAAACACAGTATCAGATGAGAGACTGCAGTTCGTTGTTGGATCTGTTTGAGTTAACACAGCAGTAATAAGTAATTTCTGTAATAAAATCATAGCCAATAGATAATTCTGTCTGCTGCAGATGACAATTCAGTGTACAATGGCAGCTTAATATTGTATGAAGAGATTTTTCTAATGTAATTTTTATCACTTAGAACTCTCAGAGAACTTAAGCACATGGTTTTATCTACCCTTTCTACTCTTCTTATTCAGCTCTCTACCCCTTTTAAAGAATGGTGAGTTGATCTCTGACCTTTCAGAATAAGGAAGATTTATTTAAAATGTCTAGATAACATGATACAACTTCCATTTTTACTTCTTTTTAAAAAATAAAAGGAGCAGTGTAGAGACGACGACCGATTGATTGCTGTGCCTTTGCAGACTACCCTGTGTTAATTAGATATGATTAAAGATGGTGTGTTGCATATCTTTATCCTAAGTTTACAGTTATGTTGTGTGACAGATGAATGAACACTGCTGTCTCTGCTTTTACACTAAAACATGAGAAGTATTCAACTCAAAGGAGTAATTCAAGGACAAGGAGGGTGTATTTTCTGGGATTTTCTATTGTGGCAATACTGCAGAAATATCCAAGAAAATTTCTCAGTGTGGTTTTTGTGGTACATCAGAGGGAGATGGCTGTAGGTAACCCCATGTGGGTGTAGATTCAGGCAAGCCTTGGTGGGGCAGATGGACAGGTAATTGCAAGAAATGAGTCTGGGCATTGGTACAAGGGTAAAGAACAGCTTTGTACCATCATACACACCACTCTGCCATGGTATTTGTAGCTGGGACTAACACGTCTAAAGTTTCCTAAAACAGAATAGCTTCCAGACCAGCCTTGAGCTCTGAAGAGGGCAAAATGGTTTTCAGCCACTCCTTTCCCCTGGGCTGCTCCAGGCACTGCCACAGTCCCAGGCTGTGGATCCCTGGGTGGCTGAACCACGCTCTGCTCCCTTCTGACTTTTGATGTCTCAGGGACCCAGTTGGGGGTTTCACTGTTATTTCTTTGAATCTATGGCATGTTTTTTGCTTATTTGGTTGGGCTTGGTTTTCTTTTTTAGTTCTTAAACGGATTTATAGGGCAGAATCAGGTGTTTCATTTGCTCACAGCAAAAAAGAGGGCGATATTGTCTTTGCCTGCTCTCACTCAGTAACAGCTCCTCTCTAAGCTGAGGAAAAAAGGCAGTTCAGATGCCATTACCATTTTTTGTTGAGTCTTCATTAAGGCTGCAGTTTTTGATCTGGATTTTCTTGCCTGTCCTATGTATTCCATGGTAACCTCCTGGTTCTTAATTACCCCAAGGTATTTCAGGCCTGTCTTCTTTAGCAAGTGCACAGCTGTGTATTTTCTGGGGGATTAATATTTGAGCCCTAGTCTGAGCATTATTTAGATTATAAAGTATAAATTTAGAGGTGTCAGGCTTATGTATTTTTCATAAGGGATGTGCAGTGGTTGGTAGGTACCAGGAGGTTCCAAGGAATTAATCTACTGCACAATAGCAGGGCTGATTGTGTGAATCATCCCTGTACATTCAGTTCAGATTCAGGCATTTTTTTTAGTACTCTGCTTACAGTTTTAAACACTCAGTATCCATATTCTTCACATATGAAATATTCAAAGATTGTGAGGACCCTTTGGGGAAAAAAAAATTATTTAAAATACAAATGTTATTGCGTGAACAAATTTGCCTGTCAGTATCTGGATTAGCAAACACTTCAGTTCTGATATAAGCTATTTAAAAAGGCCTCATATCTTGCATGATGTACTTTCTGTTGTTACCTCTAAAAAAATTTCAATCAAAATACACATGAGGCCAAAAATAAAAAGAATAGCTGTTCTGTTGATTAATTTACATAAAGCTATAGCCAACATGTTCAGCAAAACGCTTGAAATGGAGCCTCTCTGTTGGTTTCAGGAAACCCACCTTCTCTGTGCCATTCTAGCAAGGAAAATATTGACTAAAATATTATAATTCTAAATTTTAGAACAAAAAATTAAATATTGCAGAAGTGTGGTAAAACTACTGAATCTCTTTTTTTTCCTTTATAAAAAAGGGATCATTTTCCTTTGAAAAAAATAATTGTATTTTAAAAATGTCCCCAAACACTCTTTTTGTTTACAGAGGTGTAAAGTGATCACTAAATGTATGTTTAACTAACATAGAATCTGAATTCTTTGTTATAACTAACAAAGAATATTAGTACAGTGTTGGAAAAAACCTCCTAAAAACTCACTTTTTAATGCCGTGAGAGACTCTGTTTCCTCAGTGAAGCCGGCCATGTAGCTTTAGCTTGCCCCAGTATCTGTACACATGGGACTCTCACGTCACACTGGTACCAGTGTGGCCAAGTCCCATCGAGGGGAGTGGCACCGTGCCAGTCCACAGCCCAGGAACAGCCTGTGGTGCTACTCTGTGCTCACAGGGGCTTTGCCAGCCCTGGGACAGGATGGGGAGCAGTGCTCGAGGATGCTGCAAGGAAGGAGAGCCCAGCCCTGTCTGGGTGGGAGATGTGGCCCTTGGAGCAGGGGTGGGTGGCCCTCATCACTGACACGACCATGCTGGCATCCTCCGGTGCAGCACCTCTGCATGGCACTGATGCACCAGGGGGGCATCTCCAGTCAAGAGGGACCTGTTTTTCCCTCTTTCTGATTGAGAAAAATGCTCAGGATTTTTTGCCTCTGATGTGCCCTTGTATGCCCAGTGATGCTTCAGTGACTTGGCATGTGGACAAACTCCCCGAGTTCCCCTGCTGGCTGGATAAATTATAACACAATATGTGTTAAATATTATTAAATATTATTGCTAAATTTTTATCTCCAACATTTTGGTCTTTATTTCAGTCCCTGTATGAATGGAATAAAGGACCAACAGTCTGATGAGTCCTCACCTCACCTTTTTGATTCCTAATAGGGAGAAAAAATGTCTCAAAGGGTACTGTTTCTCTTTCACATAAAATTCCATGTTTAGCACAAGCCTCTGAGAGTTCCAGGTTGCTTAATCATGTGAATGCAAGACTGCTGCTGAGCTTTTGTTCTCTGCCTGTAGCTGGTGCTTTCCTTATTTAATTGCTGTGAACAGCTTCAGTTTAATGACAAGATATGTAATGAGGCACCCAGCTCTCTGTGCATCTCTGTTCACAGGAGCCTCAAGAAGGGAACAAACAACACTACATCTTAATAGAGATTTATAATTAGTCTAGTTATACACCTATCTGTGGTTATTTTCAATGTTTTTTTTAATTACAATATCCTCCTCATTCTCCTTTTCATCTAAATTTAAAATACTTTTCTATCTTACCAAGAGTATATTAAATACTATGGCACTATGCAAACTGAGATATGTGAAAATTTCATGATAAAAATAAAAATTTATATTTGGCAAACTCTTGACTGCCACACTTTCTTTAATGTAGCATACCTCTTCCTTGTATTTCTTAAAAATACAATCCTCACATGTCTTGAAATCAGTATTTTTTATAAATTTCATTATCTGGTTGGAGTTTTTTAATATTTTTTCTGCCAAAAATGGCTGAATATAGCAAAGTGTCCACTGAAATAACATCAACACACATTTATTGAAGACTCTTTTATAAAAGTATCGTCTTTTAAAAAATTTTGAGTAAAAAGTCTGAGTATTTCCATCTCTGAATTCTACCACCTCTGGAATGGTAGATGGAAAGGGAAATACGTAGCAAGAATATCCTAATTTCTTTCCTCTTTAGGCTTGAGAAGTCATGTCAGAGATTCAACATATGTAGTCTTAAGCTGAAAATTTTAAATTATTCAAGGGAAATACCTAGCTTGGAGAGTATTTGCTTTAATATCTTTGATTGCTGGCTGTTATTTTTTAAAGTGATGACAATGAATACCCTCCTTTCCTCCTGCCCTCTTCAGATTATAAATTCTTGATGAAGGCTGTTAAGATACATAAGGGCAGAAACAGAGCGAACATCATTTCAGGGTTCTGTGGACTGCCAAATTGCAAATAATAGTAATGATTTTACCTTAATAAAGTTAGTGTTGGCTTGGGATTTTTTCTGCTTAACATGCACTACTTTAGTCTTCATAAATGAAAATAAGCAGACTATGTTTAATCTACTGCCAGAAAGAAATTAAATCATTGTTAGAAACTCTTTTCCTGTTTTTACTCATTACAGGTTCAAAAATTATCTTTCTTAAAGCCAATTTCAAAATATTTTTCATTTTTTTCGCTCTCTCTTTTTACCACCTAAAATCTCTGTTTTATGTTCCAGAAGTAATTTATTTCTTTTATCTTTTCTTTTTTAGTGTTGTGTCCTTGTGAAGAATTAAAATATCTTGCATAATTAAGACCTGTATGCAATACAAAGTAGAACTGATTAGCTAACAACAAAACTCTGTTTCTTTTAGTTTGGGTTACTGCAGCTGCTTTAATTGTCAAAGGCAAAATTATAAAAAAAAAAGGAAGAGAACACCATAATCAGACTTATAGCTACCAGAATAGTAAGAAGGTTTAATTGCCTTAGTTGGCTGTATCACTAATGAGTACAGTTTCATTAAAAGTTCCATGGCTTGTGTAATTATAGCTGGAAACTTGCATTTCTCTCTTTTGCAAAGGAGTGCCTTTCCTTGGTGCACTTCCCTGGTGAGAGCAGCGTGGCAGAGCCAAGGCTGCTGTACTTGGGAATCCTCAGGAGGTCGGGGCACAGGTCCCACCTCTGCAGCTCTGACATGATGGACATTTCATACTGACTGTGGCAAAACACACCCCCCAAACATTTTGATCAGCAGGACATTGCTCAACAGTGCACACTTTGGTGCACAGTTTGCAAGAGTTTCAGATTTGGGAATCAGTTTTAGATTAAGGGAGGACTTAGTGTCTACCTGAAAAGTTGGGGGTCTTTGGTTTTGGTTTTCTTTTCTTTTTCTCATTTTGTACTCATCCTCTGCAAAATGTCAGAATTTAGCAGGTCTGCACACATAAAATAATTCTTGTCTTTTGTCTTTTAACTCTTTTTGGATGAAGGAAATAGCAAAGTTAGAAAAGATATAGCTTATCAAACTGTACAGATGTATTGCCCCAAAGTAAACCGAAAATAGAAGTGAATATATTAGAAAGGAGATCTAAGTATGCAGGGAGTAAGAAAGCAGAATCTTCCAATCATCCCAAAACTAGTTTATCATTATACAGAACTAAGGAGACTAATTAAAACATGAATCCTTTTTGATCCTCTCTTAAAACATTGATTTCCTCCCCCCTCCTCCCAAGTGAGGTCATTCTTTTTTTTTTCCTTCCATGTGACTAAGTGGAATTATGAAATGGATAGGTGACTTTTTTTCAAATGATAATTTTAGCAACGAAGTGTCTGCCATAGCTGCATTTATGCGAAAAAAAAAATTATATGGGCCAGATCTCGACAAAATCTCTAGGCAAATTGAGTATTTCCTGCCATCACTCCAGTTGTTCCCCACATTCCCTGCCTGCCATCATCAGCAGGTGTCTAAATCTGCCTTGAGTAGCAGCTTCTAAAGCTGAGGCACTTAAAGAGGAGATGATATTGGGCATCATTGAGACCCTTAGAATGGGTTAAGAAAACCCTCTGTGTGCAGTGGCCGGGCGCTGTCACAGCCTTTGCCCACGCTGGCAAAGCCTGCATTCTCTTGGAACAGAGTCCCGTGGGATTAGGAGAGGGTGGTTCTCTGTGAGCAGCGATTCTCCTCATGTCCAGCTACTTCCATGGAGATGCCAAAGCCTGGTTTGCAGGACTGAAGGTCTTGGGGGAGCCAGGAAGGGGGCTCTCGAGGAGGTGGGGCTGGGGGCAAGAGGGGCTGTTCAGCAGCAGATCCAGGCTGATGATGAGTGAGACTGCAGAAGGGTGAGATGGTTAAGACATGGATTTACCAGGAGTCTGGCATTTGTGCAATACATCTATTGCTATTAAAAATTCAAATTCGGGATAAGGCCCACATCCTGCTTCTCCTGTGCAGCCCAGGGTGCTGGCAATGGCCATATCCAATAGGAGATCTCAGTCTGTGCTTCCTTCTGTTTTGCAATACAGCTGTCTTTGATTTCATTACATTTTACTCCACAGCTAACTATAGCCCCCGAGGGCTGCTTCACTCATCTCTGTGTTAAGATTCAGATTCGTAAGCCTTTAAATTTGATAGATCATTTTCTTTTATGTTAAGTTAAAAGGGCTGTAAGGAACACCCAGTGATAATTTATTGAAAAGACTATTAACAATGAGGTTAATGACAGCGATACATCTCAGCTGTGATTCAACCTGGCAAAATAATTAGTACTTTCAGAAACACACATGGTCTTTTTTTTTCCACACAGAAGAATTAAATATATAACTTTTATTTCAGTCTTGTGGGCTCATAGTTTTCTTTTAGTCTTTAACACAAAGGTTAAGATTTCACCATTTCTAAGTTTTATGTATGGATTCTCCACTCACAAGCTCTACTGGTAGTGACCAGCAGAGCTCTCATTCCTCCACTACAGCAGTGCTTGAGAGACATTCCAAAAGGCCTTTTGCATTTCCTCTAGTATCACAAGCAACCCAACAGAAGGCACAACTGTGTTAACCCTGCTTTTACAGTGAGTCCAACATCATCTTAACACCATGCTCCTCATAACAGTTGTTGCCAAACCAGGAGAAATGTTTTTGCTTCAGAGGTTCAGAGGCACCATGGGCAAGGAGAGCTAATGGAATTAGTACTCATAATCACTTTTTCCTGTCATCCCAAGACATTTGTAGCTATAACTGAGCATATAACTGAGATGTTATTTGTAACCATTCCTAGCTTTACTAAAGATCTCTTATACCCTTTCTTTGAAACTTAAGCTGCAGATTTAGGATTTAAGAGTATTTTGGTATATTTATTTTTGTTTAGTAAGAGGTTTAAATAATATTTTTGAAACAGTGCACCTAGTGTCCAGTTTGTAGTATGAATATGGCTTTAGTTCTTTTCTAGCAGGGAAGACATACAGAGGCAATGGCAGCTGGCATTCAGGAATAAGTTTCATGATGTATGAAGATCATATTCATATCTCATATTAAAAAGTGGAGTAAGTTAATTTTCCAAGTAAAATGCATTTACATATATAACACACTTCTGTATGATGAATGTATTAAATTCATCAAAGCATGAGTTTTTGTTCGAGGGATGTAGCATTTTCACTGTGTTTGAGCGTATCTTTGAGTTGTTTTGACATTAATAGTGACATGTTTAATAGGTAAGAGGTGCATCATTTGTGACAGTTTCATTGCAACTGAACTTTTGAGGAATTCACTTCTCTTTCCTTACACATGTTCACCCTCCCAAGCCATATGGTCTATGTTCCTCAAGATGTTTCACATTACATCAGCCAACTAAGTGCATCAAAACTTGAGTTGTCCCAGAAACGAGAGACACACTAGAGACTGAAGTACACAGACAATTTTTTTTTTCTCCTGCGAATTTTTTGCCTCCTAATTACATCATGCCCTCAGCTAGATGCAAGTAATAAACTAATATTCCAGCAGTAATTGACTGCATTGCAAAATATCTCTCTATTACCTGGGAATTCAGTTTCTGTTACCTACTGTAAATGCAGGATGCTGATCCCTGTGGAGTCTTGAATTGATAAGAAAGTTTAAGAACACAGAGAGGTTTTCTTCTGGTTGTTGCTGACATTGAGGTGAAATGAGTGTCCAAAAGTGAACTATTTTCAGTTTTGGGGCCCCAGCCTGTGCATAGTACATTTTCTTAGACTTTTGAGGTTTCTTTTTCAGTGCAGAGACGGCTGACATGTACTTTTTTAGTGTGTGAGCTACATCAGTGTAAAAAGTCAAATGTAAGGAACGTATCATCTCTGCATTTGGATGTCTTACCTTTCCTGCTTATACTTCACCTTATGTTGTTGCTGATTGAAATGGTGGAATGTTATCTGTAAATTCCATACTTTCGGTATGAAAAATCTACAGATTTGTGATATCTAGCAAGACCCTTAAAACATAGGCTTTTTGCTCTAGCACTGTCCATTTCACTTTCTTTATGTTTGTCTGCAACATTTCCATCACCAACATTTCACCTTGTAAGTCTGCGGCTGCAATCCACAGAAATGCCATGAGGCTGTTGCAAAATTTGGGCATTGTGTCTGTCGCCAAGTACAACAATTTCTAACACGTGCTCCAAGGCCAAATGGTTGGATTACTTAATTTTGTATTCCTTGCTCCTCCCCAGCATAGTCTGACATTTTAAAACCAGCCAAATGGTCAAGAATGGCTTCACATTTCTTTTCCATGCACATGGGCAGCAGCGATTTTGCAAATACTTTGTGCAAGGGCCACCTTCTCTTTACTATTTCAGCTTTTAGACTCAGTCTTTCGAGAACAACCCAGTTTCCCCCTCATGGCTACGTGCTGTGCACCCTCCCTGTCCCTGCATTCAGAGCCAGCTGCTTTGGCCTCAGCCTGAGCATTGCTTGTGCACTCTCCCAGTTGTGTTGGAACCCAGCTATCAGTGACAGCACTGGGTTTCTTCCTCTCTGCACACACAGGGGAGAAGAGAACTGCAACAAGCATGGCTGGTATTCCAACAAGTGACTTTGTGAAGGTTCTCATACCTACTTCTGCCTTGACATCTCCTGCTGACCTCTGCAGCAGAGCACAAGAGGTTGACCGATATGCCTACGACTACAAGGAACCTCTGTTAGACCTGCGAAATTTCTGTATTAAGCACAGGATGACAACCATTATCTCTTGATGTTTTTCATATTTCTTATGATTTGCATCCACTGCAATCCTAACAAAATTGTTATCCATCATTTCCCTCCCAAAGCCTTTTACATTTCCTCTCACCTTATCTGGCCATAAGCACACTTGCCAGAGTAATGCTATCTTCTGAAATGCTCTTGGCTTAGAATGGTGGTAATATAGACACCAAAGCTTCCAAGTGCCTCTTTTAGAAGTTCTCCCTTGTACTGTTTAAAAGGACTGTATGATTGCATTTTCACGTGATAGGATTTCTAATCATATCTCCTTTATCATCTTGATACACTTACTGAGATATATTTTCCTTAAGCAAGCTGCAGGAAGGTGTGTTCAATTAGCCACCATGTATTTTACTAAAGAAGCCAGATCTTTCTGTAGTGAAGGGTGTTTGGGGTGGAAGGGATTCCACCTCAGTATTCACATGTTATTCCTCATCTTTTCTGTTTTTTCCCTGGAATACATCGTGCACAGGCAGTTCATTTTAAGTGCTGTATACAATACCTGTTTTTCTCACTTATTTAACCTCAAGACAGAAAGAAATGACAAAAACTGTGCTGTTGAGTAAGAATTATCTCTGTTGCATGATCTCTTCTCTAATGCCTATTTGTCTGTTTTATGGCAGTTGGAAGGATTGTGTTTGGGGGGGAGTGTTTTGGTTTAGTTGTTTGGTTTTATTTTTGCATTTTACTTTTAGTCCAGATGACTTCTAGCCTGTTATCAAACAATGATATTATGTAGCTATTATTGTATAAGGCTTAATCTGATTTGATTGACAGTTTTACAACCACAGCAGGGAGTGATAAACATATCCTTTGTGTGGGATTAGATTTTTTTTTTCTCAAAAAAGAATCTTTTGTTGAAGATTTCTATAAAACTTTAGGTGTTATGTTGTTGTTGCCGATGCTTTTTGGGGTTTTTTGGGGGTGGTTGGTTGTTGTTTTGTTGTTTTTTTACCTTATAGGAATTCTGCACCCAATAGCAGTGACACAGTTAACACATTCAGGGACATGCTGTCCTTGATAGCAGTGGCTGTAAGACCTGAACTGCAGTGGGTCTCCTGTCCTGCTGGATGGGTGCTGTACCCCATTTGTTCAGATGGGAAACCCTACTGGAAATGCCCATGGGCTGCTGCCCACCCTGAATTTTCTCTCCGAGTGTCTTAGTGTGGTGTTTGTGCCTGCTCATGGGTGTGGAGAGAAATGGGGAATAAAGAAGCATTGTGCTGGAGAGCTTTCATTATTATAGAAAGGATTTGGCCACAGAATGCACCCAGACTGCTCCAGAATCTGGTAAAATGAATATAACCATTCAGATTCAACTGTGAGCTTGGGCTTATGATTTTGATCTTTTTGCAGGAATCAAGGTAACACAGCCCTCAGACTGCTGTTAATGGAAAGGAAAGGTGCAGATTTCAGGCAAAGACAGCAAAGGTAGCAGACTACCCAAAGATCCTGCTGGCAAAGTGCTTGCAGAGGAACCTGGGAGAAAACGTTGAGCTACTTCTCTGACAGCCACACAAGACAATACCCTCAGGTGGTATAAACTGATGTTTTTCCATCAAAAAGGATTCTGAGGATGAGTCAAGCACTGCCTGACAGAAAGATTACTTTTTAAAGGCCGTTCTGTGCAGAAGCAGATGGCTCATTCCCCTCCTAAAACTTGCCTCGTGCAAGTGAGAAGGTCTAAATATGTCCTAAACTGCTGCTACTATTAAACTTCACAGATAGTCCTTCCTACCTCTTGCAGACACTTCTGTCAAATTTAGATTAACATCTTTCCTTCAGCGTAGGTGAGGGCAACTCCCAAATTGTACTGACAAGCAGAGCATTTTACATAACACACAGAACTCGGCAATTTTGTGTTTGTTTTCCTATCCAAGTGACTCTATATGACAATGTGTGAAGTATGTACAGATGGCAAGAACAGTTGTGTTATCAAGTTTGTTTCCTCTGCCAATGCTTACTGAAAAATAATTCCAGCTCCCCATCCAAAATTATAAATAAATGATGAAATAAAATATCTTTTTCTTCTACAGGCAGAATAGACACATTAAAGTTTTTTTTCCCCAGAGCATTTGTACGTGATTAAATGGGACAAGAAATCTTCTGAAGATGATTGTATTTCTCATTCATATACCTTTCAAGTTCAGCGTCTGTTTAGCCCCTAAGTTTTTTTTAATATTATTTAGGTGTCCTGTTATATTTGTTGTTAGTCATTTGCATAGCCTGTAAGCTGATGGAGATACAAAAATGAGATGATTAATGAAGGGAGAATTCGTTTCACTGCACATCTGGATCTGACCATGGTTTGTGAGGACATTTGGCATGCCAGAATCAGCTAGGAACCATTGGGGTTTTTTGTTGTTATCCAGAAAATATTTTGGTTTTGCACAGCTGAGAATGCATAGTTTGTGTTGAAGAAACTGAAAAACCCAGATGCAAGAGGCTTTCCAAATTAGATAAAAACCCAAACCCTTTCCATCAAAAGCAACAGGTTAGACTATGATTTGAGTGTGCTTTCTAAAGAAAAATGAAATAGATATGTCATTTGATGATACAGCCATATTGAAGAGTTATCAAAAGAAAAAGGAAAATGAGAAAACACTAGTCTAGAAGGTCAAAGCTATGAAATATTTTTCTTACAGAAAAGAAAAGGAACAGAAAAAAGGAAAATAGCATTTCCAGATTCTTCTCTTTTTCTGAATACTTTTCCTTCTTGAAAAGAAGATGCTATTTCTTGCATTTTTTAATGTTTGAGGAGTTGTGAGTACTGTTGCATAGGTTTTGTTTGGGTGGAATTTCTTTTTGTTAGTATTTTCGCATTCAAAGCATCACAGCTGAAAAAAAAACTTTTTGAAAAGATGAAGATAGAGAATAAAAAATATTTACAAGGAAGCAAGAAAAAGATTTTTTTTTGTGCTGTTGCACTTAATGGATAAAATAAATTCTAAATTCCTTCATTTGTAGAACTGTTTGCTTTTACCTCCTTCAACTTACAAAATGTTCATTTTCTTTATATTCAAGGTGATATTCATAATTTCTTTTGTGAATGCAATGAAACATTTCTTTTAAATTCTGTATATACTGGCAAGCGCTGAAAAATTAATGGTTATTGCAAGGTATTGAATAGGAGAGATGAAAATTTTTCAGCTTCTGTGGTAATATTCAAATGGGATTCAGTAAACACCTGCAGTATTTTTCAAGAAATTCATAAAACAAGAATATTTCATTTAAAACATGATGAAAGTGAAATCTCTTTGTCCAATATAGATAATTTAGACATATAAATAAGTGAATTAGAAATTGTTTCTTAACAATTAACATTGACATAATTGAAAAAAAAAATCAGTTAATCTAGGAGAGTCCATTGAGTTATTCACTGACACTTTGCTGGCTCCACTTTAACACATTTTATTTTTGACATTTGCATGTCTTTGACCTTTGGCCAGTTTAAATGCTTGAGATAAAATCCTTCCAGTCAGCATATGCAATAAAAATAAAGATGCCAGATGTCATCACCTTGTCAAGCCCTGAGGCCATCTCTAAGAGGTCAGTCATTCACTTGTAGCTTCTGGTGGAAAATCTCTCGAGATGTTTGCTGTCAGTGGCGGGATCAGGAGGTGCCTGAGGCGTGAGGGGACAGAGGTGACACGTGTGCACTGCTGCTCCAGCAGCAGACAGACAGTAGGGACAGCTTTGTGCACTAGGGAAATTTTCTCACCCCAGCAAATTTTATACAGGTTTGATGACTGATTTCCAGTTTAATCCCTGAGTGGGCTGACTGGTGGGAGACCCTGCACTGCTGGCCAGGGTAGTCTGTCTGCAGAGGGAACCCTATAGGAAACCTTCTTGCTGTCAGCAGAGAATTGGATCCTTCAGACCAAATTGAAGAGCATTCAGGATGGTATAGCATGTGCTGTTCAAATGTAGATTCTGATTTCCCTTATCCCTCAGAGTAACATTAAATAAACATATTTCCTTTGTACCTTTTAACTACTGCAAAATTTAAATTTTGATCTTGCACTTTTTCTGATAGTTACACATGCCTGAAAGATACTTGAGTAGTGTAAATCAAGTGAATGTCATTGGAGAAAATCTCTGTCTGAAATATTAATTCTACAAGTCAGAAATTGGAAGAGAGAGAATCCATGATGACTAGTATGAAGCAGAGCTTTCCTTTTCTCATGTACAGGTTCATTCCAGAAGAAGGAGTTCCAATTGTAGTTAAAACCACCTGTGGCAATAATTTGAAAAGCTACTTACGATAATGCATTTCCTGGCAAATGCACATCATGCCCCTTACAAATAGATACAGTAAGCTTGTGTTAGTTTGGTGTCCTGGAGGGAGAAAAAACCCCACTGATCAAACAAACATCAGGGACTATAAGTAGGGAATACTGGTGTTTGATCTTTAATAAGAATTGTATAAAGATCTTTACGTTTGAGACAAAGTGAAATTGTGAGACTGCCTACAGGGATTGTGTTTTCATTCACAAAGAGTAGCTCATAGGAAACAGCTGCTAAATTAAGTCAAACAAGGGCCATTTTCCCAGAATGTACAAATATGCACACAGACCTGGTATCTCTCCTCTGCAGTAGGGACCAGTATGTATTTTCCATTTCTTTTCATGAAAGAGTAAACTGACCCCTTCCTCCTAAGGATTGTTTTAAATACCTCCTTTGATCTAGTGAGTAGCCATGCACTCTATAACACTTGAGTGGATTTTTGCAATTGCTTGGAATTTAACTAACTTGTTTTTGTCCAGTGGGGATTAGAAGACTGACTTTTAAGGCAGCAGAGCTAAGTCACCACTGGATGCTTTTGATATTTCCAATTTATATTCTTATATTTTATAGCTAAAAATAGGATGTGGATCATGAGTGTACATAATGTGCATGTACTGGAGTTGATTTGCAAGGTTTAGTATCCCTGCAAAGAACTACAAGCAGTGAAAATAGGATTTGTAATCCAATGTGCCTAACTTTTACCACAGAAAAAACACCAAAAAGCAATTTGTTTGTGCTAACAGCATGCATTGACTTTAGCTGAATGGTTGCAGCAAATGTGAAATGGTTTATGAAGTATAACTCCTAGATTTGCTCCTCTCCAGGCTAATTTTCTCCCTATGTGAAAAAGAAATGGCGTTTTATAGAGGTCATGAAAGTATTCTATCCAGTTCTGTTTTGAGGTGTTGTTTTTTTTTTATTTCCCAGCATCACTATTGATATGTTCTACTCACTTTTTGTCCTCTCATAAGGAGAGATGAGCTTTACAGCTAGTTCTTAGCTGTTCTTAGCCCTAATTGCAGCAACTTGATTATATTCTAAGAGGTTTTAAGTGGACAAATCCTCTATTTTTGATGGAATTTCTTTTCCTCACCTCGTACACACTTGAGATCCCACACTACTGATTATACTGGAGACCTCCTGAGGTTTCTTCCAGCCTGTGTTAATCTGTGACTTTTGAATCCTACCTATATAAAAAACAAACATAAATAAATTTACTCATGTAATTTAAATTGTCATACTTGTGGGGGGAAAAATCAAAAAAAAATGTTTACTGACCATTACATTTAGTGTGAGTTCTGAGTTTGCACTTTGGAAGGGTGAAGGATTGTAGTTACCAAACCACAGACAATAGGTCAAGCTGATAATGCTTTTCTAGATTCTGCACTTGCTTGTTAGATTATACTCGTAGGTTCCATAGAAGACACACACTAATGGGAGTTTTGTTCCATCGTTTTCTGTATTGATGATAAAGGATAAAGAATTTCAGATATGTTTTCCTGTTATTCCTCTGTTTTCCATTATGATGTATTTGTGTTTAGACTTTTGATATAAGCTAGTATTTAAACATTATTTTTTGCCTAGATATAATAAAGAGGAAGGTAAGTCATTACAGCAGAGTAATTTTGACAAATAGTTTAAAAGGCAGTTAAATAAGCAGCAAAATAATTAAACTTGCTATGTAAGCTTTATATTATGGAGGAAAATATAAATTTATCCAAAGTTAAACCACAAATTCTACTATAATGCAAAGACTTACTTTTTGCTCAAATTAGAAAATTAATCTTGATGAAGAATCAAAAATTGCAAAGGACCCATATATGTAAATGTATCCTTTTACACATGTATATGTAAATAAGTCAATATAAAATAGAAATGGTTGAAGAACTGCTTGTTAAACTTGTGGTAATGAAATCAAAATGTTTTATGCATTGTAACACAATTCTCTTCTAGTAGGATAAGCAGACTCCTAAAACAATCTTGTTCAGTCAGGTGGTCAATGAGCTTGTATTTTCTTTAAAAAAAACCCAAATAAATAGTTTAGTGTATGCTTGGAAATGGAACAGCTAAAAATATTTGAAAGTGCTCCACACCGGTGGGTGTATCCTCCCTATGGGGGTTCTTACTTAAACTATTTTTTATTGCATATTTCCTCCTTTGGCAGCATGCTCTGAGATGTCCCTTGGCCCCTGTGTGCTGTAACTCCCTGGGCCCCTGCCTGTCCTTACTTTCCTGGGCAGAGGCAGGTCGGGCTCCTTTGGGGGCAGGGGCAGTGCAGCTGCAGTGGGTTCGGGGCGTCCCAGCCCCTGAGCAGCCTGGCTGGGGCTGCCCCGGGGTGGGCTGGGGGGACAGCTTTGGCCTGGCCTTCTGAGGGCTGGGACAGGGAGTCCCTGGTTATGGCACCACCTGCAACGTTGAGTATTCTTGTCCTGGTTGAGGCAGAAAGCTGGCACTTCTGTGCCAGTGTGTGAGGTGAGGGCACCAGATGTCTAGGGCAATGAAAGTTTTCCAAATGAATTGGATGTGGCTTTATTTTAGAGGTTAAGGATATTCTGACATAGGTGTGGTTTTTTTTTTTTTTTTTCTGTGCTATTCCATCGGTGCAGATAGATAAAATAGATGTAAATAATAAAAAATTAAAAAAAATATAATAAAGCTATTTATTATATTAATGAGTAATAAAGTGTATTATCTTAGCACCTGGAAACAACTATACATAAGCAATGCAGGAAGGAAGCCTATGCTATTTGCTAGAGAAAATGAACTTTTCTTAGGGTAATCAGTTTACTTTAGTTGTTATTGTAAATTGCTTGAAAATATATTAGCATCAGGTGTTGAACATTGTGCCATATTTTAATCTCTTCCTTGCTTCATTTTTATCTTTTTAAAAAAATCTCTTATCATTTAAAAAAAAAAATTCTGTCAGTTTCTATTGAACTGGTCAGGAGCTATAGAAGACATTGCTTCTGCATTTCCTCTGTAGTGATGTGACATTTTGGCATGATGCACATTAAACTTGAAAAATTATGTTTAATGTAGATTAAATAGCTTGTGGAAGGTTAA
The DNA here is from genome assembly GCA_020086605.1 of Lanius collurio. Lineage (NCBI taxonomy): Eukaryota > Metazoa > Chordata > Aves > Passeriformes > Laniidae > Lanius > Lanius collurio. The sequence continues at coordinate 11,277,775 of JACBWW010000019.1, forward strand.
ATAAAATATAGTTAGGAAAAACAAAAGTGGTGGATGTTTATCTTAAAGAAGAACTGAAACTAAATCTTGTCTAAATTATTTAAATTGATGAATCTCTTAAAATGTCCTCCTATTCACCATTATATTGTTTTAGTTAGGGGAGATGCAGAGAACACTGCAAAGCAATGATAATTACTTTAGATTAAACACTACCACCAGAGAATTGAAACAAAGGCTGATTTACCAGATTGAACCCACCAGCCTCTATTGTAGAAAACAATGCAGTCCTCTGTCTTTGTCTTACAGCTCACTTTTCTTTCAAGCAGACTAGACAATTCCCTCTCACAGCCTTTCAATTCTAATCAGATCCATTTTCCATTTCTCCCTTTTCATGTACTCTTTCTGAGAAAACTTACAATAAACGATCTGAATTTACCCCAGCCTTTGACTTGCCTGCCCTTCCCCCTCACAACTCTGCCTTTTATCTCTTGGCACTGGTTGTAGAAGTTTCTTGCCTGCACAGTGTCTGATCTTATCCTCACCAATACTCCAGTGACATTCACTTAATTCTTCTTCAGATCTATCCTGTGTCCCTGACTTTCCCTCCCTTATCATTCTTCTGAAGCTCTCTGCCTTTTTTTTTTGTTGCCACTATCAGTGCAATGAGGATGCTCTTCAGTAAAACCTCATGGCCCATGCAAGTATCCAAAATTCATCTTTTATTACTAAGCTTCTCCAGCATTCCCATAACCATTTGTGTGAAGATAGGGAAGTCCCCGCATCTTGATTTCACCGAAACCTCCAAAGAGAAGAACTAGTTACAAAGTTACATTCATGCAGATTCAACTGGTTTTCTGGCTGCTTTTCTCCTTTTACATATCACCTCTGGCAGAGCTGTCTCAGAGGACAGAATCACCTGCTGTCCTTACCTGGGTTGTTGGCAGATCCACCATTGTAGGTTTTAGCATCTGCCCATGTGCAGTCAGTGTTTATTCAGTACGGTCACCCAGGACTCTTCTTTGTCACCATCAGATTATCCTCTACATCATTTCCCCTTTGGTTGTTAAAACCCCTTGCTGTGGGTAGGATTTTTAGGCCACATCATGCATTTTATCCTTCATCTTCTCTGATTTGCCATATCCAGGCCCTCTACACGTTCCATCTCCAGTGCCGAAACCAATCTACTGCATCTGTCCATGGGTGTGGCAAATACTGAATCCTTTGCTTTCAGAGCCACTTTCCTCTACAAAGATTTGTCTCCTGTCTTGTTCCAGCCAGTTCCTGTTATGGCCTCTCTGAGGAAACATTCCCTCTAAGAAACATGATTTTCCACAGTGTCGCCTTGTGCCTTCTCAGCTGCTTTTGAACTCTCGTCTTGTTAGCCCAGGTTCTTAGCTTTAGTTCCTTGTTAAAACTCACAAACACGTTTTTCCTGTTTCCTCTTCACAAACACATGTTTTCATCTTCATATTCTTGGAATATTAATATGCAAAATACCTCATTAGTTCCATTCAGATACTACTATAAAGCTACATGTTTTTACTGTCCTGGTTAAAATGGTTTTGACAGTGCTAAATGCAGAAGTGTGCCAAGGCTGCTTCTTGTCACTGACCAGTTTTTTGTCTTTGTGGGTTTTTTTCTGTTTTTTTTTTAAGTCTGACTGAAAGCTGTTTAAACCAGATATTCTTTTTTTTTCTTTTTAAGAACTGATTAACAGCAGAAGTTTATGGTTTTTTTGCACTTGGAAAGTGAACTCTTTGTAGTCGAATTCTCTTAAATCCTCTTGCAAAATCACCATCTCCTTCCCACCCCCACTCACTTTATAAGCAAGAGCTTAACTTTCATATCTGCATTTCCCATTAAGACCTGACTGTTCCCATGAGATGCTCAGAATCTCTCTATTTCTGATAGATTAGAAATCTAGCAGATGCAATTATAAAGCATATGATAATAAACTGTTTGATGTCACAGCCTTTGAAATTGTTTTATTTCCAGCCATCCTTACATTCAGTTTCTTATTCCCTTTTTCTAAAGTACGTTTTCTTGAAGTAAGGATATTTTCTTGTCACTGTAAGGCAGATACCCAGAAGTTGAACATAATGTGTTTATCTTTCTCTGAGTTTCAGCAGGCTGTCAGTTTAAAAAAAAATCATATTTGAAGTCTGTAATTTCTCGGAGGTCTTTAATTTTGTTTTTAGAAGTCTGCTTCATTTCTAATTTCCATTATTATTTCCCTCTGGTGATGCCTCCACAAACCTACAAAAGCAGAATATAAGAGATGAGTTGAATATGGAAAATCTCCAGTGCCTTTGGAAAAACAAGCATAATTCTCTCTCCCAACAGCCCCAAACAAATTGTAACACACTGTTTAGGTATGATTAGGTATAGCTTCACAATATTTCCGTGTGAAAGAAAACAGCAAAAAAAGAACTATAAGCAGTTTGGATTAATCACAGTACGGTTTTTATGTCTGTAAAGACAAATATGCCCATTTTCTGCTGTTTCTTATGCCTCATTTCTACTACATTTTAAGAAGTTAGTACTGTGTACCATATCCTAGAAAGAAAGGTGTGGGGAAGCTCTGGCTGCTTTATTGTAGTTATCAGTTATCAGTAGTTATCTGAAGTTAATTTTTCTCTCTTTATGAGGAGGAAAAGCCCTGATGCCTGGTCTTCAGCAAATAGGTTTTGTAACCTTGGAATTGTAAAGAGTTCATTCCAGCATAAACTGACATTGAAAGACAGCCCATGGGATGAAGTTTTAGGATTTTTTTTTTTACCACAGAGGTTTCAGAATATACAATATCTGTGCTTTGGTTTTAATAGAAAAAGAGAACACTCTGGTGAAATTATAACAAAAAATCCATCATTTCCTTGCACCCTCAGAAGGCATGTTCCACTGCTAACTGCTCTTGAAGCCACCAATTTGGATGCTTCCCCAAAAGAATTTGCTAGGTCCAGCCAGGGTTGCACATATCCCAGCTTGCACTTACAGTCTGGGCCTCATGTCTCCATTCTCAAGGCTCTGCACTTTCAGCTGTTGGGTAAAAGAGGGAGAACAAAAATGTCTGTACACAAACCTCACTTAAAAACGGTTCCAGACTGTGTGAGGATGCTGTATTTTTGTGCCTTGAGCTTGGGCCAAAAATCAGTGAAAGCATCAGAATTTCCTAACAATGTTTATTTTGCCCCAGATATCAACTAGCTTTTCTCTTAGGTTGCATGAGTGGGAAGTTCAGTTCCATATCTTACAGCTGGTGTTCAGCTTAGAAGATTATTTATTCTGTTTCAGAAAGGTTTTTGTGCCCAAAAGGTGTTCTGCTGCATGATGTCTGTGAGCCTAACAAAGATTAAACCTCTGCCCCCAAACTTTGCCTTACCTGAGGCATGCACCCTCAGGGCACAACAGCCACGAGGAGAGCCCTGATAGTTTGGCAAAGTGCTGGATATGGAGTGTGTAATTAACAGGTGTTGCTTTACCAAAACCCAAAGCATGTAGGAGTGAAGTGCTTTCACTCTTGCACAGACTGCTGTGATAGTTTCAAGTCAGGTGCAGAGAACCCCATCCAGTGCTCTGTCTGCAGAGCAGGTTTTCTACACCAGCTCAAAAATTTGGCAGTATGAGAAGTCAGTGCTTTGCAATGACTTGTCAGGGAAAAGCTTTCAGAATATGCATATAACTAACAGAGATGTCAAGTTTAAAAGAAAGACTTTGTGCAGCCCATGATCTGAATGAGTTAAGTGTGTATGAATATAAATAATTCAGGTAGGAATTGTTCTTTAACATTTTTGAGATCTGCAAGACTTCTTGGAATATCTCACAATATAGATAAAGGCTTATAGCGGTGCAGAAGTATGTAAAGATACGTTTCTTGCCCAAATTGTCTTAAATGTACTTTCCAAAAGTAGGTTGTTGTCCAGTTTGTGGCTATGAAACTTGCTTTTTTGTGTGCTTATTAGGAATTTTTATTTTCATGTATGTGTTATATTATCCATAGAACAATATCTCAAATACCAATTATATGGAATAAACTAATTTATATTTTTTATCCTGAGTTAAGAAGTGCTCCCTCATTCGCCTTTCCCTCAAGAAGGGGCATTAATTAATTCTGTAGCGGCCTGTCATATCAGTTTCATTTTAAATGGGGTGTATATAATTTCTTTAATGGGGAAAAAATCTCTTACTTGTTAAAATTATGTTTAATGTAAGTTGGCTGAGCTGAAGATTGAATGAATTAACATATCCATTAAAATCTACTCTAAGTGCAAGATCTACTTTTGGGTGATTTCATTGACCTAGGAGAATTTTATGTCTAATTTGGCTTCTCTGGGGTTTTGACACTGTTGCCTGGGCTCTTAAAATATGAAAAATAAGCTGGACTTCTGATACCTCTTTTAATCAAATTCAGCAACATCCACGGTATGATGAGACTGTTAAAACAGGCCCAGAACATGAAGGCCTGGGGCTGTATCTCCAGCAGCTCAATCTGCAGCCTTTTTTCTGTTGGCTGGGGACACAGACCTTTCCTCTCAAAGGATTTGGCTTCGAGAGCTCTGGCTCCTGATGCTGTCTGGGCCACCACAGACAGTTAAGTCTTCTGCAGTTCCTACTAATATAGATTTTTCCACAGCCAAATGCTAAATGTCAACATCTGTTATCATTTCTGCTTACTCATGATTTTGACCTCTCCTTTTGGGAACAAAAATATTCAGATGATTTGGGGTTTTGTTGAAACACCTTTATGCTTAGACTGAAAATATTGGAAACACGTTTTCTTCACTAGCTCTTGAGGGCATCAGCTTGCTTGTTTGTTTATTTATGTGCCTCTTGAAAGGCACAGTGCCTGATTCAGAAGGATGAGGAGGAGACAGACAAGACACACAATGTCCTCTGGCCTGCCTGGCCACTGAGTGTACTAAAGGTATCAGGATAAGTGAGCAGGATGTGAATCTTTGCATGTTTTGTAATGGGAGCAGAGCTATACCTTGGAATATATTCTGAAGTTCCTGATGAGCCAACTTAAAGTATTCCATGTACAAAATATATATGAAAGGGTTGTACAAACCCCTGTGTTTCACTGGTCCATCATCCAGCTTTTCTCACCTGGTGGGACTCAGCTGCTGCCCGTGTTGGATACAAGCAAAATGATTTTCTGCACTGGTCTCATTTGCAAATGCTGAGCCTAAAGGAGATGGGAGCTTTTGAAAGCCACCCAAAAAAAAACAATAGAGCCACAACAGAGTTCAACCAAGCAGCAGGCTTTTCCAGCCTCATTCTGATGGTACCAGTTGGTGATAGACACTGGATGATGGCATAACTATGGAGACTTTAAAGAGAAAATAAATTTTCTAGTATTTTTATAATCAGGTCTGTAAGAAGCAGCATGTTGTTGTGTTGCAGCACAGAGATTTCAGCTGCTTGTTAGGTAGATGCTGCTCTTTTGCACACAACCCTGGCAGAGTGAAATATGCCCTTTTCCAAAGGCTTGTGCTCAGATGAAATTCTGAGGTTTGTGTGAAAATCCTTTAATTGGTTACTAGCAGTTCAAGCCAGAAACTTTTACATTTGACTGTTCAGGTATGAAGTTTTTTGAAATAGATGAAACTTCATTTAAATGCAGTCTAGCTTTTTTCATTTCATTCAGAATATGTTGGAATTGACAAAAGGTGCTTATACTTGAATAACAACTATCCTAAAAAGGTTTTTCTTCAAATGAGGCCAAACTTTTCAACTGTTTATTTTTCTTACATAACTCTTGACTTTGGTTGGTTATTTTTCTTTTACTGAAGCTGTACCTAGTTATGGCTGGATGTGTTCTGAAGAAATGAATGGTCAAATATCTTGGTTTCTGGTGTGGTCTTTTCAGTGAAAGACATAGTGGTTGTAGTATGACTATCAAATTTAAATCCCTGAACTGATTCTCAGAGAACTTTCTGGTGTATAGACTCTTTCTCAGTGGGGAGGAAATATAATAGGAATACTTTTTTCTTATTCCTAGAAATTAGATGAAGTATTTTGAAATTAAGCTTTTTTTATCTTTACGTTGTGGCATTAATGGTGAAAAATGAGGGGAGAAGTCCCTTCTTTATCAAATTATCAGGAGAATCATCCATCTTATGGCAAAATAATTTCCTTTCCCAGGTGCATATAAGAAACCGATGTAATTTTATTATATCTTTATTGTAACTTTTGTTTTACCTTTGCTGTTTTAAGTTTTGATAATGTGGTTTTCATATTTATTGAAATACTGAATAATGTTTATTGACTGGCGAATTTTATTCTGCTCCCCTCCAGTATTTGTAAGGATGAAATGGAGTGGTGAAATTTGGATTCAGCCTTGCTTAATGCAGTGAGTTTGTCTTTGCTCATATTTTTCATTGTGATTTTCTGGTTCAGTTGTTTCCTTAGTAAGGTATTATTTAAGTTCTTATTTTAAAAGTGATAGGTGGAATGTGTTCTTTTTGTTACCAACTCTATAGACAGGAAAGGCAGTGGCTTGGGAGTAGAAAATAGCTACAGTTGCATGTATAGCCCTACACTAAAATTCTTTTCAAAACAGGATTTTTGAAAACACTGAAAGATACACTAACTGAAGTAGTGTTTCTGAGGGCTTTAGCTAAACAAATCAGTTTACTGATTCCAATTAAATCTACATCTGTCCACACATGGTATTGTATTTATACTAATTTTAAAAGTTATATCATATAAGCAGCTGCTCGATTCAAATGCACATATAAATTTTAAAATCCATGTTTGTTTATTCTTCTGTTACAAATCACATTATGATTATGACACATTTGATGTTACTCAGGCAAAGCCTAATTGAAATTTTTTTTGAGAAGTTCTTTCTGCATTTTTCTTGGTGGCTAGGTACATAAGAATGGTATTGGATATTTTTGGCAGTGCTGATACCTTTTATGTGGCAATGAATTGTAAATCAGTTGTTCAGTTTGTCATCTACTTGTCTTCTAATTTTAAAAGAGAGATTAAAAGAAGAACCTATATAAAACAAATCATGAAATTGTAAGTGATTTACTTAGTTTTACAGTTTTGGAGAGTATCTGTCTGTGATGCTTGTGTGCATGGTTTCCAATACAGAATGGATTTAGGATTTATCTTGTTTATTATTTCAGAGTAATAACATTGCTTCTTGTAGCAAAATAAGTAGAGTAATTAATCATCTGAGACAAGGTAGGGCTACCCCATCACCCATATGTCATCTATAGGTTATTCTAAAATTAATTTAACGTACCGTCATATGGCTCATAAATTTAGTGATAAAATTATTGAGAAGTGGGGAATTACTGAACAAGCAATTTTAAAGAGCAGCGACTATCTTCTGTTCTCTTACTGATCCTGAAAGCAGAAGGGTCTCTTTTCAATGTTGATCTTCACTTGCTACAGTGAGGGCAGTCAAACTGCCTTGGCTGCTACAAAAAAACCCTGCCAAACTCTTTCTCTCATGGTTCAAGTGCTGTGAGACCATAAAAGTTGCCCTTTCTTTTCCTTTAGCCCATAAATTCAAGGGACTTATGTATCATGAAAAGAGGCACTTGATGCAAGAAACTGTTTTTCTCATCTAGACTGTCTAGATACCTAAACTGGAACTGTTCAGAAAATATTCTGGTTAAAAAAAATATTTTTGTAAGATAATGTTCACTAGTGAAATGTAAGCTTTGCACAGGAGCATACCACTCAAAAGGTTTTTGGTTTAGTCTGACCTCCATGATGGAGTTGTGGTTTAATTCAGCTTGACAACTTTCTTGATTAAACTGTGTTGAGGAGGTGGTGTCTGATGCTGCAAATTCTTTGAGTACACACCTTATGTTAAGCTGCCAGCCCTCACACTTGTGAATATGATCAGTTGTGCTATTTCATTGAGTGGATTCAATTTTCACAACACAAAGCCTGACTCCATAGCTGTGCTCATAGGACATGTTGAACCAACGTTCACCACATGCTTCTTTTCTTATCTATTTGCAGCAAAACATCTGCAATAGGAATTATTCATGTCTAGAAAACCAAAGGGATTCTTGTTTCAGATACTGGGTAATGACAGCACAAAGATTTCATTTCAAGAATTAGATGAAGATCAGTGTTTTAAGCCCAGAGCAGATCTCTTCCTGTGTAGAATTTGGAAGTGAGTTTTCACACTCATGCTGAGGGAAGATATTTTTTTCATATGTAACAGTGATTTTCAGCATAGGAAAATAGTTTCCCATTCAGCTTTATATTCTGCTCCTGGTAGGATTGTGTGGGATTCTGTCACAGAAGTTCCTGTTACGTTCTGTGACCTTCAGGTTCTGGGATACAAAGAAGAATATTTAAATAAATTTTTATGGAGTTTGATGCATCCATTTCTACATGGAAATCATGTTTTGTAAAGAAACATCACTGTAGAAGTTGATCCTTTAAGATTTTGTGCTAAGTGTTCAAAGAAAAAAATACTTTTTGGGAAACAGTAGGCTGCTTTACTAAATCTCATTTAGAAACTATTAGGTTTTCTTTGAACTTTGATAAAATATCATAAACTTTTATATCTTCAAGTTATGATTTTGCCCTCTCTACAGAGTCAATTGCACCTGTCAAATGGTATCCTCAATAACATGAGCATGAAAAAGGATAAGCAGCAATACCTGTCTAGCCCTAACTCTTCTTGCAATCAATGGACATGTTTATAGTTTTATTCAGCAGCAGACCTGTTTTAATAAAAACACGTATTTCAGATACCAATAAAACTGAGTATTCGGTGGAACTTGAAAGAAGAGTAATGGAATTGAAAATTTGTCTAGCAGCAGCTAGTAAATCTTTGATACATACAAAAATGTCTGCTATTTACATCCTTGTCTTATTCAAATCTAGATTTATCTTATTTTCAGCCTAATATAAAAGTACGACAACATTAGCTTGGTAACCTGAGCTAATTCGATTCTTTCATCTGCTTTCAAATAAGGAAACACATCTAAATATTTTCTTATAGCATATAGAGAATCTGATCATCTCTCTAAAGAATACTATCATCAACAGCCAAAATGCTTTATTGGTAGTGGGTTCTCATTCACATCAAAAAGTTCCTTAATAGCTTTTAATGGATACAATTTAATGGAGATTTTTTCCACTCCATGTGATTGTACAGAAACCTTTCCAATAGCAGGGGAAAGCAGGCAGATGGTTTTGGACTCTGAGAACACTTTAGATACTGAAATGTTACCCAGCAGTTTGTCTCTGAAAGCTACATCCAGGGATGTACATCTGGAATCATTTAGGACTGCAGAATGAAGTTGCATATTTTGAAATTGTCGAGGATGCAGTTAATAACAGTGCAAAGTTCTTCATTCAGTTCTTCCCTGTCTCTTTTCTTACTGCCTTTGCTCTCTGTTTTAAGTAAACCTGCTCTTAAGTCCCTTGTTTTGAAGACATTGAGCTGAATTATTGCCTCAGCCTGATTCTCATGAGACTTGATGGAAGAAACCACAAAACTATGTGTGGGTGCCACAGGAAAATGTCAACAGGCTTCAAGTTTTCTTTTGCTTATGTTATTTCTAGTGTGTAAATCACACTGCTGAGCTTTAGAATGAGAACAGAGCTTAGTGAACAGGGACATGCAAACATGGGTGCAAAGTACCTTGTTGGTTGACTAAATTAAACCTATGGTGTCATAAGCCTGTAAACTTTCATAAAGACTGCTGAAGGAAATGTAAACATGAGCCAAACCAATGCATTTTACAAGGAATTTGTGATCATGCAGACTAACTGTATAACCATCTAGCACTAACTCATCTTGCAATCAATGGATATGTTTACAGATTTTTTCAGCAGCAGACCTGCTTTAATCAAAAGGATTAATAGAATATGAAAATTAGCTATTTAGATACCAAAAGTAATTAAAAAACCTTGAAAACTTTCCTCTGCAACTACTAGTGTTAAATTGTAAGAAAGTGATGAATTATTTTCATTTTTGGAAAGATAATAAAGCTTTTAAAATATTTGAATTGTTATCTCAGTCCAGACCTTTCACCAAAGCCCCTTGCCTGCTGCTGCTGAAGAGTCTGGACACGTTGCTGCTAATGTTGGAGTTCTGCCTACAAAAAAGATGCCAAATTTAAAGTAATCTTTGAAGTCCAGTGATGAAACTGATATTGCTTTGGATAAAATTACCATTTAAAAGAGAATAGTAATAGACTCTGAAATGAGTAAGTTCTGCCAAATGAGTTATTTGTGTCTTGGATGCATGTATTTCAATAGTTATCATTATTGTTTTAGATGAAGCAAACTAATAAGCCAAATGTCAGAGAAGCCCTTTAATTATGATATATTTACATAAATAATTATCTGTAACATTTTTAAAATATAAGCTCATCTAAATGAAGATCAGGTAAATGGAAGGAAATGTCAACCTCAGCATGTAATTCGCTAGTTTGAAATTCAAGAACAGCAGCCACTTTAATGCACCTTGAGCACCCATGTCAGAAAGCAGCCCATGCTTCCAGCACAGCCCAGTGAATGAAAAATAATTCATCCTGAAGATTCAACACTCTTCTCTCTTCTCCCCTCTGTATTTTGGGAGATCAACAATTCAGATGGAAAAAATGCTTTTGGTGGATTAAGAACCCCTGGACATAGTCCAGGAATCCAGAATTTGTGCTGCAAGGTTTTTATCCTTTTGTATCCCTTAGGTGTTTTTCTCTACGTATAATAAACCATGCAAGAACACTTTAACCTGTAAAGCATCAAAACCCTTTGGGCTCCACTGTGTTCAGTTAACTGGGGTTGATTCAATTTGGTAACATTTCTGTTCTTTTAAAATGACTGTGTTTCCTTCCTCATCCACAATTAAAGATAGACTTTTGTAAGTCCAATAGGACTTGAAACAGGTTATGTCTGTTTCATGCTACATTATCTCAAGTGATCCTTTACCCTAGTACTAAATTATACATTAAAATTATATAGGGACAATAATTTAATACCCTCTAAAATTTATATTTACCTGCATTTATTCCACTGTTAAAAATAATGAAAAGCAATGCATTAATTGTACAAATGAAAAAGAAGAGAAACAAAATATTATTCACTGTATTTAAATATTTCATTGCACTATCCAGGACGCTGAATCCATTAAGCTGTGTACTGTGGCTTGCATAATATTATAAACCAGAACTCCATTTCCTAAACATTAAAAATTTCTTAGCCAATAGAATTTTTCATTGGGGAACATGATCAAATAGGTCACCTTGAAGAAAACCTAGATTTAAATGTGTTTCTTTAGCTATGACACTGGGTAGGACCATTAACTTCTCCTGAGATTATGAAATACCTAGGACTCTCCAGGTTTATTCACTGACTACTTCTTTGTTGTTCCTTCAGGTAGAAAGGAACCTCTTCTACTTTGTGTTTTCCAAATTCCTTGCCATTTTGGTGTCCCGTTCCTTGTGTTGTTTATGCAAATCCTAAAGCAAATACCTATCCTATTGCTGATTTTTTGCCCTTGCTTCAAAGCCTTAGGGAATTTCAGCTTACTTCCATGAATAGTATTAAAGGAAAAGATGAAAAGTCTGTGTGATCACTGAAAATGATTTCCAAGTTGCATGCTCAACTATAAAATCTATAGATGTGCTGAGTTTAGTTCAAATAGCAAACTGTAATTTACATCCAGTAGAAATGGCCAGGAAGGTTTTACTAACAAGTTGATGACAAGTTATTATCAACATGGCTAAAGTGTCTTTTCCATGGACTGGTATCTCATGTTTAAGCTATGAGGCCTTGTTTACAGATACTTGCTCTATGCACAGGCAGTAGAAGGCTGTGAAATCTGAATTCTGCCTTAAACCATTTCCAGCATTGTTACCAGTATTTTCTAGAGAGGAAAATATTGCCATCTGTTGTCAGGAGGGAGATTAGAGTCTTTGTAGGGCCTGTCAAAACCCTATTTGGTGGTAGCAAGTTGGGCATTGGGAAGGAAATTACATTCCTGGAGAGAGATCTACCATGCATCTTGTTGGAAAATTCGTGTCTTCAAGGTGTTCAAACCATCTTTATATTATGTCTCAAAAAATTTCTTAACAGAATGTATTGTTCATTGAATTCATGGTAAGAAATAATTTCCTTTGGAACAGAAAACCAGAAGGAGGAAGAGAAAATATATGCTTTATACAAATAAATACCAGAAAGAACAAAGCAATTTTGTTTTCATACAGTCATGCTGTATCTGATACTATTAGAAATCTCAGAATAGATTTAAGTAAGTAAATTTATAAAATTTACTTAGAAAACTAAGTAAATTTAGTTTTATTTGAACAGGTTTTAGGATATACTGCATTACCGTAGCACTGCAGCAGAAAAAGTGTGATTAATTCTTGTTTGTTTGTACTAGGAGATTATATTTTTATTTTTTTTACAGAATTAAACAGCTGAAATATTTTTTATTGTTGGGTAAAATATTGATTTTAAACTTGAAGTGCACAATGAAAGGAAAATACTTCCACAAAAATGCTGTCCAGCTTTGATGTGATACACGACAGCTCATTAGCATATGTAAGTTTAAATTCAAACAAAGGGTCATGGTTTGCAGCAGCCAGTCTTAGTCCACACAAGTCTTCAGTGTAGGCCAGATGGGAATTGCTTGGGTGAAAGAAAGGTTGTAATTTTATAACAATTAAACTGCAATTTATTATTGTTAATGATTACATCTATTATTACAGATTAGTCACAAAATTATCTATATTGAAATCAGGGAAACTTGCAATTTTTGTTCTATTTGGTCCCTAGGCTGCATCATTCTTTACCTGAGTAGGCACACAAGCACCTTTTCTCTTGTAAAATCTATTTTCCAAGAGTATCTCAAGGGTTGTGTATGAAAGTACATGAAAGTGAGAGGACGCCTAATGCAGTTGTTGGTGTGTGTTGAAAATTAGACATCTGTTTTGATCACTGAATTCCCTGAATCTGCACTACCTTCCTCTGTACTGGTAGAATTGCACAGTACCCTCCCAACTGTAGTGCCTTTTTCCCTACCCAGCACTTCCTGGGAAGCAAGAAAATAAAATTGTAGGATACTGTGCAATTCTGCTGGGATGGGAATTGTAGAGAACTCAAGAAGAAGATTTCGGAAAAAGAGATTTTTGAAAACTCATGGCCACCTCACTGTTTGTTCAGGGCATTTATGGACTGGGTATTCATTGTTCAGTGTCAGAAATTTCTGCTTTCTATGCATGTTGAACAGCAAGTGGAATTATCTAGAGGGGAGAAGTGGAGTTGAAAGCCGGGCACTGGTAGTGGTGGTGTCAATTTTGCTACCGTGTCGATCCTGCTCACTTTCATGCTTGTCAGTGAAGTGAAAAATCTCTGAGAAACAGCTCTGAGATAACTCCCTTGTGGATGGCAAATCCCTGGGAAGTGTGCAGAGTCACACTGCAGTTGTGTTGCTGTCCCACTTTTGCCATTGGATAGTTTGGTCCCCTTTGCAGCTTGGAAATGTGAAAACTCTCTTTGGAGGTCTGTTTCTCCAGCCCATTTTTAGGAATACTCCTTCAGAGACCTCTCTTTACTAGATCTCTTCTGTCCTTCAGATGAGTCTTGCATCCAAAAAATTTTTTCCCTTCTGTGGACCTGAGGTTTGTCAGATTTCTTCTGCCTGTGGGTACAGCCAGCCATGACAGAAGGAGCAATGGGGGGTATATGTCTGTCACATCACTTGAATTTGGAAGGTTGTTAGATGTCAGAAACTTTTATGCTGTATTTTCTGTTGGAGAATAATTTTTTTTTCTTATCGTAAAAGGTTCATTCTTGCAAATTCCATAACTTGGAAGTGCAGTTTTTCATAATGGACCTGTACTGATACTGGAAATGTGTCAAAAAAGACAGTCAAGGAATTGGATGACCTAGAATTAATCTCTCTTAAAGCCAGATTGGGCCAGATGGTGATCAAGCTGCCCAAGTGGTTTGGATAGCACTGTTGTGTGTGGATGTGCATTGTACTTGAATTCTCCTTTGGACACGGGTTGAGGTGGATAAGGTTAGCAGTATAAATGCATCTCTCTAGTTTGTGATTGTAACAGGGTGGTAAAAAGTGGCAATATCCTAAGGGGAATACATATTAAAATGTAATTGCTTTCACTTGGAATTTAATTCGTCTCAGATTATCCTTCTTGTTTTATAGATAACATTTTGATTAGATAGAAGATTGATTTTGCATGGAATACTTCCCAGCTCCTAACAAAGTTGTGCTCCGAGTGCTATTGTTTAAAGTTTTGGGGAAAGTACCATTCAGTTTTCCCATACTAATTGCAATGTCACATTCCAATGCTTAGGTAAAATACAGCCCTCAGAGGAGACATCTGAGTATCATTGCAATGTCTTTAACTCTGTGTGGAGTAGAAAGGAATGGTCACAGCCTTTCATTTTCCTCCATATATGATGAAAGTAACAGAAATGAGCTGTAGAACACAATTTTATTTGCTTTACAAATGAACAAACAGAAACTTATACAGGATTAATTGTAAGTCAAAGGCATAGACACTTGTGTGTTATTACTCATTCTTTTCCAAAATTATAATATAACTTCACTGGGAAATAGAAATAAGAAGGCAGCAGAGAAAGCACCCTGCGGCCATATCAGTAATCCCAGTTTTCTAACCTCAAATTGTATTCACCCATAGACTTATAGCAGGTTTTTGAAGGTAATTTTGAACTTTCTTTTTTTTTTGTTTTTCCCCCTCATTACTGTATTATGATGTGTATATTTCTATTTACAGAATGAGTCAGATTATTTTTCATACTTAGAATTTTTGCTTGCCTTATCAAGAAACTTGACAAATGAAGCTGAAAAAAAGAAATTTTTGGTCTGAATTAGGACTGTTGTATCCATACATGAGACCTTTTTAGCTAAAATACTACATTTTTTTATATTAAGATGTGCACTAACAAAGCTAAAGGTTAAGGTTGCAGATAGATGGGGATCTCTTTTACCAACTCCAAAGTCTTTGCACAGTTAAAAAAAAAGTCTTTGAGTAATGAATACAAAATGTAATGTTCTTCCTGAGGCTTGCTTTCACGTGCTATAAGGTGTGTAACCCCAACTCTACTAGCTTGGTCTTGTCTGCAGATTTTCCACTTCTTATTGAGTTCCATGCAGAGACAAAAAAGGGCAGGTACCAGATGGATGAGAACATCCAAGTTATGGATATCAGGTGTGCAATACCTGTAATCTGCTATTGAATAAAATTGCCACTGGGGATGTAAATAGATGAAAGAGATCCGACTGTTTCTGAAAGCAGTTTACAAAAACAGCCAGCAACTTGGAAAGGCTCCACAAAAAATCCTGACTACTAAACCAGAATGATGTAATGGTCTCTATCATTTATAAGAGCTCTCACAATAGAAAAAACTAGAAAAATCAATACCCTTGTTTAGTACAGTCAAAGCTTAAAATATTTCATTTCAGTGAACAGTGTTAGATTTTTATTTAAAGAAAACAACATATTTCTCATGCCAGGACTAAATATGTCTTCTTTATCTGTTTGTTTATGTTTCATGAAAAGGATTAAGAACCATGAGCTGGTTAATTTAGCACAGGTATGAGTGGTAGAAAGGAGTCACAGATCTGGAATAATATAGTACATGAGTCCAGAACAGATTTCAAGGATTCCAAGTGGCTGAAGAAAGGGGAGACTGGCAGATAAATAAGAACAATAAAAATAATAATACAATGAATACCATCGTGACTCTTAATAAGGTTAGAAATGCAAGGTGTACTTTACAAATGCTGCAGTGCATGACAATGCATTTCCACAGTCTGAATGTGTATTAGCCAGGAGGAGAGATTGCATGAGGAAAAAAACATATAAAAAAGCATCTATTTGACATTTATTTATCTTTATTAATTATGACTCCATCCCTCCTTTAATTTTTTTTTCTCATTAACAAGAGGCTCTAAATGTAAACTATTAAAGTACTTGTTTCCTTGTTGAGATCTCTGCTCTGGACTAGACACATTCATTTTGTACATATCAATTTTATACATCCATAATTGAAATCGATAAAGTATGTGCACTTCCAGATTTGTGAGGCTGGAAAGTCTTCATTTTGTTGTTCAAGAAAAAATGAAGGAAGGAAGACAAAAGAAAAGAAAGAAAGGAAAGAAAGGAAAGAAAGGAAAGAAAGGAAAGAAAGAAAGAAAGAAAGAAAGAAAGAAAGAAAGAAAGAAAGAAAGAAAGAAAGAAAGAAAGAAAAGAAAGAAAGAAACAAAGGACCTGCAACATTATATTTCCCATTAAAAAAAATAACCTTTTTACTATCTTTCTCCTTGTCAGCCAGCTAAGCTCCTGTATGTTCAGAGTAATGTGCATATTTTTCATAGACAGTGAGAAATGATGAATCACTGAAAAGTTACTTCTTGGGCGAGGGAGCCCAGCAACGCTTCTGACAGTGAGTTTGCCAGGCAGGGAGCTGAACTGAGATATGGCTATGATCTAATTATTCAAATGCCATGTTCTGCCAGAGTATTTGCTGAATTCTTTCTTTCCTGCCCCTTCTCTAACCTACACAAGATGTGTGTAATTTGAAGGAGGTTGAGCTAAAATCTCTGTGTAGTCTGTAACTTGAAATGTTCAGTGTAAAATGGAACGGTCAGTGTAAAATAGGGAATCTCAGTTGAAGAGGTTTTAGAAACAGTCCAAGTTCTTCACTGAAACACAATGCATAACAGCTTCACCTTGGCCCTAGTGAAAGGAAGGCTGTCTGCATTTACTTTATTTCTGCTCTCAGCTGCCTCAGGAAGTTTGAGACCCAGAGCTTGGGCAGTCACTGTAGCCACGTGGTTCCTCTGTAACTGCCACCGAAGAGGATCCAACTCTCTGGCAGTCCATGTGTCAGATTTTATCCTGCTTTTATAGCCATGTTTTGCACATATATAATAACGATTTTGTGTTAGCCGTTGACCTTGGCTGCCTCAGTGAGTGTCCACTTATTTGGGTCATTCAGTCCTCGGGGCTGCAGTCTACAGTTCTGACATTTACTGCATGGACAAGTAATGAGAAAGTCTGGAGGAATGTCTGGGTAGGGTGGAAATATGACACTGAAATATGAAAGGACTAAAAAGTGTCAACTTTCATCTATGATGACAGAAACTATGCCAGAGTCACCTTCAGAAATCTTGGAATTTCTGAAGGCTGTGGCATTGTGTGTCCACGAGGATGTTAAAAAGAAATTCTGGGACTGGGTTTAGTAAGTTTGGACAACTGAAATGGAGTAACAGGAAAACAATATCTGAACATGTTCAAAACATGACAATGAAATTTACCCAATAAATCAAATCTTCCTACCATTAGTGTTCTCTCATTGTACTGTATTTTGAAGCAGTTTTGAAGGTCAATTCTATAGTGATAATGTATCCGATGCAAGAGGCAAAGTGCTATGATGCATGTTTGTTTATTGGAGAGGAAATCTTGTACATATAAATTGAAACTTCTTAATTTATTTAGAAGCTAGTGGTCTACTCAAGTGACACAGTTTAAATATGTAGTAAATACAACATGGTAGATTAAAATACTGGGCATACATACTAAATAGGATAAAAATAGGAGATTGATTTTTCAGTGCAGTAGCAATATTGATGTAGGGTTAAGGGAACAAGAGTACAGTAAGAATTTATGGAGCAGAGCTATAGATGAAAAGAGCATTTAATAGACAACTTCTTATGGAAAAGACTGTTTATTTCAGCACTGAGGATGCTTTCTGCTCCTGGGGAATAAAGAAGTGTCTTCTGTTTTGTTAGTAGTAAAAGTAAAGATTCCAGTCCTCTGAGCAAAACATGGGGCTGTAGTGGTAGCACTTTTATAATTATTTGTTTTTAAAAGATATTTTAATTAACTCGAGATAGTGAAGATGCATGAGTGCCACCAGGTGGATGGGCCAGCCAAACCTCCTCACAGGAAGGGTGGTGCTTGCTGGTAGAGTTTGTGTATTGAAATGGGAGGCACGAATGAGTGTCAAGTACAAAATAGAGTAAAAAAAATAAGCTGCAATGCAATAAGTGACTTAGTTCAAGAGAAAACTGCTCCTCTGCAGAGCTCATAGTCTAAATATCTAAGACAGACTTTCCATCTGGGAGAAGGAGCACTTGCAGCACCTGTTCCACCTGTAGGGAGGTGCAGCAGAGCGCACTGTGATTGAGGAGAGGAGCTGTGCCTGGGGCTGGCTCCACTCTGAAATCAGTAAACTCTCACCCCCTGCTCTCTTTCTCGTTTTCCACTGTATGGCAGACTGAAAACAGCATTCACATATCCCAGCTAGAGTAGGGAGATAAATAATTTCGGAAATTACTTGATATCAGTGTCTGATGGCATGAAGAAGTTATAGAAATGGATGTTGATTTGCAAGACAGCTCACAAAAGAAGACAAAGTCATTATTTTAAAATTGAAGGCACTATACGCAGCAAGCTGTTCCAGAATTTTGACCATATGGTAATCTTTTCTGTTTCTCTTCTGTAAAAAATTTAACTATTTTATCTTATCTTAAACCCAAGAAAATTAATTTGTTTTCTGATAAGAATTAAATTTTTTATTTATTCAATATTAGAATTCTCTACTATTTGAAGTGAAAACATGCCTGTGATTTTATAAAAGTTTTTTTACAGTCTTTAAATTATGCAAATCACAATACTTTAGTGGTCATATTTTTCACAGTGAAGTCCAAAATTATTTTCAATATGCTATTCATTAGGATATTACTAGAAGCAGGGAAAAATAGACTTTCAAAATAAAGCTTTAACTTGAGCATCTACAGAAATGTTACGCATTTCAATAAATGCCCTTATCTGTCCACAGGTCAATTATTTTGCATTGCAATATATGGAGTTTTGCTGATTTTTTGTCAGAAGAAATTAAGTGAAAAATGAATATCCAAAATTTCACCATTGCTTCTTTGTTATAGGACAGTTTCTCTGTAATCCAAGATGGTACTCTCTTTTCTTTTTCTCAGCTGTTATTCAGCCAAAATAGAAAATCCATCCCATGTTCTATGGATGGAATATTAAATGCTGTGTGAGAATGCATCTCACATACTTGAGAAGAACAACCATGGTGGGTAGATAATTCTCTGCCACTTCTGAAATTTCACAAGACAATTGAGCAGGCCCAACTCTGAGGATATGTCTTAACATGCACAGAAATAAACAGCAATAGGAGCTAAGTATTAAATACATTTAATGAAATGTTATTTCTTCTCTTTTATGTATGAAGTTTCACCCTCTTACTTAAAGAGTTAGGTTCGAGGTTTCAATTAATATTTTTAGTTTATTGGTCATTGTGCCTTGTATTATTTTTTAATTTTAATGAGTTGTTTAACCCCTTAGAGGTCAAGCAAAATTAATTAACACTATCTAGCAGGTTGAGATAGCAGTATAAAAGGCTGCTGTAAAACTGAAGTTGTACATGTTACTGTAAAGTTACATAGGCTGTAAGGTGAAGCTTTCATTGGACAGTAAACTGTCCCCTGAATTTTCCATTTTTGCTAAGGAGTTGTTTTCAGTAGGTCATTACACACCAACATGTGTGACCTCTGAGGCAGGCAGAAAAGCACATCTTTGCAATTTAAATGAAGAGTAACCTATTTATAATTTCATTATTATTTCATTACTGCATGACTTCTGCTATTTATAAATGTCAAATACAAAAAAAGTGTGCTTCAGTTTAACCTTCCCTGTCATAGAATAAGAGCTTTATTTCTACTGTCCTTAAGGAAGTACTTCATGTCTCAGAGTAAAATCTATTAGACTTAGCTCAATAGAGAATCATTTTGATGTGAATGGGGATGGGGAAGGATGGCACTTTTCAAGCTAATTTGATACACACAGGGCATACAAGCACACAATATTTTCAATTTAGTTTAATTAGTAACTTCAGACATCCAAAAGTCTTATACTTGCTTCATTTTCTCCTGCTCTCTTTTGAAAGTAGGCAATTCATGCAACAAAGACTGTCCAAAGCTCTAGAGAAGGAAAACAGATTTCTGTATCTCAGCTAATTACATCCATCCAATCATCATGGTATTTTTCTTTTTTTTAATGGGGGAGTTTTTCCCATAGAGCCATCACTGCTGGCCAGAAAAATGTTATAATAATGTTATAATAATGGAGAGAGTGCTGACAATACTGTGAATAGACTACCTTTTCTGAATTTGTGTGCATTTAAGCCAAATATAAAAGCTAAGGGACCTAGAATGTGCTTAATATACTGTTTTGAGGTAGTTTTTGAGTCCTAGTCTACATTTAGAGGTCAGAAATCTCCCTTTGGTTTTAGCAGTCATTGGAGGAGAGCCTCTGGTGATCTCACATCTCCCTTCATGATAGTCATAAGTACCTTGTTGGTTCAGTCCAGGTTCATGGAGCTTTATCTGAACTAGGATGATTTCAGGAAAAGTTAAAAAAAAAATATTATTCACATTCTATTCATTGTAATGGAATCGTTCTTTCTTGCAATATTAATATTCAATTGTGTACTGCCCTACTTTCCTATACACAAAGACTGTCCTAATATAATATTTTTTAAAAATGCAATATTTACTTGTATGCTTGTGATTACCTTCACTTTTCCACCTTTTGCTGTAGCCAACATCCTTTTACCACTTTCAGTTTTTCCCTATTATGAAATTTGCTTCATATTGGCTTTCAGTCTTGTAGCACCAAGAAAATAAGAAGCTCTTTGCTACTATTGCTACTTTGTTTATCAGGGAATACATTTCCATATAGGTCTTCATTCTCCATGAGCTTAGTGGTTCTTATTATTTCTGACTATCCTTGAAGAGCTTTTCAAACTAGAGAGAAATGTTTTCCGTTGGAGAGTGTTAACTGGAAGAAACTGAAATACTTTGGGGCTTTTTGATTTTTTTTTTCATAAAACACTGCTGAAACAGATGTATATTCTTTATTGTTGTCTTAACTATTCATTTGTGTAATTGGAGGAAAAAATTAAAGAATAGACTTTCAACTTGTCAAAATAAAATATACTGACAAGATCATTTGCATTTTTTACTGAAATACAGTTGCTTGGAATTATTATTTTTGTAAAAAGTTGCACCCTGTTCTTCTAGCCATGGGAAAAAAAATCTAAATAAAGAAATTTAGCATTAAATGGAAAAAATAAATTTTTACCAGTGTGTTAGCTGCATTTATCCCACCAGGCATTTCAGCATTTTATTACAAGATTAGTAGAATCCACTTCACTGACCTATCCTAAAATTATTACAAGTAGCTTGTTTCTGGTCAGGTAATCTGGACAACTCATAACCCTAAAATTTCCCACATAGACTCCTAAATGTATTGTAATCCTGAATTTGCAGTAGTTAGGCCTTATCTGTGAAAGAGTTAAATGTTTGATATTACTGTGCAAGTGCTGCTCATAAGACTATGGGGAAATATTTTACAGATGATAATGAGATTTTAAGAAGGCTTACCTGGACATAAGAGAATAACCTACTAGGAAAGTATGTCTGAAACCTGATTAAATAGGTTTGGATTTTTTTTTTCTTAGAGTAATGCTCTTGTCAAAAAGAAAAAAAAATAAAGGAAATTAGCTTTTAGTAGAGTTAGAAATTAATTGGTTAATTCTTTTCTACCTGTCTTTGTATAATTTAAAATAGATTGTACATTTTACTTTCAATATACTTTGTTGTGTTATAAGGTTGGCAGAGTATTCACGTAAAATCAGTCACAGGCTGTTTAGCATTCATCAGCATTGCCCAGTCTGCCACCTCAGCTCCTAACTGAAAATGAGAGCTAGAATTGTCCTGGATAATCAATTATGTTTTCAAGATTTACTTTTGAATGAGAGTTACACTGCACAGGGAGTTAGAGATAGAGGAGGTAGGAATATAATCTAACTTCAGTCATCTTAAATAGGGAGTGAACGAAGCTGTCAGTGTTTAATTACCTTGAAGGCAGCAGTCTCCTGAAATAACAGTAATAGTTCTTTTGCTAGGACTAGAGCAATGACACCTTTCTGGTTTTACATTTTTTGCATGCTACATTTCTGTAACTGATGCTCACAGCTGCACAGGAGCAGTAAATCATCATCTGGCGGGAACTGTTTATCATTTTTGGCAGCCAGGCTCCAGCATGAACTAAATAAAGACCAGCTCAGTCATTTGCATTGGACTGGACCAGCAGAAGACTTTCTGCATCACTACAAGGCTGTTAATCAGTGACTTTCCTAAGTAGTTCTGAGTGGTAAATGTGAATTTCTTGTGAACTTTTAATGTACTGACATTTTTTGTCATCTGCCAACATAAACCAGTGGTGCAGATTGTATATGACACATACGAATTTCCTACAAGAAGTTAATGTTCTGAAACATTATGGACATATCTCCCCATGGCTGGGCCTCTTTGGAATCCTGGTCCCAATGAGGACAGGATACAAGAGCAGGAGCAGGATCTTTTCCCTTGCAGGGACTGAGGAAGGCTCACATCTCTGTACAGCTTGTGCCTGGATAGATACGGAAGGAAGCAAAGAAAAACTATTCAGAAATAAAGATTTCAAAGTCACAACCTACACCATTAAAGAACAAAAAATAGTTCTGCTTGTTTGTACAAGCATTGTTTTTTGTTTTTTTTTTTCCTTCAATCAAGTAAAAGGTAACTTCTAATCTGAATTTTGTAAATTAATAGAATTCTGTAGAGTATATTTGTCAGAACCAGATCTGAGACTTCTCTTGGCAGAGTTATTCTAGATTTCAGTTGAGGAAGACTAAAGTTGTTAAGCTGCGGGAGGTTTCTCCCGGCCCGGGCTGGATGGGGTCAGAGGCTCAGACCCAAGAAGCCGTAGCGAACCCAGAGAGGTGATCCCATGAGGAACCGTCTCCCAGGGGGTCGTGGCTTCTCTCAGCCTTCGGCCGGGGCTGCCTGCAGAGGATGCCTGGCTCAGCAGGCTGTCAGCTCTTAGTGCAGTGATTTCAGCTCTGCTCTGCGAGGCAGAAACCCCCTTTGGCCAGGCCCGGATAGAGAGAGGAGAGGAGACTCTCTGGTGGTTCCGCAGAAGCAGCTTTGTTCTTGCGTCTTCCACGAAGGGGTGACCAGAGACGAATCCTCCCCTGACTCGGGGCAGAGGGGTCTCTTTTATGGGGGTACAGAGGTGGGCGTACAAGGGTAAGAAACCAATGGGTACTAGGGTATTTTACGTACAGTTTCCTAGAGGATCTTGGGTCTATCTTTTCTCGCCGTAACTAAAAAGGCTCTTTGTTTCCCCAAGAGGGGCCTGGAGGGAGATTGTGCTACCTCCTTATCTCCAGGCCTCCCTGCCAGAGCAGGGGCCTGTCAGACCCCATGTCTGGAGATGCTGCAGTTCCCTTTATCTAAACAAGGGCTTCCTGCCAAGACAGGGGCTTGTCAGACCCTACAGAAGACCACATCTGAAAGTGCTTCAGTTAATACTGTTAGTCATATCAAAAATCCTTTTATCTAACTATTCAGGTTTTATTGACTCACTGAGCCTAATTCTGAGTTTATTTGAACCTTTTTCAGTCATAACTGATGTGAGAAATTCAGGTATTTCAGAATTCTCTTTGTATTTATGGATATAATTTGAACAGATGCAGCACCTTTTCAAACAGTGAAAATATTAATTTAACTGTGGGAGTTTTTTTGTTCCAGCCCTTTGATATCAAACAGAACAATTAAAGGAGATGTATTCTGAAACAGAAATAATTTATGCAAGAGCATGGAATTCTGGAACATTTACTTAGTTCTGTTTTGAGGGCAGAGACATGGTTTTGTTCCAGTACAGTCTGACCTCAGTGTAATGAGCCTCTTCCCAGTAATGGTCGTGGGAGGCTTTTTCCAAATAATAGTTAGGTCACGTTTTTGGATCCACTTTGTTTTCATCATCATTATCCATTTTTCTAACTATAAACACAGAGGTGGCGAGGAGGACAAGGGAGTTATGGGGTTAGTTTTGAGATAAATTACTTTCAATGCATATCCATGATATTAGGAACGTGACTTCCTTGATGAAGGGACCTATGTTAAAGGTTGGATGGGAAGTTATAGTTCTCTGCTGAAATGAGAGATATACTCTTGATGCAAAACTAAGCCAATTTGTACCTCTCCTTAAACATTTGTTGGCATGGCATCAAGTCCTGGAAGCTGTTCTGGTGGAAATAAATGATAATTAGTCAAACTGCTTCCAATACTGTGAACTATGCTCCCACCAATAACGGATTTTCCAGAATTTATTCAGTTTCTATTTTGTGTCACTGTAAGTCTTTAGTCAAAAGAATGCTTTTTTTCTTTTCTGAGGATATTCTATTCTGCATTGCAAATAACTTTATTTCTCACAACAAATGGTGAATTAAATGTTAGTAATTCAAATGGTATATATTTGCTAGCTGTTGATTGATCACAGTTTTGATTTTTTAATATAAAAAATATATCTTTTTAATATAAAAAAACCCCTGTATTTCAGGACAGATAATATTTCTGATAAGCTTTTTTTTGGTTGGTTTTTAAAGAAAAAATAGCTTGGATGCTATCATCTGTGCCACTTGCTATCAGCTACCTTCAGTGGCTATTATTTCTTATCAAATCAGACAGGCATAGGAAGCAAACTGATTAAATTTGGCATGTTGCCCACAAAAAAAAAAAAAAAAGGCAGTATTGCTGCCTAAATCCCTCTATTGCATTTATTCTTTTCAATGTATGTATCATTTCATGGAAAAGCTTTGCCTGGAGGGTTTGACTCTGCATTTTGGATGCAAAATGCAAAGCAAACAACAAAAGCAGCATTTGATATGCTATTAAATCTTTCCATTGAGGACTGAATCTAATTCCAGTTATCTTCTAAGTTGGTGCTGAACATTATCTTAACTCAACTTGTGACTTTGTAAGGGCACTGACATCTGGAACTTAGAAGTAACACCAAAATTAGCTTAATAAGTGTCCTGCTTTTCTCTGTCAGGCCATCTTTGTGCAAACTTGTGCTCACATTGCCAATGACTGCTCCCACTGTCTCCTTGAGTGAGCAGGTTTGGCACAATGCAGGCTTGGGAAACAAAGCAGAGAAGGAATGAGGGAGCATCTGTAACACAAGGATTCTGATTTTCTGAAACACTTAAGCTTTTGTTTAATTGTCACTTTCTATAAATGCAGCTAAATTTTATAGAGGAGATATGTGGCACTAGTGGACATGTAATAAAATAGAAAGCTGAAATTTCTTTTTCCTGAAATGCTGTTGGCATCAGTCATGTTACCAAGATGGCTTTTTCGGTATCTGTTTGATGTAGCAAATAAAAGGTGATAACTTGTAGGCTTTCATCTAGAGAAGCAAGAAAAATCAGTATTTTATGAATATTTTAGGACACACTGAATGTCTAAATTCCCTTTTCAGGTTAAATATTTAAAATGAAGGTGTAGTGGTCATCTTAACACAAAATCATTAGAGGTGTGGCTACTATGATAACAGGTTTAAGGAAAGAAAAAAGTATACTTAGAAAAGATAAGCAGATGCAGAACATCCTATTTGGTGCAGATAATTAATTGTTTTGGAGAAACTTGAGTAATTCCTTAACTATAAAACTGTTTAGTGAAGGGACCTGAAGGATCAAAGTAGAAAATAACTTTTTGTCCAGTAACACTATTACACGTGGATGTAGCTCTGTTATTAGTATATTTTTGAAATATAATTTACATAAATTATTGGCTTCAAGTGGCTTTGATATGTTATTGTTAATGACAGCTCTGAAGAAGACCTTGTAGAAATCAAGCAGTGAACCTGGATGTGCTTAGAGCCCCAATATTGTCTTTGGCAGAGGAAAAGCCTGCAAGGTGATTTCAGTATTAAGCTGATTAGAATATTCTTGAAACAAGAAATAATCTCTGAGCAAGGCAGTGCAGTACTGTATAGTCAGTGCTTAACATCTGGGTCTGGACACCTTGAGGGCACATGTGCCCCTGATGGGTGGGAGAGAAGTAGGATGTGAGTATAGAATTGGAAGAAAGGCATGCTACTGACTCCCTCTTTGCTCTAGCTATTATCACAGTACCAAGGGCACTTATTCAACAATAGTTTTGTTCCCAGTTACATTTAACAGAAATGTTCTGTAAGCCTCAGTTTCCTGAAATTATTCCTCATAACTTATTTTCAAAATTGTTCAATCTAGTAATTTCTTCTGTAAAATTACATATTCCATTACTTTCCTCTGTGTCTCTGAGAAGAAAGGCACGTTATTAGGTGTACGTACTGTTATGTACCTGCTGAAATATAGAAGTATCCACAATCTATTTTACTTCATGTATATAGTTGAAAATATTTTCCCTTCAGTGAGGAGGACGGAGACATTTGCTGCGGAAATGTAGATTTATTGTTGAAAAAAAAAAAAGGTGAAAACCCCTTCAATTCAGTGTAATATGAAGTCTACTTTGGTGTTACAGGTCTTGAAATAATTTATGGGAGAGATGAACTGGTAGTCAGATGGAAGAGACAGCAATATTACTGTTTTCAAAAGCTGTATTTCAAATCTCTATTGTGCTTAAATATTAATTTCTTAAAGGTCAGTTCTGAAGTAAAATTCTTTAACTTTTTCAGGACTTAGAGAATTCTAGAGACAGCTGGTGTCAACTCACTAAATCAGTTTCAGGTATGCTCAAAGAGATTTTTTCAATACTGGCCCATAGAAATAATATTTTAGAATATGATCACTCTCCAAGTACCTGCTTTGCAGTGAAAGAATAGTATAAGGTTTGTTTCACTGATACTTTGAGGATCTGAATGCATTTTTGCCCTGGGGGACGCTATGGCCATTTTCCAGTTATAGATTCCAAAGCTGACCCCGAGTCTGAGCTGAATGTCAGCACCTTACAAATGCAAGCACTGCCTTTACTCTTGATTTTTAAATATAGTTCATTGATTTTGATGATTTTATTCCTACTCCTCACTCTTGAGGGATTCAAGCCATGTGTACTTTGTAAAAGAGCAGAAGCAATAAGATTAAAATCGCAGGTGTGTTGTCTTCGTGGCTGTTCTAAGGACAGTCTCACCATGGCTTGTGTAGTTTCCCTAGCCAGTTAATGCAGTGCCTTAGTGCCTGACAGAGATGGTAAATAATTTAGGGCAGTCAGATAAAGTGTGTGCTGGGCTGAGGGCCTCAGCTGGAGTTTTGCTGTGCAGCACAAAGAGCTGGTTGTCCTGAAAGATGAGAGGAAGAGTGCTCAGGCGTTCCAGCAGCATGGAATCCACTGGAATCTGAATTTCATACAGCAGCCTTGAACAGCAATGGATCCAGTGCTTCTGGCCTTGAAACTTGGATGTTACTTTAGAGGGAGAACAAAGGGGTTGCTTTCCATTGTACAACATTGCTTGATAGCAATATGCAGGTGTCTTCATGGGTGTTTAATGTTTCTTTTATCATTGGCAGTGTTGATTGATGAAAACTCAACACAATCCAATGTGTGCTGGCAGCCCAGGGAGGCGAGTGTGTCCTGGGCTGCATCCAAAGCACTGTGGGCAGCAGAGGAGGGAAGGGATTCTGCCCCCCTGTTCTGTTTGGTGAGACCCCACAGTGCTGCACCCAGCTCCAGGGTCCCCAGCATGAGAGTGATGTGTTCAGAGAGCCACTAAAGTGATCAGAGGGCTGGGGCACCTCTTCTGTGAAGAAAGGCTGAGAGATTTGGTGTTGATCATCTTGGAGAAGGGAAGGCCCCAGGAAGGCCTAAGAGCACTTTACAATACCTAATGTAGGCCTACAAGAGAGCCAGAGAGGGTAGTAGTGGTAGGACAAGGTTAATGGCTTTTAACTGAAAGGTGATTGATTTAGATTAGGCATAAGGAATAAATTATTTACTGTGAGGGTGATAAGGCACTGAAACAGATTGCCCAGAGGAGTTGTCATGTCCCGTCCCTGGAAGGGGGCTTGGAGGGGGCTCTGTTCCAGTGGAAGGTGTCCTTGCTTACAGCAGGGCGTCGCAACTGGATGTTTTATAAAGTGACTTCCTACCCAAACCATTTAAAATCCATGCAGACATGGCACTTGGGGAAATGTCTTAGACGTGTTAGTGGTAGAGTCAGCAGCGTTCAATGAACAACGGGATTTGGGTCTTAAGCGTCTTTTCCAACCTAACTGATGATTCTGTAGAGCACTGCTCCAGCACTGCTCTGGATTTTCCTCTGAGATAAGAACAGCAAGGAGCTGCAGCACAATGAGTGACACAAACAGCTCTTGGATCTGGGTTACACAATAGCATTATAGGTCTAAGGAGAATAGAGCCTCAAGAGAAAAGCCTACTTAAAGCTTGCATGGAAGAAGATAGCAAAAGGTAACAAAGCAGTAGAAAATTTTTATACCAAACTAAAGAAATATTGCCTGCCAGGGAGTATAAGAGTAGATGAATCACTGCTATTTTACATTATTGCAATTACTTTTTTTTTTTAATCTAAGTTAACTCACACCACAAGAAGAATAATGCCTGTGAAATCAGTAGCCTTTGTTTACTGAAGTTCCCATCCTAATGTAGGAATCGGGATTTTTCTTTTTTTTAAGATGTCATAGGATTTTCTCATTATTCAGGTAAATATCTAACCCCTTAGCTGTTTTTATTTCTGGGAATCAGCTACATGATAAGCATAATGCCAATAACTCAGATGCATGTTTTGTCATTTTTTATTTGTCATGTCACTACTTGCCTTTTCAGTAAGGAGAGGGTACCGTGCAATTTCCTTCTGTCACTTATTAGTAAATGTAAGATTTTCTTAGGATGTCTTAGACTTTCCACTGTCAGCTTTTAATGCTCTTCTAAGTTCCAAAAACCTTGGTTAATATAAGCTTGGAACTGGGCAAGTCACTGCTACATCCCTGTCGAGGTCCTTATTGCAAGCTGATAGTTGGGACACTTTGTCATATTAAAAAAGGACTCTTATTTTTTTTCCTCCTTAATATTCCACAATAGTTATTGGAGCATCATTAAAAATAGAACAAATATTTCTGGAGCTGTATTTTATTTTGACACTAACCTTCATTTGTTGTTACATTAAATATTCCCAGCTGAAGTAGTTTGTGGGTATCCATACACACACACATACATTTATCTTGTACTTTTATTTAAAGGATTAAATAAAGTTGTTCCTGGGGGAAAGCAGTGTGATGGCCAACACAGCATGGGCACATGGGAATTGGGAAGTGACATTTATCTAAGTGCTGCTGGAAGTAATTTTTTCATGTCTCAGCCTTTATCCAATTCTAAATGCCAAGAGAACAGATGCATTTGACAACGTAATAAGCGCAATAAATTCTAATATTTATAGTGGCTTTGCTTGATAGATGAACACTGAGCATTTTCAATACTTGCACTTCATCCTGCAAATTTTTGCTTGGCAAGGCAATGTGGTAAATGGCTGTGACTCTCAGTCTGCTTTTGTTCTAATGATGTGCAGAGTAAGAGTTCTGTGGTTTTTGACACTCTGGATCCACTCGCAATTAAATGATTGTATTATGAACATTTTTCTTGCTAAACATTTTAGAAATATTCTATTTAAATAAACCAAGGTTTTGATAACAATGGAGAATCCAGCCAGGGATCACAAGCTGAGGTGAGAAACTTCTCGCTGTCATCATTATTGGTTTAATTCACAGCATCAGCTGGATTCTGGAATAGGTGTTAGAAAACCAGAAACCATCCTTCTGAACAGGGAGTTCAGGATGGGGGAGGTACCTCTTGAATGTGCTGAGTGGGTATGAAGAAACCTTTTGAGGAATTGACCTGGTACCTGTTGGGAAAGTGATTGGTGGACAGCCTCAGTGGAGTCCAGGTTAAGCCATCTGGGTGCAGATGCTGGATACTTACTGTGCTGTGGTGCTCATTGGAGCTACTGAGCCCTGTCAGCATAACTGTGAGTGAGATTTTAGAGCTATGAACTCCACCCATGTGGTGAACTTGGTGGAGGTGGCTGTGGGTGTTCACTGAACTGTTGACACTTCCCAGTGCAGGCCTTCCCAGTTACCTTGGCAATGCTCAGTGGGGAGCTGAGGTGGGTACAGGCTCTGTTCATGAGCCAGTACATTTTAGGAATGTTACAGGTTAAATTTTAGGAATTCACTTTTTCTGCAGTTCTATCAAGTAATGAATGCAAAATATTTCCTGTTGGTGATGAAGAACTTTACAAGAGAAGAAAGCCATCAGTGGATGTAAAGCACATCTTAGTAGCTTCCTGACAGGTGTCCTCTAACACACTCGACAACTTTAATATATTGACATTTATTGAAGACTATACTTTCAAAAGAAATGAGTGCCTGGCTTAATTTCTGTGCTCCCATTTTTTTTTATCTACCCATCAGAAAGGCCATGCATTTTATGGACAGGCTCAGTAATTCCAATACTTAGATCATGGCAAATTCCCAAGTTTTGATAAAGCTGTCAGTTGTCTGCTTCAGGTATCTAGAAATACTTTCCAGGGGCAAGATTCCAAAGATAATTTTATGCTTGCTCTTTGCCAAAGGCTCAGTATTCCTAAATCAACTGCAGAGTGCATCTACCCTTCAGAAAACTAGTGAATGCAGGCAGTAATTAAACTGCCTATTTAAAATAATGTCCTGAAGGGAAGAAGAAGTTTGGCCTCCACTCACAGGAAAATATGTGTAGTACCAGATCCCAAAATAAGCATCTGTCAAATGAAAGTGATAGAATTCTTTACTGAAATATTTCTACTGTCTCTTAAAACAATAGTATCTGTTCTTTGTGTTTGCAAGTTTATGTATAAACCTCTACAGTTTGCTGCTTGTACAGGCCTCTGCAGCAAGCCATACATTTTTGTAGCCAATAGCAGTAGCTCTTTCCTAGATAATCAAGAATTTTTAAATAATAGAAGGTCATACAACAAACACACTTCTGCAGTGTTTTCATAGACTGGCTGGCTACTTAATGAGAAATATTACTATCATAAAAATAGCAAGAACTTTAACTTTACAATCCAAACCTGTGGAAAGCCATGCTGGATTATCTCTAGGGTTTTGTCTCATCTGCTGTTGTCTCTGAAACAGCAGTATTACACCAAACGCTTCTCAAGATGTTGCAGGAAACTGTTTGGCAGGGGTCTAAACCACTGTATTACAGCAGTAGAGAAATCACAAAAGTCCATGAAGCAGATCCAAGAGAATGTCTGTGTGAGGCAGTGGCATCGTGTGCTGGATACAGCTGTGTCCAAACAGGTCCATCCTGCATGAAATAATACTATATTATGTAGCTTTATAAACATTATAGCCTGCCTCTGCACACTCATAATTAGCCAGAATAAAGTGTTTTGCTGCCCTTGTGTAACGAGAATGTTCCAGTACATTCACCTGGCAGTGCACTGCATTTTGGAAACACCCTGGGGTTTCCAGTTTATGCACTGCAGTATGACTCTGGAATGAACCATATTGAAAGACACAAAAATAATTAACAGACTGCCCTTTGAAAATGGAATAATTATATTGCAGGATATCAATTAATTTAAAACCAAAAGTGATCCAGAAGTTATTTCATTCTTGTCAATCGTCTAACTCGCACTCTGATTTGGAAGGGGAAAATGCCCAGAGATTTCTGTCTCAAACTGTGACTGCACTCCTCTAGGTATTCCTCTTGTCTTTTCCAAGATTTGGCCTATAATGAAGTGCAGTTCATTTCCTGATTTTACAACTTTCGGTTTGCCTGGGAAGTAGTGTCACTTTTAAATAATAGTCAGTGATTTGAGGTGGAGGGTTGACAGTTGTCCCAACTAAGGCACAACATGAACAGGTTGTGATAATTTAGGATTCATTCATTTTACTGCCCTCAGCCACCTGACATAAATACTGGAATTATTTAAGAGAAGACTTGTCTTAGTGTTTTGCCTAAAAGCCCCTTTATCCTTTGTTTTATGTCCCAGATCTTATCTTAGAAACTGAATAAATGTGATTATGAAGAAAGTGGCAACTTTGATCAGTGACTAGAGTACTGTTCTTTGCAAAGATTTATTAACAAGTGTAAGAGAAGAAAATAGCATAAATCAAACAAGCAGGAGGTGGTGTTAGCATCTCTTTGATAAGCAGGTACAGCTCCAGGACAGAAAGGAGAAAAGTGAAGACAGGAAGAGGTAAAGAATTGACATGAATCCAAAAGTGTGTAACACTCCCCAGGAATCCCTGTGTTTAGGCAGAGAAAAATTTGTATTTTGCAAACAAGCTGATGTCATTCTAAAATTAATTATTAATTTTGAGGGTTTTTCTATTTCATAGTTAAATGAAAATAAGAGTATATTTAAAAGCACCTATCAGCTGAGAAATTTCAGCATCTCTGTTTGCATGTATGATTTGGTTTTTTCTTTTTGGTAACAGAATTCAGGTTACATATAACAGCAGAGAATCTCTAAGTTGAAATAGTATAGCAAAATTCAAGTGTGGAATAGGGTAGGAACTGTGGGTTATGAATTTTACTGCTATGGAGGAAATGCTACACATTCTTACAATTTTTTATCTATTTGTTGTGTAGGAATGCAGACTTGCATCTACTCTTGAGGACATTGGAGATGGGTCTGCACTCCACTTGCAGCCACAGGTGAATGTCTATGACAGATCACTATAATAGGATCACAACTCCCCCATGCTGCCTTTCTGTTGCAGTGGATCCTTAATTCTTATTTACAGGTTGAAACTGGTGCACTGGAAGTGCCCATTCAGCCCAGAATAGAAATAAGAGTAAATTCTGCATCATTTTCCTGCACTGGATTATAATAAACCATGACATGCCAGTCTGAGTTTGCCATTTCCAAAGTTCTTGGTTATTCATTTTTGAGAGTGCAGTAACCATCACAAAAGAGATGGCCTTTTGTGAGGCAAGGTAGATGTTTGCAGACAGGGGAATTCTGGCCCTCTGTTGTTGCAATATTAATATTAGTTTAAAGATCTTCTGAAAGGAACAAGGAGCACACAGCTGGATTAATCCCTCTTAGGAAGTTTCAAGATACCTGAGAAATTTGTCTATCACTATAAAACCAATCAGAATCATAAACATTTCAGCAAACATGAAATAAAAGCAAGAAAAATGTACTTTGGAACCGTCAGCCATGCCAGCATTGTCACTGCCCGTGGTGTAGAAAGAAGTCTTTGCTTATTTCTCTTCCCATGACATGCACTACTTTACACTTTGCAAACCTGCTTCAAGGACACATCACCTCTGCATTAGACATGCAGTCTGAAATAGCTTCAGAATTGTATAAAGCATCACAGAACTAATTTTTTTTCAGTATTATTGCTCCTTTTAAAACAGACTTAAATGTTGAAGGAACTATTTCTGTCAGCATAATTATCATGGTGAACTAGACATGTGACAACCTTTACAATGCACTGAGTTTACAGAAGAAAATCATATGCCATATCTAGTTTGAAATATCCAGACAGCCTCTTTCTCACCTAGGGAGATTCAAGTGAAAGACCAGTGATAAAAGGCTATTAGGAGCAGTTGTACATGTTTCTGAGAAAACTATTAGCTTGTCAAATCAATTTCTTTCCTTGTATTCTGCTCTTAACTAAATGAATTTATAGTAGATGACATCTACACTACACCGATTAAACAAAGTTAAATTACTTTATAGAGAAATAAACTTCTGACCGAAATTCCTCATTGTAACTAAGTTTGAACTCTAAACTCAAAGAACGAACTAAGGCTGGAGAGTGAATTATGCATGTGTTGGGATGATCAAGGAAGCAGGATTTTAACAAAACATATCCCACTTAACAATTCTGTACATGAAATTAACTTTCCTATATTTACTACCCCCCAAAAAGGTGAAGTGGAGGCAATAAAAAGGATCAAGTTACCTCATTTCTAAGGCAGCTGTTTATTAATGAGTAGGTGGTGGAGCAGGGCTCTGCCATAATGCGGTGTTTTATAGCAGAGTTGTGTTTTATCACATTCATGCAGGGATTTTCACAAGCAGGAGAAAGCTCTTAAATCCTTGCAACCTGTGGTGTATAATGGGCCAGGCTTTTAGGACAGCTACATAAGGGGTGTTTCTTAAAACTTATGAGAATGTTAAGACTGTTCTCTTTCACTTGTACAAACTATTCCTGCATCTTGTCAATTTCTAATTTACATTCTGGTTTGAGTCATTACATATATTCAGTCATGGTTTCAGTATTGTTGTTAGGTTGTTTCTTTGGTCATGTGTTGAGGTCAGCACTGACAAACTGTTTCTGCTTTAGGAAATGCTTCTAAAACTACTCTCAATAAAGAAATAAAAGTTTCAAAGGATAAGAACTCCCATGACTTTAGAATACTGACATAACTACATATTAGACATGGTGAAAATTATAACGCTTTCTTTATATTGTCTGTTAAATCAGCTAGGCACTGATTCGGAACATCTATTTGTCCCCAGCTCAAACATAAATCTGTATCTATCAGAGGACATCTGCTGCCCTCTATGAAGCCAAAATACCCAGTTCTGCCTGCTCACATGGCTTGATCATAAATGCTACTCACACTGCAAAACAAAACCAAACCAGTAGTCAATGTGGTTTGTTTTGTACCAGCTCATTCAATGTCCAAGTGTATCTAAACTTAAATTTAGGTCATTTGGACACTTTTCCTTGAATGCTTTTAAGCTATTTATCAGAAAGGAGTTTAAAAAGTAAGCATAGAGACTTGCTAATAGCTTCTGAAAATTGTTGACTAAAGAAAGTACAAAGACAATGTTGTTTTTTTCCCTTTCATTTTTTTTTAATGAGACTGAACAGCATTCTTATAGTGACATTGATGAAGTCGTCTCTCAGTGAGAATTTAAAATACACTCAGAATAGGAAGCCTGGTGAGCAGCAGGCAATTTTTTTTATTTTTTTTTTTTTTTGGTAGTAGGCAATTTATGTACAGCAATTTTAAGGAACAAAAGGTTTTACCTAATATTGGCAGATTCCAAAATTTCTTTTTGTCAAAGAAGAAGAAGGTCTTATCACACTACAGTTGGCTTTTACTTTATTATGCAAAAAAAGAAATCACAGATTTAAAGAGTTTAGGAGTTATATTCAGAGCAAAAATGTGAGCAGCTGAATGGGATAGAACAAAAATATTGAACTCCTTATACACATACAGATGATACAGTTTCATGTCTTAATTTGCTGAGCTGTCAGCTAAAGCACTATTAACATCAATTAAGTTACTTCTACTGAAACTGGCTCTGGCAGAACAGTTTAAGCCTTTCTTTGTAAATATTTGATTTTTCTACTGGCTGTGGACTTCATCTCATTGGCAAATCTCCCTTTTAACTCAGAGGAGCATGAATTGACTTCTGTTAGCATGTCTTTGGAGATGCATGTTGGATGTCCAAAATCAGCACTGGAGATATCGGTCTAATTTCCAGTAACTGGTCTTTTTTGACTGTCTACTTCTCCTCTTTCCCACCAAAGCAAAACCTACTCATTTAAATTTCGTATTTATCATTTCCAATTTCAGTTTTATGTGACATGAAACTCTATAGTTTATTTTCTTCCACCCTTAGATACAAATCTACACATCCTGTTAGAGCCCAGTTTTTCAAGGTTAGTACTTTTGAATTTAATTCTTTTCAACCTCTTTCTGTAAACACAGAGTAATAGTTTCTTCAGAAATTCCAAGTTATGAGCTCTGCAGACCATGCTGTGTAGCATCCATTTTGTTTCTTCCTTGGCTGCCCTGTACTTTCCTGCAGCACTGGAAGAAGTTAAAGGATTTGATGCACAGGGGTATAGGAATCCTATGTGTATGTAATTCCTTTATCTGTGCTTTTGTCAATTATCCATGTTTTTGGTGGATGTAAATAATCATAAAACGGTGGTTTAAACAGAAGAAAAGGATCCAATTTCAAAATACACATTTCTTGAAAGTTCTTGGAAACCAAAAAAAATATGTGTTTGCAGAGGCACAATGTTTACATTTTGGTCTGCTTAGGTATTTCCAATACAACAATGTGGAATGTAAAATCTAGCTAATTTGGTAGACTAAAAAAGTAAGTGGGTTGTTTTAATTCCTGAGCTCTCTAAATTAGCTATTTTGAGCTGGTGAGTGTACTTCCTACGGAAAAAAAATTGCTGCATGGTATGTGGTGCTTTTGTGTCAGTGGGAAGAGGTGACAACACCTCAATTATAGCATTATTTGTGTTAATGTGACGCTTCTGTGTGAATGATTTTTCAAAACATGTGATGTGCATACTCCAAACTTAATTCAGAAGCACAGCGAGAGAGCAGCCATTTGCTTCTGTTTTAAATATAGTTTGGATTGACTGTTGTTGAATCAAGTATGGAGGAGATAACATTGCAAATGAATGGAATAGCAGGAAAATCTCATTTGACTTAATAACTTGTAATTTCATTTAATTGGTACTAACAGACATCTAAAAATACATATGGTGACATTTAGAAAAATACTGTCTTTTTTTTTGCTAAATATTGTTTGCCAGGAGCTACATTTTGATGCTGCTCTGGAAAATATTCCATTGAATGTAGTTTTCTCTTGCAGCAGTCTCAATGTTAGGATTTGTTACATATTTGATATGCTGTTTGCAATATATTGCTTCCTGTTGAAAAGGATGAGAATCTTCATTTTCCACTCACCCCTGACCTCCTGCATTCAAGCTGCTGTTAATAAACACTGGACAGTGCAAGTGAAGGGCAGACTGCCACCAACCCCGAGGTGTCACAAAAACAAGCAAGCAAATGACCTGTAAATATAAAAAGTAAAAAGTGCTATGCATAACATTATTTCCTATGATGTTTGGCAGGAATTGAACAACCCCAGCTGGAATTTCTAAGCTTACCTGACCACAGCATGCAGATAACAAATGTTAGCAAAAATAGTACCCTAAATTATCTGTGTTCTTGAATTGAAAAAGTATAGCTGTATTTAAGTAAAACCTGCGTTCTGACTCTGTGAGCTTGAGTAAATTTTCAAATCATGACATTGGCAACATTGATTATACATTTTGCAAAATCATATTCCCCCCTTCAGTTTAGTTAAAGTTTCTACTTACTTCTAAAATAGATGAAGAAATTAAATTTCATTCTTTGCTTCTCATTTCTGGAGCACTTGCATTTTTCTCAATGAAATTTTTGCAGATTTGCTTGTGCAAAATAATTCAATTTGAAGCTCAGAGCAAATGGTTATATATTTGATAGATATTTGAATGATGTAAATATTTAATCAAATATACTGAATAAACAGTGTGTGGTGATAGGTGTTAATTTACTACACAAACCTGTCTTCAAATTGTTTGATTAAACAAAAATTCTGATGGTAAATATATGCAAATTTTAGATACTTGGTTGTTTCCTTGCTAACCTGATAGCAAGCCTCCACCCAGCACCATATATTTACCATCTCCATTCCAATTCGTAATGTGCAGAATATTTATTGCATCCTGCTACGTATGAGTCTATAAAATCCTGTTTATAGGATTCTATAACCAGGATTTTCTTTCATTGTGTGTGAAGAAATGAGCAGTGAAAGCACATTAATTTGGGAAGAATTAACCATAGTTCTAACCATATTTAGAATCATTCTCAGGAGCAGAAGGAGGTTTTTAATCAGTTTCACACAGAGGCCTTGCCATGGAATTTTCAGTATTGATGAGATTCAAAAATGCCTATGTATTTGAAGAATCTAGAGAGAAATGGAAAAGTAACCATTTGTCTTAGTAAGTAACTCTTTGTCTTAAGAAATTTGCCAACAAGATAAATTGTGTCATTTAAAAGATGGCAGAAATCTCTGTTAGCAACAATTTCTAAAGTTTTTTATGTTTGATCTTTCACAGACCTAATTCTCATGGGCTTCTTTATCTGCCTGTACTTTGCTCCAGCACAAGAGTAATGACCTTGATAAACAGCCAGCAAAACCAAACTAGGAGACCCATAATGAAGTGATCACTAATAAGTAACATTATTAATGACAAAAAATATGTGCCAGTTGTGACTGTGTGCAGTGCTACTTTAGTGACAAATATGTTGTCACATATCAAAAGTTGTTTAAAGGACAGGCATTGTTTTGGAACTCACCTGCAATATTTTGTTTTCTCGTTAATAGATACTGTGCTTTCTGATTTGGTGGTTGGTGACAGAGGGATCTGCTCTGTTTATACCAGTGTGTGTATTAGGACAACCTATAAGATTCTTCAGGGTTAAAGAAAAGCAAACCATAGATTGAAACTAAGGAGAAAATGTGACCTATGTCATACCTAACAATTTCTGTAATGGTGGTTTAGTTATAATAGCTTTGGATGGAATTCATATTACTTTGAATCCAAGGGGAGCTGCTATGCCATGAACAGCTCAGGCTTTAATTTTGGATGTTTTTGTGCAGCTTCATCCTTCAGCTGTACTGCTGTGAGCTGCTAACTGTGTAACTTGAGTGTAAAGCAGGAAGTTTCATCTGCACAGTTCCTCCATCACTAAACTGCATGTCATGGATATCTCTTTACTATTCACAGAAGCTGCCATTTAATTTCTCTCTGCATAGAGAATGAAGTCAAGTTCTGTGGTATCTATACAGCTTCATCTCTATATTTAAGTCATTTGTTTAGAAGTGAACTGTCAAATTGTCAGCTAGTGTCACAAGCACAATGGAGTGGCATGATAACATATAAAATCATAAATCTAACATTTATGTGGTCCATTTTTTTAAAAACTGTAATTACCATTAACTTTTGCCATAACTTTGATAAGATGCTTGCCATGTTACTCAACTCTTTTCAAATATGCATGAGGAGGTAGAATATCAGAATTATATTGAAAATATTCTCTTCTGTCAACAGACCTGCAGCAGATTCAGTGTCTTGAGGTCAGTTATATGGCATAAACATATTTGACATTAGTGACTGGATTTAATGAATTCTGTCTCCTTGGAGCATAAGCAGGCTAAAATGAATCCCTAAGGCTGTATTCTCAAGAAGAAATAAATCATGCTAATAAAGTAAGCACAGTTGTTAATATAGTGATTGCAATCATAAACCTACATTAAAAACAACAAAGAGTGCTGATGTAGTATCGCTCAAATTATTTTATTTAGTCTGAGTTACCATAGCAACCATAGGAATCCTGAGATCACATTTTAATTAAGAATCTCCTAATAATTCTGATTGTAACATGGTATGCTGATCTGCATACTGAGTGCAGAGGAGGTTGACAAATATACAGGTCACTGAAATTCCGGTATAATTTCACTATACTTTTTGTGAGGGTAAATTCAGATTGAGCACATCAGGTAATCTCAATCTTTCATAATATTGAAATTTAAGAGAAAAAGTAAAATCAAATCTTTGTCTGGCAGTATTGTAGAAAAAGCTGAGGAAATTAAGAAATATTGGTGTGTCTTTTCACCTATTGAAGTCAGCACATGGTGAGATGGTAACAACACCTTTTTCTTAAATCAAGGCAGATTTCATGGCTATTGAATTTAGGGGTGATGGTTGTATAAACAGAATTAGAGATTAGGAAGCATGTTAACTGGAAAATGTCTTGTGTTCCTGAGAACCAAATACCTGGTTAGAGCATTTTGCCTCCGAAGAGCTCCAAAAAAAGTCGGACATTTCAAAGTTGCCATTGTATACTTTAGAGCACGATCTAGTTGAAATATAAAGCCATTTATATAAGGAAACAATTAAAAAAAAACTCTTTTGAATTGACTGAACTCAACTCTTCCCTTTTTCTCTGTCATTAAACCAAGTGCCTCAATGTGTTACTACTCTCTAGTTTGGTAGCAGCAGAACGCAAAGCTGTCGTTGCACTGTTCTTCCATTTACACATCCTGCAGGTACCCACTTTGTTTTAACTGAGATAAAAGGTGGATTAAATAAACAATAGAAAGAGACCTCTGTGAGGTAGGGCTTTACATTTTTAATTTTTATTTTAGAAGTTAGATTTTTTTGTCTGTCCTAAACTGAGTTGAAAATTTTAAACAAGAACTCTTAACATATAGCCATAAATCAGGTATGAAAGGTTATTGGGGGTAGTAGGGCTCGTTAGTATTCAATTACGGAAATAAACATACTGAAGAATTTCTTGGAGCTAGACTTTTTCACAAATACTATCAGCTTCTACTGCCAGAACATTTGGGGTGGAAAACATTTACACCAGAAAGTTTGTCACCACCACTTCTACTCAGGCAGTCTTGGAAAGTAACACACAAAGCAGAAGTCAATTTTGTAATTCAGCATAATCTTTAAAAGCTTAAATGTCATTGCTAAACTAGTTTCCTGATTGTTATTCAGAAATATTTACTTTGGTGATTACAACCTACATTTCTTCCAGTCAACAGATTTATAAATCTTTTCATGTCTTCAACTACTTTGATCTTCATGCTGTTTAAAAATTCTGTGATTTCTGTCTTCTTTCTAACAATTTCTGGAAAAGGTGTGAAATAAACTTTTCAAGTCTCCTAGATTTATGCAATAGGATAGAGCAATAATGTCCTGTCTTAAAGTAGTTTTGATGAACACATTCAACTAACCTGCTTGCCTTTAAACTGTTATGAAGTATTGGCTAAAGTTTTCTGCCTTTAGATAGTTCTGGGTAATAATTCTCTTTTGGTAAAACTGCATTAAAATGTAGCCTTATTTTTTATTGTAAGCCAACTATTATACCACATCTACATTTAATGTTCCCATGGGATGCATGTTCAAGGAGGAAATCGAGAAATAATATTCATATATATGTCAGACAAGGCTGAAATAGGAAATTAGTGGCTGAATAGTCACTGGATGATTTAGTTCAGTCTCTCTGTTGCACTGAATGATGTTGTAATGATAGATACAAGCATTTCAAACTGACCTGGTTAAGACACTCATGGTATGCAATTCCAGAGGGGTATAATTGAATATCCTCCTCACAATGCATTAGCTGCTTAATTAATTGCACTAATGACATTGTCCAGCATTTTACACTCAATGACAGATGATTTGGTTGAAGTAACAACCATTCTAAAATCTATTAATATAAAATTAAGTAAGATTACCCCAAGATACCACATGCAATATGATCAACTATAAATATCTATTCTAGATTACAAATAATTCACTCCCTTGAAAACAATGTTTCTAAGAATTTCTTATGATAAATAAACAGCCTCACATGTATTCCATGCTATTATTTAGGTTACAAATGCTTTTTGTTGTTTTTTTTTTTTTCAGTTAGAACACATTTTATTCACACAGAAGCATAAAAAAGAAGACAACAAATCTAATCTGAAATATAAAAGAATTACATGAACTTGAATATCCTCTAATTGTGACATTGAACTTGAAAATCACTTGCCATTTCTAATGGCAAAATTAAAAGAAAAAAGAGAGGAAGTAACAACCAAGAAGAAAATTAGTTCTGGCTCAGAATAAATTACTGTTATGACTTCAAAACCTTCTTTCCTTGAATGAAGCACCATTTCGTGAAGGTTCATTATTCCTGTGTGGCTGTGGTGTGCCACCACATTTTCATAACTAATTCAAGAACAAAAAATAATCTCTCTGTATTATAATCCTTTGTAGCTACACACACTATTCCATGAAGCACAGTACTTTATTTAATTTTCTTTGTATTTTTATACTACCTAGCACATAAAAAAGCCTACAAGTAGAACTTCATTGAACTTTGGATTTCTGTTGTCTCTAGATATTGAATTTGAATGATCAAAATTTAAAAAAAATATTTTTTTACAGCAGAGAAAAATAGGAACTTCTGGGATCTAAACACTCTTAAAAATATGTCTGTTTTCTTCGGGTGTCTACACAAGCCCTAAACCTTTAATTATTTCAAAATCATGGAAATAATGTATTATAAATGAATAAATGTAGAAATGTAGAATAAGACTAACCTGCTATTTTTCTGTTTTCCAACAAAAACTTAAAAAAAATTGTGGTCAAATAAAAGGTTAATTACAGATTGACCTCATCTACCTTAACAAAAGAGATTGAGGGAAGCATTCAGAAAAAACAGATGTTAAAATTTCATGTTTTGATGTTAAATGATAATGTAACCTAGCTGAAAAATCTAATATGCACCTAGTCAATGAGCTACAGATACAAGATGCATCTTCTACAAGGTTTAAAAAACTCTTCCAATAAACGTTTAGTAGAACTTTTATGTTAAAATTTGTGCTGGTGCCTCCAAAAAGCAATGTGTACTACCAATTTAACTAAATATGTAATTAATAATTAAAATAAATAGCTGATTAGCAGTTGCATGAAGAATGTAGGAGTACCTGCATGTATATGAATATCTATAAAATAATCTCTGAATCATAAGAAGCTTTTAACATAATTTAGAAATTGTTTGATGATGATGCAGAAGAAAACAATTTTCCATTTGGTGTTTTCTCTCAGGCTCAAAACATTGCCTTCCATGTAGATCAGATTTTTTCCATTTCTGTGCTACATTTTTGCCACCAGGATCTTCAGTAAGTCACATTAGGGAATCTGGTATTAGTGTGTTGTGATTGTTTGACCACCTGCTGCTACAACAGGTGATGTGGATGAGATGTAAAATTACATTAAGTAGAACTTCGTTGTTTTGTCTCAAAATATGATCAGGAAAGTTATGTGCAATTCTGTAGTTAGTGACACAGAATTTGATATTGAAATTATTTCTTGCATTTTGCAGAATTCAAATTTTCTTGGTGTGTTCCTTGAGACTGGATTCTTTGTTTTGTTGTTTGTTTATGTTAGATTGCTTCTTTTTATTGCTTTATTTTAGGGGTACTTTTGGCTAATGGGATTTTTAAAAATATCTAAGCTACAAATTTTTGCCATGCTAATGGTATTCATGTTGTTTCTGATTTCAGCTATGATGTTTTTCATTAAATGTAGGATTTCCTGCTACACAAGATATGGACTTTTTAGTTCTCTAATAGATGTCCTTTTTCAGTCTGGTTGGGATATATTCCAGCAGTGTACAGGTGTGTGTAAAATGCAAAAGCTTGGCTGGTTCCTGGTGTGTTCTGCTGGTCTCTTATTAACATTATGAAAGTTTTTGACAATCTTATAACCATATTTAATATCAGTCTCAGATAATTCTACTCTGTCTAGAATGCCTTTTTCACTGTGTCTTCCCAAGAAGACACATGCCTAGCTTATTCAGGTTGATCAAGTAAGCATTTTTTCTAAATTTTTCATGGTCACAAAGGCTGGTGTTTTTTTATGCTTAAATCAGGAATTATGTGCTATTCATCACACCAGAGCACTCAACCAGATAAACATGGAAGTGATCCACCATGGTCTTTGTTCTTTCTAACAAAACCAATTTGTTCTATTCAAATTAAATTAAATATATTGGAGCAATGTCATACCTAAGGGAAAGACCATGTAAATACTGTATCTTGAATGTTATAAAGCTTTTTGTAACAATGAAAAGCCATTTACAAGGTATATGTAAAAATTTCTACCACCCTCCTGCTTCCTTGCTTTTCTAATGAATTTAGCACCAATAGAAAGTAATTTAAATTTTAATTTGAAGAAGGTTCTTCTACACCTACAGCTTTTTTGAGTCAATGTGAAATATTTCAGCTGCTCATATTCATGCACCATTGACCCTCCCAGTGACAGAAGAACATAACTGAGGCAAAGAACTGCACTATGAAATGACTTTTAGCTTTATTAGATTGACCAGAAAGTCAAGTTTATGGGCACCTTGTATTATGCCTAGAGGAAAGTCAGCTCTAACTTTGCATTTATTGTATAAATAGCTTTTTTGTGTTTCATGTGACCTAATTTAGGGTAAAGGCACGAAATATCCCATAGGTAGGACATTATTTGTGTATAATTTTATGTACAATATCTAACCAAGAGGTATAAGCTTTCCCAGGGACCCCACATACATTTGATTTTTATTATAGAATAGTTAAAATTTGAAGCTTCATTTTTGAATGTCAATGCAGAAATTTTAGTTAAGGATAATTATCACATGGTTCATCATTTCCATTTTGCAATTGCCAGTGCTGCTTGTTTTATTTTGTATTTGCTCTGGAAAATGTAATGCATAGATACTTTGGAATGAGTAAGTAGTGTAGGTTAGAACATGTTCTAAAGATGTGACACATGTTTACAATTAAAAGGAAGAAATAAGTAAACAGATTAAAAACTACAGAAGAATAAAATCAGCAGAGTTTTGCTTGAGCAAAATGCAAAGAGGAGAGGAGAGGTCTCACCTGGGATTTTAAAATGTGGCTTTTTATCCTTTAAAAATCAAGCTGGAAAATATTCTAACAGGAAACAGAAGTTTACATTTTAATTTGAGATTTTTCAGTTATAGGACCTTCCCTTAGAAAGGCAGGTGCAAAGACGAGCTTGTGGACTTTTGAAGAGTTCTATAAACGCTCTACTGTGACATTTTTTTTATTACTGAAGCATAATATAGTTTTGGATAAACAACATATCTTGCTGCAGCTAAAATTTTC
This sequence comes from Lanius collurio, assembly GCA_020086605.1. Taxonomy (NCBI): domain Eukaryota; kingdom Metazoa; phylum Chordata; class Aves; order Passeriformes; family Laniidae; genus Lanius; species Lanius collurio. The sequence goes on from JACBWW010000019.1 coordinate 11,322,150, forward strand.
AATCCCTTTTATCATTTCTCCAACACCTGATATGTTACAAACAAAAGCCAGATGCTCATTAAAGTATAAAAGCCATTGATGCAACTGTAAAGTTGAGTATAATTTAAAAATAAAAATGGGAAAACCTTGACTCTTCTGCTCTTCTGACATTGTATTTTTATGTAGAACACAAGTAAGCTAAAGCAACTGAAATACTAATGCATGTTTCTGAAAGATGAAGATCTTGGCAGAGACAGATGTCTAAATTAAAATTATTTTGATAACAATGACGTTCAATTTTCAAGGATTTTTTTCCCTTTATTATGGTTTTTCACTATAAATTAATAATATTTTAATATGATTCCTACAACCTGTAAAATTTTTAAATCCAGATACAGCATAGGAATATTTTAACATTATTGATGGTTTAATTGTGGAACAACAAGACTGTGTAGTTTCTTCCTTAATTTTTCAGTAGCAATCCTTTTTTTCAATATTATCATGTCAATTTATTTTATTTTATTCACTAAATTGAAACTTGTGAAGAAAAGCAAGCTGATGTTGTTTCTAAAAAGGCTGGAGTTTCACAGGAATGTATTAACCTCTAATTGTTTAAAAAAACATCTTGTTCAGCAGAGTCAAACATCATTTGGGTGAGACAATAGGATGAAGGAGGAATTCATGTTATATTTTTATAGTCTCTATAAACATTTATTGTTTTGTTAATAGCGACAGCAGACCAACTGACCTCATAGTTAGGTACTGGATTTGAACATTAACCTACAAAATCAGTGAAGTGGTGTCAGTTCACATTTTCTAAGGCTTCCCTCTATTTTAATTTAGAGACACGCATCAGCAATGGAAGAGAAGAATTAACTCTGTTAATATCATGCATAAAAAAATTAATGCCACAAATATTATTTACTAATAAAACATGTATTTAACTAATATATCTTTAAGTCATAGATTCAGTGTTGTCATGCTCAATTTCTAGTTAGGAGTCAAGAATTGAGCCCAAAGGGTTTCTGGTTATATTAAGTAATGCTAAAGAAAGTATAATCTTTTAAAATACATTGCATGAAAGAGAGGGAGAAATGAAGGATGACTTTTGGCAGGGGTTGGGATTCTCATCATGTGGAATATGGAAAAGTTCTTTATAAGAAATCATCTTAATTGTTTTTCTATTAGAGACACCTAAAGAAATTCATTCTAGGCATTTTAAGGCAGTTATTGAAAGAATTTCATTTTGTAACTGGGGGTCATGGCCCCCACATAGTGATAACCTAGTTTAGGAAAAGCTTACCCATTTATTCATAGTTCAAAGGTTTTCTATGTGCATTAATCTTACCCCTATGAACAAATAATAATATGAGAACTTTGTCCTTCTTTCCAATCAGAAAATTTTGGAAGATGCAAGACTAGATGGAAACAAATGATTGTAGCAATAATATTTTTAAATACTGAAACTCTTTAGGTTTGATGTTGCAAAAATGCCTGTGGTTGATTACAGGGAGTATAGAAAGGTAGTTTTGTCTCTGTTCTGTCGTATGACACTTCAGAATTACTAAATTGACATAATTTCCTCAATATTCCGTTTAGGGAGTAAAAGGAGAAGAGATGAGCAGTCAGACCAGGCCAGGCTGGAAGGTGACTGACAGCAAGTGTGAGCAGAAATCTATTTCAGGTTCATTTTTGTGCAATATTCATCTATAATGAGGGCCTGCAGTGTATGAAAACACATTTGGATTTGTTAAACACATAAACCAAGAAACTAATTTTCCACAGTTCTTTGTTCTCAGTTCCACAAATCTATTCTTGCTACATTCAATAATTTCAATGAGAGAGAGAATACACTGGAAGCTTTGGCACATAAAATTATTTCTTCAGAATGAATTATTTTTTCACGTTCAAGGTATTCAGGGATTAGTTGCACATATGATCTCTGAATTGAACTCTAAAGCTCTGAACTGTACCCCAGTAAATTCTTCCTACAATCTAAAGAGGAGCTAAATGCCATGGAAATCATACATAAGAGAAAGTTAAATAAATGCAAAATGCTGAATTAGAGAGTTCACATCTAGCAATTTGAATCCTCTGTCCCAGAGAGAGAAAAGCTGGGGAGAAAATAAGCTAATTTAAAGACAACATATGTTGCTTGTTGCTTTGTTATGCATTTTCACATGCACGTCTGAATATTTTCCTGTCAGTGACTGCAGAACAAAAAATTGTTCCATGTTTCGACTTACTACAAACATGTCCATTTAATTAAATTTTAGCATATTGTGGCCTCTCACTCTAATATATGGTACATTAATTTTCTGTGATGCTAACATGCTGTGCTGGCTGATTTCTCAGCCTCCCAAATGAAGTAAACCAGGGATTTTTTAGGGAGTTTAATTTTTTTTCCAAAAGTGTTGGCATTAGCATTCCTTTGGGGAAGACAGTTATCAAAACTTGACATTTCATTGAATGTTTGAAATTCTCTTATACTATGTATTAAGTCTTGTGACTGTAGTAATAATTGCTTTTTACACACCAACTTTGTTAGTGAAAATACCACAGCCTTACTCAATGACACTTGGGCTTCATTATCAAAGGGAAATTGTTTAAGAAACTGGAAGTCATAAATAAATTTCTATTATGGCAGTAATTGATACCATCTTCTGTAATGAAAAAAAAATAGTCTTATTGTTGAGTTTTGTATGGTTTGGTTTATTTTTTTATTTATTTTCTATTTGGGGAGTCTTGCCTTGAATAATTTCTTTTTTTTTTTGTCAGTGACCAAATTCCTTGTCCCATAAAAAGAACAGTTTTAACTTTTTTTATGCTGGACTGTTCTGTGTCTACTTTGTGTGACCTGATGACCAGGAAAATAAGTTACAAACCCTCCTTTTTTTCCTTTCCAGTTGTGGGTCGGTCATCAGTATGGACCAGAAGATTTTTGTTTCTTCTTAATTGCTTTGCTGAAGTGGGGATTGCTTGGGAATCCTTTTGCATGTTCATATCAGGCAAATGTTCCCTGAGCATCTGCTGATTTTGCTTTTATTGCAATATTAGTGAATATGAGTGTCCTTTTCCAGATTCTCTATTGCATAAGCAAGAAGTTCTGTTCCTTAGAGTTTGAAGTAAAAGATGAGAGACAACAGATGGCAAAGGAGTGGGGAGATAAAGCTGTATATTGGTATTTGTACACTGGTGTAATAAGCTTTCTAACAGATAGATTTTCAATATTGCATTTTTTGATGCCTTACAGTGACCTCTTAATGAGGGATAATTTTTCTAATATCTTTTCATTGATTTTGGTGAGGAATTCCTCCAAAGGGAAAACATTGACATTATTTCTGACATCCCATTCAAGAGTATACTGGAACTCATCTTGGGTTTTTCAGAAGTTAATGAAATATAAATGTGATGCAAAGGGTGTCTGAAGACAAGATGGAGATGTTGAGGGTTCAATTATTGCATGTATCTAGTAAAAAAGAAAGAATATTATAGGAATAAAACATAGGATATATCCTGGAAAAATATTTAAAGTGTGAGGGGTTGAATGAGAGTGACATCTGTAGCATGGCTTTACTGAGTGTGATGATTAGGGGAGTTTTCCATATAGATCCTGGCAGTGTGGAAAGACAGGAGGAAGATGGGTCTTTTAGATACGTGCAATATATGAATTTTAGGACTATATGTACAGTGTTCCTAATCTGAAGTTTTTCAGAGGTTTTTCTTATTTCACTGGTTCTCACACTCCAAGGACCGAATGTATGTGGACAGCAGTGCAGATAAAAGATCTTATGTGCAACAAAGATTTCTGTGGCTGTGTACAATATGTTGTGATGCAGGATTGCTTCTGAAAGGGCAGTGTTATACAGCTTGATAGGCATTCTACATTCTTCTGCCCATTAATTCAAAATTACTGCACTTTGTTTCCTTCTTGGTACTTTAAAAAGATTATTGAAAGGGATAATGAAATATGGTAGGTAGAGATGATGCATTTTCAGGCTGTAAAATCACAGAGGTAATAGATAACATTTAAGTAGGAAGCACTTACCATAAATGATCATTTATTGTTGGTTTGGGGTTTTTCGTCAGGTAGTTTAATGTATAATTTACGATACTTTTTCCAGCTAGTTTTGCTTCACAGTCTTGATTTTTAAGCTATGATATGAAATCTTTGCCTAATCTTGCTTTTAACTCTGTTAGAGACACTTAACATGTGCTTAACTAACATCTCTTTTGCAGCAATCTTCTGGTGGAACTTCCAGTACTCCTTCTTGTAGGTACTGCAGAGTGTCCAGCTCAAACAGATGATAAGCAGTTAAAAAACCATTCCTCATCTAGAAGGAGATGTTGTTGCAAACAATGGATTATTTTGCTGTGTATATGATTATTGTCTTGCTGACAACTTACTTGCATCACAACAACAAATTCAGAATTTGCAATAGTACCCAAGCTGCTCAATCTGCCACCTATGTCAACACTACTCTCACCTCAGCTTTAATATAATAGCACAGGCTGAGATGTCCCTAATCACCTGTGTAACCTGTGCATTGACTGTGATGCTTTGGAAGGAAATACAGGATTTTTAGAAAAGCAAAATGCCAAGTCCCATTTTATTGCTTAGCTCCACTGCACTCACACTAAAAGGATTCTCTCATCCATGAGAACATGGTGATGTTTACTTTCCAGAAGCAAAAGATATGTACTGGGTGGCCTTTTTCTGTGTCAGAACATGTTTTTCTTCTCTGCTTCCTTCCTGCATCAGTTGACACGAGTATTTCTCAGCAGTCTGTGGCAGCAGAGTTAGGCAGAAGTGACAGAGGTGGTGCTGGCTTGTGATGCTGCACAGCAGGCTAATCTAAGCAAGCCATTAGTGCAGCCCTTGGTGGGGTGGGATTCAAGATTAAAAGTTGCTTCAATTTTCTTATCACTGGGAGGGCTACTTCCAGTAGGGCAGCTTGGTGTGGGAAATGGTAACACCAAGAACTGTAAATAACGTGTTTGATCTGACTGAGAGTTGAACTTTTGCCTTCCTAATGCATCACACCAGGCATATCAATATGCTAAAGATTGTGGCTGTGGTTCCCTTAAAGTGTGTATTTGCAGCTGCTCTTTCACACAGTGCAAGAGTGCTATGCAGAGATGACTGGTTGGAGACTGCCTGCCTGGAAAGGTGTTTTATCTGTGGTGTGTCTCAATCTAGTCATCTTGCTTTCAAAGGGAAAAGAAAATTTACTTCAAGGAGGTCAAAAAATAATCCTCAAATCTTTTTCTCTTCTTTGAATTTAATATAATCATTACAGTCACACTTTGCATTCATAAGTCCTTTAAAAGGATTCAATAATTATTTTTGCTGTTCAGCCCTATCAAATCCCTCATAGGATTTGTGTAATCTACTGAAGTTCTTTGTGGTTGTTTTAAAATCCTCATCCTAACAGAGCTGACCTGGATAAAGTGTGTAATAACTCACATTTTGTGGTTTACCAGGACTGAATTATAATAATGCCAGAGTCTATTAAAATAAAAGGCTATGCTTTTATTACTTAAAGGTCAGTGAAGTCCTCTACCATGACATCTGTGTTCCTGCATTGTGTTCCCAATCTTTATGTTTTCATATGGACAGGTACTGGCACACTACGTTTTGAAATCAATCATGAATATTGGGGTAAGAGTATTACAAAATAATTCATGCTTAACATTTTTTATCCTGAACTAACTTGCTATCACCAGCTTTCTGAAATTTGACTGCTTTTTCCCTTCAGCAATGACTACACTTTTCCCTAATTTTGTCAGACAGAATGGTAATAACCTTAGGCAATCATACTAAAATAACTTGTCAGCTACTCATTGTTTTACTCTTAATGTATTAAGAAATTAAATGCTTCAAAATGCAACAAACTAAAGAGCTGAGTCCATTTTTATTCATAGGGTGTCTTCAGAAGACACCATGGCTGATTGTGCTCCCCAGCTGCGACAGCCCTGCACAGCCCCAGGGCCTCCCACCCTGCCTGCCTCAGGCTCGGCCAGGCACAGGGAGAGAAGAGGGAAACATCTGGTTTCTTGGAGGAAATTTATTCCCACTTCTCTTGGGAGTTCAACCTCCTCAAAAGGGTGGGAGTTGAGGAGCAGGGAAGGGAAGCTGTGGTGACTGATGGCCTGAGGAGTTTAGTAGGAGCTGTTGTTTGTGATCTTAGATCAGATCACCCTCCACCACAAAATGCTCACACAGGCAGACAAGCTGATGTGCTGGAGGGTTCAGGAGTCTCTCCTGATCCAGCTGGACCTCTGCAATGGTGACTGCTCTCACCATCCAGGCAGCTCTTTACCATGATCCTTGAGAGGCCTGGTTCCACTAAAAAGCATTGCCCTATTATGTTTATTATATTTTTTTAACAACCGCTCTGTCCGTGAGCATCTGTGCAACAAATGAAATATGCACATACAAAGAAACCATCATCTCACTATCAAATTCCACTTTGAACTTGTTGAGGAGAAAGAGCCAAGGGCTTTGGCTGTGTGATGCTCCAGAGAAGGCATCTGAATACCGTGGGCTTTGTTTCGCGTGTAAAAGAAGCTAAGGCCAGCAGTGTTTTGGTCTGTGAGAGGTTCTTGGCCTTGCTAAATGCACTGCATCTCCTCCCTGTGTCTGGAAGATCTGCTTCATGTTAGAGAGCAAAGGACACCTTTTACTGAGATGCTTTATAGATTAAAAGCATCGTGCCTGTTCCACAGCGTGTTACTTTCAGGTTTCACTTTGACTAGGAGAGTATATTATAATCAAAAGCCTTTGAAAATGCCAATTTCAGGTAATTTTCACAGATCTCATTGATGTTGTTCTGCTACGTACAGCAGTGTTCTTTCAAAAATAGCATACTGCCATTAGGAATTAAAATCATAATCTGACCAATTCAAAGAGAATCAATATTCCAACCTTTGAAATTCATTTGGTATTACTAGTATGTGAAAATCTTCTGATTTAAAAAAAAAGATACGTTTCATCTCACTTTATCTCCTGATAGATAACTGACCATTACACCTCCTTGTTCTCTTTCATGATTATTAACAGCTTAGACATATTTCTTGTAATATCTCTCTATAAATAATTCTAGGCTCAGAAGTTTGTTTCTTTTATTATAAATTTAGCTATCCAAAAGTGACAGCTCATTTCTCCATAACTAGAATCTGTCTCCTCCGAGGGCAATTTATCTTTGCAGCAGCTAACCCTTAGGCATTATTTATTTCATAAACATTTATTAATCGTCTTTGCCAGTTTCTCTCAGTCTTTCACTTCCTACAGTCTTCTGCTTAACTCAGAACACCCACCAAATTTTCCAAATATTTATTCTGCTGGTTCTAGAGGAAGAAGAGTTGTCTGAGACGTTGCTTTATTAAACCTTGGTTGTTTAAATACCAGTCATCAGGGATTGCACTTGGAAAACTAAAAATTGACTTTTGTGGTAGAGTAGGGAATGCCTTTTTTTGTGAAGTCAGTCTATACACAATCACTATGGATTATCATCTGGGAAAAACAGCTGCAAGGAATGAAAATTAAGGTGAAAAAGGATGGCAAAAATTAGCCTCAAGTCTTTTTTCTTGCACTGGCTAGACAGGAAGAAATCTCTTGGTAAGAATGTCTTTCCAAGCCTCTTGTGCCAGCTGTTGAGCCTCAGTGTCCATGATCAGAGCAAGAGAGACCTGCACTTGGGAACCTGCCCTGCCTCTCTCACCAAGAGCTCCCAGTGGGGCTGTGGCTGCTCAGTGAGAGGGATGGACTCTGTGGGGTCATGGATGCAGCCACCACCTGCCACTTTGCCAGAGCTGTAAAGGTGACACCAGGCAGAGATGAGAAACTCAAGGTAAGGCTGGGATTAGAGAGTTTGGAAAGCTGGCAGGGTCAGGAGACTTTACCAGGCTGGTGTACCTATACACTTCAGATTGATGTTTGGGGTTCCTTTTACATCAGACAATTAAGATATGCCTTAGAGAATTTCGTGCTGTCCTTGTAGCTCTAACTCATGCTACAGGCAGAACTGCAGTTCATGTGCTCATTCCAAGTCCTTTATAGACTATTTTAAACATTATTGAGCCATGTGTTGCTGGTAGTTGCATTGTTTCTTTTATATTGATTAAGAAATTTAATTAATTGATGTGTGTTCTAATGTGTTAAAATTTTAAAAGAGTGTTCTTAATTTTTTTTACTGTATGCACTGTTGAAGAAAAGAACGTGAAAATCTACATAAATGCTGGCATTTTTGGGGTATATTTCATGCATGATTCATCAGGTTTTTTTCCCTATATGGGTGATTTGTGAATAGCAAAGAGGAGAACTTGCCATGACAAGTCTATTCTGTAATTGAATAAAAAAAGAAAAGTTATCCATGCTTCACTTCAGCATATGCCCTTTATCTCAGAAAAGTTATCTAGAGTCTTACAGGAAACTAGTGAGGCTGACAAGGATTATCTATAATAACCCTACTGAGGGTCCATCTTATTTCCATGTAAGTGAATATATGCATTTGTATATGTACACACAAATACATATATAGTTTATTTATATGTGAACAGCAAGACTTAAAATTTGATACTATTGACTTAAAGTATCTACTTAGTTTGCAGAGTAGAATTATTTATTCTAATGTTAATGACTGGAGAATTAGACAGAAGTAGAGCTCTCAAATTTCAAGGTGACAAGAAATCCTGTTCAAGTCCATCATCAACTGTGCCTAAAAATGTCTGTCAGTAATGACTGAATCTACCCATAAAAGCCTTCAGTTTAAGAAACTCTACAAACTTTATATGTTCCATTCCTTACCTCTCTGTACTTTGAGAATGCTTTTCCTGATGCCTGTCTTATACCTTTCATGCTGTAATTTAAACCTTGTTGTTAGTTTTCCCATCAGTGGTAGAGATCTCATTTTCCCCTTCCATTTTGCTGTGTCACTTCAATCTTCTCTGTGCTAACCTAAAATTATGATACCTGGTAATACTTCCTCTATCCTCTTATCCACTCTGTAATAGAGAACATTTTCCTTTATTACACGAGGTCCGAGTTCTTCATCCTGCAGTGTCTCAAAAAGTGATTTACATACCTCATCAATATCCCCAGATTTGGTGTATAGTCCCCATTTAGAATATTGGTTTTGTTTTGTTTTTTTTCCCTGCTGACATTTCAGCTTTATGAAGGGCAACTTCTTCAGTCTTTTATTTATGGCATGAACCATTTTCTCATGGATTTTGTTACCACATATCCTGGGGTTTTTTAATCTAATGCTAGAAACTGTTCTAAAATATTTTTTAAGCCTTCATTATCTGAGATTGAGTATTCAATTCTGTACTGCCTAAACTTGCATGATGCTGAGAAGTTCCTTCCTTCAGCTATGACATATGAATATTTTGAGAAGCACATGCTTCTCAGAATCAAATGAACTTGATTTCTTAGTTTTATTCACTTTCTCTCCTAATCTTAACATGAAATTTTCCTTAATGCAACTAATTTCCCTAGTGCATCTAATTTTCTTATCCCATTCCAAAATGTTTTTTTCCTTTAGATTTTTTTCTCCATAACAGAAAACCACACTGTTTTTGTTGATTTGGTTTGAATTGATGAGATACTTGGTTGATTTCCTCACAGAGAGCAAAATTTCATATGTCTTCCCTAAAACTGTTAAACCTGAAAGCTGTAGTTTGTTCTATACAAGTATTTTCCTATGACATTCTAACACTGACTCACTTCCATGTCCAAGGGCATGAAGATTATTTCAGTTCTGCCATCAGGATATAAGTATTTCTCTATGAGTCCAAATGCAGCTGAGGAGACAAGTTTTTCCTGGTTGTCTGGTGATAAAATAGGCTATAGATCAAAAGCTGGGAATAGGTCTTCATTTTTCTTTTTTTTCATGTTAATTGTGATGGTTTCTGACTCCCTAGAAGATGAATTGCAAAAATGCCACTGCTCTGAAATAAAACCACTCTAAAATTAGTATTCTGTTGGTATGTCTGTTTAAACAGACCAAATACTGTGCACTGGTTTTGGAGAAGCTGAAAGCACTGGTTTTGTCTGATTATTTTTTTCTCAGTCCCTGATAGAATAGTTACTTTGGAAGAGAAATTGGTATACTCTACCCAATTTGCAGATTCAGGTATTAACTTGTTTCTTCAGGCTTAGAATGGGTAATGGCAAAGAACTGCTTATAAATCTTAAGTTAATTTAGGATATTTAGTCTTCTGTCTCTTAGATGGATATACTTTGGCACTTTAATTAACTGCTTGTTAATTCTAGACTTTCCTGTTGTTCTGTGCAGAGACTTTAAATAAGATATGCCTATACCGAGACTATATTAAAGGGCATATTTTAGTGGTAAATAGATTCCAACTTTATGTTTTATGCATCCCATAGATCATGTGGCTTGTGATTCAAAACACACAAGACATGTTTCCAGGGTTCCACATACTGTAAATAAATGTAAAACAAGCTCCTTGCACAAACGTGCTATAAAGTATTCAGCACCAGGAGAGCTAAGAAGCTAAATGACACTTGGAAGACTGTAATTAATATTAATCTCTTGCATGCCAGAACAAGTGATTAAACTACTCCACCTCTTTTGTTTGATATGCAAATCGGGCTGAATGGCAACATCCTTTGACAAACACGCGACTGTAGCAGCCACTGGTTGAATTTAAATATGTAATAAGGGGGTCAGAATTTAAGAAAACTTGTGAGTAGTTTAAGAATTTCATCACCTAAAGTCTGTTGGTGCCTGTTTTCCTTAATATTAGGAAAGGACAGAGATTATACATTTGTTTTGTGTGAATTGGTCCAGGGAGAAATCTCATCTCTCATTTCTCTTTGCCAGGGTCTTTTTCCTCAAATTAAGAAAAGCAGCTCTCAAAGTTTCTGGTAAATATGGCTGGACAGTTATCCAAGTCACTACTGTAAACTATGTGTCCCAGGCTTCTCCCTGCTTTCAGTGGGAGAAGAGGTAAAAATACTTGATTTTAAGAGTACTTGCATAATTTTTTCCATTTTGACATGAATTGGGAAAGCATGAAAACACCACTTTGTTTTAAGTTTTTACAAAAATTTTATATTTAATATATCAGATCTCTTTTTTTCTCAAACCTTCTTGGAAATGAAATTAAGTCTAATTTTACAGTTTATAGCGTGTCAGTAAATTTTTAGAGAACATTTTAAATTTAAAAGGTCACTTCCTTTCAAGAATTTCCCTGTTTTCCATATTTTTATCAGTACTACTTTGCAATTACTGGAGCAACATGAACATTTGATTCTTGAGAGAATTATTCCCAGGGGAATTTTATTTGGTGTAATATACTCATGATATTTGGATAAGAATAACATGAATAGAGTTTAATTTTCATATTCAAACTAAGGCTGGGTTTGGTGTCTTCCTTTATTTTATTATTTAGTAGTATTCCCTTTAGGTTTTTGCCAAAGCCTAAGATAAACTGACCATCTGTCTATTTTGCTACAAACAGGATCGTCTACTGGCAGTTAATTTTGTTGTAAAAATTCACAGAATGTGGTTTGGTGTTCTGATTTATTCAGTGACATTTATAGAAATCCAGCAAATCCAATCTGAGAATTCAAGGATACTCAGCAGAAGAAAAGTGTCATGAAAAATATTCACAACTGCTACTATTTGAAAATATGGCAATGATATACTTGTGTCCATATTTACTCTGTATAGTTCAAACTTTTATTAGGTATTTCCAACAGGAAGTTGTAGCATCATTGGACACAGGTCTGGAATATTTATGCGTGTATGAGGGATCTTGTGCCTGCACAGTGGACTGAGAACATGAAGACATTTGACTCCCAAGTGTTAAAGACTATGGAATTACACACATTTCGACATTATGTCATTAAGTCATAACTATGTAATAAGATATGTCATAAAGGTGTGCTTAGAAGCAACAGGATAACTGGAGATAATCAGCTGTTCTCTGTTTAATTTCTCAAAACTGACAAGTTATTTAAATATTTCAGTTTCCCTGAAAGGTACGCTGAATACTTATAGGTAAAAAACCACATCCATTTCAAAATAATCCTCGATTTAAGTTTTAATATTATTGCAGTTTGTGCAAATTTCTTAAATCTTCTGATTTTTCTCAATTCATTTCTGTTGGCATACTGAAATGAGTTTCAGATGTCCTTATCAGGGCAATTTTCACCCTAAATCTTGTTCAGTTGAGATTGCGGTATTCTGTTCAACAAAATTCTTCAGAAAGCTGCTGCCAGTAATTGATGTTTGCTTCTTTTGTCTTGTATGAATTTGTCTCCTTTTCCCCATTACTTTGGGGTTTAAAGTGAACTCAATGCCTGTGCATAACATTTGCACTCCTTGTCAGACACAGATATTTTTACAATGCATGATTCTCCTTCAGGGAAGTGAGTAAGGGTTGCCTCTGCTGTTCCTTGGTGCTGGCCAGCATGTCACACTGTAATAACAGGGGTTGCCTGTTTCTGATGAAAAAGCATCTTTAGAGCATCTGGAACTGTGTTGTGCTGTGGATTGTGGTTTCTACTTAAGAAAACCTGTGTTAATTTTAGGTGTAATAGGAGTCTAGAAACGTCTGTGTAGGTCCATTTAATCTTCATTTTTCTCTGTGGGGGACTTATTTTCCGGACAAGACATAATAATGTTGCTGTTCTTTGGGCAGTTCCCTCCCTTCGTGCACAGGGATGGTCTCTCCAGCTTGCATGGCTGCTGTCCGAGCTGCCACTCCTGGCCAGGGTCGGGAGCAGTCAGCACGGACCCCCAGAGCTGGCGTGGTTACACTCGGTGCCCTCAGGCTGCACTCACAGCTGGGGCAGGGGCTCTCTGTTGGCAGAGCAGCAGAGATGTCCCAATACTGCGGTGTGGGGAAAGGATTTCCCCATGGGACCGTCACTGTGCGTTGGCAGGGGGGTTTGATGGGATAGCTTCACGCTTTACTAATATTCATATTCGGCTTTTAGTGTTTTTCTGTGCATAAAAGGGAATCTGAAACACAGTTGCCTGAGCCTTTTTATACACACTGCAGAAGAACATCATAGAAAATAAGCAAAACCATACTAAGGTAGCACTGCTGCCTTTTGGATGTGCTGTGTAGGTAAAAAGGCTTGCTGAGAAATCTCTGGCATGTTAGTGTTGCATTGTGTGCATAGTCCATGGTCTCAGTTTGTCAGAAAGTCATAAAGCATCTTAGTTTTGTCAATAATTTTACAAACTTTATTGGCAGCAGAAAATATTGGTGTGCAATTAAGGTTTATTCTAAACTTGGTGATGTAATTTTGTGAAAAAAAAAAAAGAAAAATCAAAGTCTATCATCAAAAAAGCAAGTATAATCAGGAAATAAAATCTAAATATTTACATGTCTTTGATGGAAAAGCAGCCATTCTGCTTCCATTATATCAGAATGTGATAGACTTGATATTGAAAGTGAAACTGAACTTCTGCAATGCACATTTTATCAACTAAAAACATTTCTGCACTTGAGAAGTTCGTTAAATGGTACATAAAAGTTCCAAAAACTGCATGCACATGAGTGCATGCAATGTCCTTCCATGTCAAAAAAAAAAGAAAAAAAAAAAAAAAGGAATTGTGTAAGATTGCAGAAGCTCAGTTTCACTTCCAATATTTAGTGTTACCAGTATTTCTGAAATGTTTTCCCATAGAATTAACAGTATGGGGGGGGATTTGCTATTTATCAAAGCAGTTTATTTCTGCTGCTCAAATATATATATTTATCTAAATTTAATGTTTGAATTCAAGATTAGCAGATTAATTCAAGATTAGTGATTCAATCAAATGAAAGAACAGCAAAGCAATTATCCCCCCTCTCCCACAATCTATTTGAGCTTTTCAGAGGTGTTGCAAAAGGAATGTGAAATATTTTCTTTTCACTGACATTATAATGACACTTTGCAGGTGTCCTTAGACTCTAATCATCCACAACTTTCACATATGCACATATGCTACACACTGGGAACAGTCCCTTTGAAGTTAATTGGGTTTCACCTGTTTACTCCAGCAGTGAAACCCTGTTTACTGAATTTTAAATTAAATATAAACACATTAAAATATAAAACTGTACTTTAACTCCTGGCAGTTCTATTATGCATGTTGTAGGCTTTCTCAATTAAAATACATCCAATTAGATGTATTTAAAGATGAAATCATCCTCTGAGGCATTGGGTGCAGGAATGGATTAAAAACTAATTAAATGTAAACCTCCCGAGACCTAAATTACTTTCCCCTCCCCCTAAAATCAGATATATGTCTAAATGAGAAGAGCTGAAGGTTAGTGATAACCTCAGGGTTCTTGGCTTTTACTTGCTCTCAGATCACCTGACTTGGGCTATTCTGTTCTATGATACAAAATGTATCCTTCTGTTTAGCTTTCTGGGGACTAAAATATTACTTCAGGTGCTTCCAACAGTTTTATTTGTATTAAGATTTAATAACATGCATTTTTAGCAGCTTTTTCCTAAATAAAGTAAGAAAATTACAGTTGAAATTTTCCAGAGGAGTGGAATCTAAGCTAATGCTTGACACTATATCCAGAATAACTCCATCAATGAGTAAAACGAAAGCATCAGAACCATGAGAAAAAGGGGTTTCCTTTTCTCATATGTGACTGTGGCTGTTGGCTTGGGGGTGAACAGAAGTTGAATTGATTAAATGACTTTACAGAGAAAACTTCATTACTTTGAGAACTAGTTTAAAATAAATTGAACAAAAATTAAATTTGTGTTATATAATGGGCCAGATCATATGAGATTTACCCTCAGTAGGAACTGGGTATTCAATATTACCCACATCTTAGCTCAAAGGCACCTTAACTCAATTTATATAACTTCTACTACTTGAAGAGCCCACGTTTTTTTAAGGATCACCAATGTGGTTTTACCTGGAGGATATGAATTTGTAAAATTAGAATGTAAAAGACCAAAATATTTTTAGGTGCTAATAAAAAGTGAATGTCATGCAGTGCACCACGGTTCATGGTGTAAAAGCAAGATATCACTCAGCTGAAAGTGAAAAAACCTGAAATTACTTTCAAAATGAAGTGTAGATGTGTTGGATACAGATGTTGATGTATGAGGGAGAGGGACACAGGCAGAATGGAGAGTAGCTGTCATGGGATCCTGCAAATCTGCAGCTGGAGGTAACCAGTCCCAAACTTGTGTTCAGCTTGGGGCCATTTGATTGCTGCTATGCCTGTGCTCAAGGAAAGCAGAGAGTGACTCAAGGAGTCACAACCCATTTATGTCCAGGAGAGGAAGCTGTGAATTTCAATGTCAGTCTGGGGTTTAGACTGAAATAAAATTTATGCACAGAAATTACACTTGACACTGTGGCAGCACTTCAGATTTAGGGTTTTTTTTGGTAAAGTAGACAAATACTTTGCTTATGTTTTAAACAGTACCTGTAGTGTCTCTTTGATCCCCATTGGTCCCATCAGAATTTGCTTATTTGTGCCATAGCAATGCCAGCACTTCTCGAGCTCTGTGGCATAGTCCCTAATTTAAGATCTGGATAAAATGTGGTCTAAACAGCACACAAAATCCACAAAAAGGCAGCAACTTTGGAAAGGACACATTTGTGCCCACGTTGCCACCACCTTTAGTGATAACAGTATTCCTGGTGAAGGTCTTGCTTAGTAGTGAAATCCTAGCTTACAGATAACTGTTTAAATTACTTGTGAAACAACTACATTTTAATTTAATTTTTGTAAAAAATCTCTATAAAACTATTAATTTTATTACAATGTATATTCCTACTGCAAAACTTTTTTCATTTGTTTTTTCTTTGTGTTTTTTTTCTGTGTTTATTTAGATCTTTCTAGTTCAGATTCTTTGCTCTATATATATGGTGCACTTGCAGTAATTTCAGTGAGGTTTGCAAACCACTGACATTTTAGTCAGGAGGGAAAAAGGATTGATAGAGCAGACCCCAATACTAATGCTGAGGAGAGCAGGGGATAGTCCTTTATTAAGCTAAGTAGCTTTGGAACTGGAAATGCATCAGGGGACATGCTTTGGAAGGAATGCATTCTAGAGAGAAGACTCTGCTGGCATAGCCCTGGCATGCAGCAAGGCAGTGGGAGGTGGACTGAATGAAGAGGCTTTCCCTGTCAGTCCCAAACTGCTCTGTCAGGCGTTTTTGAGAACTGAAATTATCACTAAACTGCAGCTGAGGAGGAGTAGTGACATCTTTTCTCTGAGACAGCCTGAATGTTTCAGAGTCTAATTCCTGGATATTGCTGTCCTCTTTTCTTATCTGTCCAAGTGCTTTAGAAGGTTTGCAAATTCTCTGGTCATGCCCACAACCACGAACACCACCAGCAAGGGACACAAAATCAAGACAGAAAATCTTTTCCCCCTCCCATGAGACAGTCCTTCCCTGCAAGTTTGCTTGGTGACCCTAAAGAGCACAGTGCCATATGACTGAAGTTAATGATTAGTGAAGTTGTCTTTAACAGATCAGAGTATGTTATATTGTAGACTTTTATGCTGTGTCAGAATTCTCTTAATATTTACATGTTTACTATTCTCCAATTATTATTTACAAACATCCGTGCAGCTATTCATATACGTTGATGCTAACCCAGGAAGTAACAAGATTTTGAGACTATGCTTTGGGCTATAATGTTGGGTCTGAGGTACAAAATAAAGACATTAAACAAAGATTGTTTTTCTTGATGTGATTAAAAATGATTCCCATTGTTACTATAGTGTGATTTTTAATCTTTTATGTAATACTTTAAGGCAATCTGTTGAATAGAAACCATAAAACTATTAATTTAGTGTAGCACTAAGCCTCAGGAGCAAATGCTAAATAACATTTAGTAATGGGTTTTATAACAAATTTATGGAGCTCCTTATGTGTGCTTTTCAGTCTTTTTCAATGCTAATGTTGTTATCCATTAGCACTCAGAGGTTCTCCCTCATGATACAATAGCTATGACAGTCTGCACACGCAGACTCCAAATAATCTAATGCTTGCTGGAGACAATAGAAAGAATTCATGGGTGTCATATAATATCCTCTTCAAAATCAGATTTAAATACAGTACACTGCTTTTCTATGTTCTTGAACATGAATTAATAGTTAATATCTATTCTATCACCTGACACAGTAAAAAGGCCAAAGTTTGTCAATGTGCCTAAAGTAAGGTTTGTACTGGGTGTGAGGAGCAGGGAGTGACACATTTCAGCTATATTTTAAGAAATTCACTGGCTAAGTAGTCATAGAGCATTATTCCATAAGGCAGGAGGGAAGACAATGTAAAAACAGGCCTAACCAATCTTCCTGAAAGCAAGATTCGGTGGACTCGGTGGTCTCTGAATCTGGTTTCTTTTCTGATTCTCTTGTAGCAGAGTGAAAGGTGTTTCTGGCTCCACTAGACATTGAATGCATATTCCCAGAAATGATGAAGTATTCAAGCAGGCATTCAAGCTTCCTGTCTGTAAATGATTCTGTGGAGGACAAGTTTGTACACAAGATTCCCAAGTGTCTGAGATCAGGAATGAAAATGTAAAAGGTTTTGTTTCCATATATGTGCAACCACCACCTGCGGTCAGGATATTGAAAAAAAAAAGTTAATACTTCAAGCAGAAAGACAGGACCAAAAATGCTCATAAAAGGCAATTTTTCAGTTGGGAGTTCAGTTTAATTAATTAATTAACTTGACAAAGCACTCAGTAAAACAGAATATTTTCTACATAAGACAAACTTGTAGACCTTCCTCTCAACATTTCTATGATTTTTTATAGATTGCTTTGTGTTGGTCTGCCACATAAGACCTGTAATTATTAGAGAATTTCTTTGTCAAAAAGCTGTAGGCCAAATGCCTGTTTAAGACACATCTTTAGAATTCTCTGTAATAGTAGTTTTAACATAACAATGTATGGTGGTAGTATCAATATTACTTCTTTCTAGAGTATAATTTTATATTAATTTTAATTTGCCCTGCCTGAATATGCATTGTTTTTTCCTGTAAATTAGCAGAGTTCTTTGTCACCGATTCTTAAATATAACCTATTAGATCATTATTTTGGTGTTAATAAAACTGAGGTGCAGCAATATTTATATTCATTTGAGTTTTATTTATCTTTTCACAGAAATGTCATCCTGTGTGGTAGAGTCCTTAAAATAAAATAATTTGTGCTGAAGAAAGCAGAGAAGGGAGAAAGCTGAAATAACTTTTTATAACCTCTAAGATCAATGCCAACATCTAAGGTAGATGAAACTTCTATATTTTTTTTATGGCTAGATCATCCACTTACTGGTTTACTCTTTTAACAAAGGTAAGATTCTCAACCAGGAAATATTAGATCTTTAATGGATTTTTCATTTTTCAGAAGTGTGGTTCACTAACTGCACTATAAATATGCAAATATTTATTACATTTGTTGTATTGGTTCACGAAAATATGAATTCTCATGCAGATTTTAGGATTTTCTAAATAATCAAAAAGTTCAGAGTTTGCTGAACTGTGGCATACAGGTAAAACCTTATAAAATGAAGGCTTTGTTGCATTTGTAAAATCATGGCTCAAGCCTGTTGCTTTGGCTGAGCAGAGAAGGGCTGTGGGAAGGAGACACAGCTGAGTTAGGGGTAGGAAAATGCTGTGACTGTCTTGTGCTCCCATCGTGGTGGTTGGTTGAGCTACGTTTGTTGTGCTTTAAAACCATGGAAACTGATAACCAGCTAAGTGCTTGAAAAGGCACAGCTTTTGTAATAAAGGGCTCTCCTTTGCTTCTGCCTGGGAGCAGGAAAATAATACTAGGTACAAACATTTTCTGGGACAGTTTTCTTCCAACTTTTCTGCAACATTGCTGCTCTGAGTTAATAATTGGTTCCTCAAAATTAAGTTGCACATTTACTTCCTGAAAATATTCTGTGTCATTTGTCCAGAATATGAGCGAGAAAAAGTGCATTTCTTAAAGTGTCTGGCACAGGAATCTACTTTTATGAATGAGCCACATAGTACATAAGCATTGCCTACAGCTTTTGTTTTTCCCCTCATTGTGATTATCACCAAGTTTATAGATGGAAAGAAAGGCTTTTTCTTCATCCAGTCCATCATCCCTGACAGTTCACATTTATTCTCTGAAGTAGAGGTTCTGTTGTTGCATTTTGTTTAGCACTAAAACATCTGTAAAGGGCTGATCTATCTCCTTGTCCTCCACTTACTGCCTGGAACATTGTGGACAGCAGCATCCTCAGACCTCGCAGTCTCTCTCCTGACAAACCTGTCGTGTTTGTGGCACCTGTAAACAGATATTTCAGCTCTGGTGTTGTAAATTCTGTGTGGAAAGAAAGAACAAACCAAGAAAAAACAGTGAATGAATTAAGGCTTACTGCACTGTCAGTGTTACCCATAGGAAAATCTTTGATTGGTAGGAGATGCCTCTTCTCATTTGTGATTGTTTATCAGTTTCTGTAAATGTCACCACTTGAAGACTGAGATGCAAAAATTGCCATGGGCAAGGCCACTTAGCAGGCTTTTGCAGCACATGTGAAGTCCATGCAGACAGTTGAATATTACTTACTTTCACTGTAATTTTTCAGCATAAGAGGAGACAGTAGCAGTGTAAAGTAAGACACAGAATTAGGCCTGGCTCAGTGACCAGAGCTCTGGATTTGCTTTCCCAGTTGAAGGGTCAATTGCTAACATCCAGAGAGCCATGCTACTGCCCTTTACTCCAGCAAATCTGGAATATGTTAATGCATCACTGTTCCAACGTGAGTGTTGGAGAATACCTCCATCCCAAATATATATACACACTAAATGTGTGCATCCTTTTGCCAGCCAGGAAGCTGGATCCCAACCCTGAGTGCCTTCCAACTGGCCTGTTGCCTTTTGTTTGAAACAGAGGGGCAGTGGCCAAATGGCTGTGAGTGATGAGAGCTGGAGACTCCCCTCCTCAGGGACAGAAGGGGTTCAGCTGGAGTCACATCCACACCTATTCATGCATGTGGTTGGTTTTTACAGTCATTGCCACATCAGGGGAGTCTATAAGGAAGTGCTACGTGATTGAAACTCATCTCGTGTGGCTGAAGAGGTGGAAAATCTTTACTATTGAGTATGGGGGGAAAAAGGAAAATTTAACTTGTGGTGTGAAAATGAGAGTGGTGACTCAAGTGCAGGGACAAAGTATAAGCAAGTGAATGTTGTAATCTCTCTGACTTTAGCTATAACTACAAAACACTATCAAATAGAGCGTTTACTTTTTTCTCTCTTCCTGCATCAAGATAAATAGGAAAAGTTGAAGCACTTCTAAATCACATTACTTGCCTTAGGGAAATGAAATGGTAATAGTGTGTCTTTTCATAGTTATTTCAAATTGTTCATATATGTGTTAGCTGATGTTGGCATAAGTAAATTGTTTTTCTGGTGTTTCATTTTCTACATTATTTAGAATTCAGATTAATTCTCAATTTGTCTGCTTTCTGCAGGCATGTGTATCAGCATTTATCTGCAGGCATGTATATCACACTCATTTTCTCCTTGTCTCTCTGACACACTTCCATGTGTGAAGTCACATTTAACTAATATGCTCAGATAATTTCATGTGCCCTGAAGCTGTATTGATTGTATTATCAGTTTTGTACTGTCATGCAGAGTTAGGCTTAGTTTCTGAATGTCTTCTTACATCCATCTCTCAGGGATAATCCAGTATGCCAAAGATATTCTGTCTGATTTAGCAGAGATATTTTAACAGAGCAAAACTGTTAAGACATTTACATGACCTAATTATTTTACTGCTGTTTGTTCTGCTTTCTTTTTCCCCTCTTAACCACTTCCTGTTTTTCTTGGATTTGTCTTTACTAAATGATGTAATAAAATCTTAATTTTGGTAGCACCACCAAATTTGGTGATACCTGCTGAGCCCTATCTAACAAAAGAGCTGTTCCCTTCCATTCTCATAAATTTTGAGACCTTGTGTGCATTACTGGTAGCAATTCCTACTTTCCAAGGCTGGGTACACTTACAGGAGCTATAACTGACTAAACCTTATCATATGATTGATATATTTCTTTAATTGTGTTATATTTTCTTGAGATTGGAGTCCGAGATGAAACTTCGCAGTTAAATTATGCATACTTCATGATTATGAATGAAAATCATGACTGCTGAAAAGTATGAAGTGAGAACATTTCAGAGCTGTAGTAACAAGATTTAAAGCTTCAAATAAAGGAGAAATGGTAGAGTGAATTAGCAACTGGAACAAGCTTAAATGATGCATGTCAGGAATAGAAATAGAAAAACTCAGAAACAATTCTCTGAGACACACCATAGATTGGATTAGATAAGTAATTGTTTAGAAAGGATGAAAGGTCCTTGGTCTCCTAAAGCCAACAGGAGCAGTAAAGCAGAGGGGGAAATATGGAACTGGATGTGCTCTTTTGCAGGCTTTGCAGTTCACCTCACGTGAGGAATGGGTTTTCCTTCAAATCCCAGCTAGTACTGACAGCCAATGGGTCCCAGCTAACCCTGCATACACTCAGAGATGGTGCTGATCCGACTCCTGAAATCCACATCAGCTGCAGCCAACAGGAAGGTTTTCCTTCCTCCTATATTTTATGTAAATGAGCACCAAGTGACAAAACAAAGCGCCTTTCCTTGCTGGAATCAGCAAATCTCTTATATGGCAATTACAGTCACAAGATTAAGCTTTTTATCTGATTAAATATTCTCTGAAGCACTATTCTTTGAATTGTGGGAACTATGTGATTAATAGTGTTTTTGTAATTTAACCAGTTTAACCAATGGACATATTGCCAGATTTTATTTTGAAAGCTATTTCATGCCTGTGACAATCCCAAAGTGAGGAGGCCATTCTATGTGGAGTTGAGAAGCTGTACTTCTATTGCAAGTTGGTTTTTCATTTTGTACCTGGGCCTGCTGAAAAATAAAAAAAGAAAAGAAAAGTAGATCCTTCTTTCAAAGAAGCCATAGGAATCTGTTGTTGTAATTATTGGTAAAAACATGTAACAATTTTTTCACAGTTTAGGTCACACCATGGCTAATGTTTGAATTCCTCGGTATGTATTGCCAAACATTTTATGACATTGGTTTCAGGTGAAATGTACAACAGTTTTTCACCTGAAAATACTAAACAAATTTCCAGTCTATGTTCATTATTGTATTAATATAAAATAAGACATTGTACCACCAGAAATATTTTGCGTTAAATGTATTGATCATATAATTTCTGCTACTTCTATGGCAAAAAAAGCCTCTCTTCCTTACTGCCCGTTATAATTGCTAACTGCACACAGTTTTCACAGTATCCAGTCTGTTAATTAATGATGATACTGAAGGATGGGCATCTGATAACAAAAACTAATTTGCATAGGCTGCCTGCTGGAATGAAAGAACATCTTCCTTTGTAAATCCCCTATAAATGAGCATAAACTAAGAGATTACATCTAGATCTTGAAAGCCACCTGAGGAATTCATAGCTTTGAAAATCTCAGCCATAATGTGTACTGCTGTAAATGAGAGCAAAGCAATTCAAATGCGTAACAGCATGGGGAGAAAAAATTAACATGTGTAAATAATTTAGAAATGAGGCTGTTCTTTGGAGGACTGGCTATATGAGCTTCATCATAATAGCTGCTGTCTTGAACATTGCAGGGAGTTGCTGCATTGCAGTAACAGTTCATCTGGACCCGAGAAATGCCTCTCTACTCTGATTTGCAGGCAAATCCTTCAGTAACATAAGAGCACTCTCACCTAGGGAGGTGGAACGATGGGACTGCCTGTGGTGAGAAAAACATTTCTGTCTTCACTGCAGTCCCTAGAGAGAGACCATTTGGAAATCTGAAAGGGTCAGGAATGATAAATGGGAAATCTTCATCAGTTGTGGTTTAGAGTATACTCAGAAAAGCTGTTGTTGTTGAAGGCCTTCCAAATTGAATTGGATGTCTTTGTAATATTTTTATATACAGACAAATGTGTTATTGTACAAATGTTCATACTTATTTGTCTTTAATAGAGCAGAATAGAGTAAGAGCTGTAAGACAGGAAAAGAAATTTGTGGATTTTTGTCCTACCCAGTAAGAAACAAGAAATAGAATGTTACAAAACTTTCAATTTAGACAACCCATTTTCCATCTTTCAATGGAGGGTAATATCTTCCTTCTATCTTTTTACAGTAATGGATAAGAAGCAAACATTTGACAACTGCTTATGTACCTGAATTTAGAGTTGACAGACACACTCTCAGTAAATTGAGATTTAATTTTGTTTAATCTTTTGTCATTCATTTGGTCCTTTAAAAAATTCCTTAAAAGTATTTCAACACTCTTCCAGGAAATCTGATCATAAGAAGCTGCTTAATCTTGTCAACTTTTCCCCCGATGCTTTTCTTTCAGAAATATTGCTTTTGGTTGTAATTTTTTTTTTTTTTCTGTATGACTATTTAACATTATTTAGTGTGTGTGACTATCAATGCACAACTCACCATCTACTGCTGGAAACTCTTCAGTTTTCTGGTAGTTTTCATTGTTTTATTGCTTCCCCAAGCATGCTGGCAGCAGTTACTTGTGTGATGATACCTGCTAGCCTCTGCCTAGGAACTTCTATGAGTTTCTTCAGTTACAGGAGGATGATTGGTTTTTTCTCTTCTGTTTTGAAGTTTGTTTTTTTCTCTACATTTTTTGAGTAGCAGGCGGAAGAAAGGTGGGACAAAATGTCAGCTAGTGAGGAAAAATAGGTAAAAGCATGACATGGTATTGCCTTCTCATCCATTCTTCCCAGGACCTGTCAAGCATCATGCAAAACAGATGGCAGAGGCAGTTCTGTTCCACAGGAGGGCTTTTGATCTTCGGTGTTGACTTTCATTGCAAAATTGTCCAGTCACCTTGTGAGCAGGCAAAATGCCATAGCAACAGATGAGAAGGAGTGTGAGTACCCATATATCATACCTGTTTGTCGAGCTGAGACTGTCCAAAGGGCTTGGGGTTCAAATAAACAGCTTGGCTGCACTTGGTGCAACAAAGGGATGAGGGAAGAAGGTGATTCAAAGCCAAGTCTGTTCTTCCCAGTTCTTATGCTACACATTGATGTTGAAAAAACACTCTTCAATATAGCTTAGAGAAGCAAAAAATAAATCTAGCAAGTAGATTTCATGGTAGATTGCTTCACAAAATATAGGTCTGCTCTACTATCTTGTTACACCACCTCCAGTGTTCCTGTAAGCACAGGACGATGCTCTAAGTACGACGTGTAGGAACCACCACAATGCAAACATTCGTTTTAAAAGTCTGTGTTTGGCCAGCTTGATTGTTTCTAGTGCAAGAAGCAGCAAAATAAGGTGCAGTTTCATAATCAGGATCCTTAGTCTCTGTTTCAGTGCATTTTTATTAGTAATGTCCGGTGGTGTCTGAGATTTTGTGGACATCTTGTTTTCTGTCCACAGACATGTTTTGTGCTGCGGGGTTGCTGATAAGCACTTATGTTCAGGGCACAGTGGGAGTGGGCTTTTACTTTTGGATTGCCATATTCAGGCAGGAAGGGAAAGAAAGATATCTGACTTATGTGCCATTTATTTTTGTTTGATAAGACTCTCTCAGAGAAAAAGTGGAAAATTTAATGCCAATTTCCATAACAGTAGGATTTTCAATCTCACTTTGGGTTTGCAATATAGTATTAAATACTGACATCAATGCTGTTCAGGAGCAGAGCCAAAATAAATCCACACCATCTTATTGTTTCTTCACATGGAATGAAATTTCTTATGGTACCTTGTTCTAGTATTTTTTCAAGTATGTCATTCTGAGTGTAACATTATTGAAAAAGTTTAAAGATTGTGAAGACTAAGCCTGTGTGGTTCACTTGAAATGTAATTTACTGCAACAGAAATTGCTGTGAGGAAACCACAGAATTAAATACAATACACAAATGTTGCTCTAAGATCTTGAAGCATCTTATAAAAGTATATGATTTTCAGTGGAATTATGAATATTTTCCAGAAGGACAAATCAGGGACAAAAAATGATTTTAAAAAATCATATTCATCTGAGAAAACTGTTTTTACTCCTTTCAAAGACATATTCATTTAATAATTTCTGAGTAGAAATTTTACTATTGAATTTCTTTACTTTATTATTAGCCTTAACATTTTTAATTTTCATAAACCATCTCATAGAATCAGTTAATTATTTTGATAACTTTATTTTTCATAAAAAAGAAAGGAAATATCATTATCTTTAACATATTTTTTACTTTGAACTTTAAAGGGGGAAAAAACTCTAGAATGAAAAACTGAAAATAATCCCTTCTCAAGTTTAACATAAAAAATAATAAATTTTAATATCTTGAAATATATTATTTAATTGTCTGGATTGCTAAATCAGATGGCTGTGATATCTGCTATCTGCACTTGACTGCAAGGGAAAATATTAAAATATTAAAAAATATTTACTTTTTCTTTTTTCTGTTTTTTATAATCTTTCTTTGATAAAAGAATTGACAAGTTCATCCCAGTATACAGTTTTATAGTCTGAGAATCTCTGGGAAGAAATGTCATAGGAATGTGGATCTATTAAAAATTTTTCTTGCCCATTTGTAGAGAAACAACATTGTTTAACTTTCTGGAATTCTCAGATTGCTCAGATAATCTTTTTCTTTACTGACACAGTGGTATAAAAATTACAGAGACTGATTTAACATGTTGGTCTAATGGGGCTTTCTCCAGACTTTATCTTGCTGCATTCCTTTTGCATATGTAAGGAGAGATATTTTTTATGAGGAAGTTTAATGCTGAAAATGCTGAATAAGAAATAAGCACATATTTTTTATTTCTCTCCCCACTCTTTTTGAGCAGTTGCACTTCTGCCTTGCTCTAATTTGCCTGAACAGTTGAGTTGTTGTAAATTTGTGCAGGCAGCTTATGAATACTTGTCCAAAAGTTTGTTTAGTTTCAATAAAAACAAAAACCCCAAAATATTGAAAGTAAAGTTGCAGATGAAATCAAATAAGAATGGTCCAATTTAATTTATTTCTTGACTGGTTAGTCTACGTGGAAAGACTGAGTTCTTTCTCTTGCTTCCACTACTTTTGTTAACATGCTCCGAAAATATAATTCCCCAAGTTTGGGGTTTTTTTTATTTTTTTGATTGTTTCTAGTGCAAGAACCAGCAAAATAAGGTGCAGTTTCATAATCAGGATCCTTAGACTTTTTAATGCAAGAGATTTTGGGTCTGGTTTTCAGAACTTGCAAAACACATTTTACAAACTAATACTCACTCTCATATCAAGTGGTCAATATAATACTTGGCTCAAGTGTGGCCCTTGGTGCCATGTGAATGAGAATTTGTGGCTGGATTTCATTTGGCTGTTAAGAAGAAAATAAAACTGTAGAAAGGAAGAAAAAAGATATCAGTCAGTAACTGGGTGAACAGTAATTCTACTTATTAATCTCTTTTTCATTTCTCTTCTGTTTCTGCAAGGCAATTCAGCATGGAAACATTGGGGCAACTTTCCCTCTTTTAACATGGTAAGGATAAGTAAAATCCTCAAACATTTTCAAGCCCCTCTTCACCTTTTCTTCAAGCTCATTTGTTTGTCTGGCTGTTCTGAGCTGTGGAAGAGATTTCTCTGCTTCTTCATGTTCAAAGTCAAATTCAGCAAATGTTTTCTTGCTTATCTCTTTTTTTTTCCCTGGGTATCCATGATTACTGGATATAACAGATTCTCTGAAGCTGCTGCTCTGATCCCATTGTCTTAGCAGCAAAAATCAGTGGCAAAAGTGGTCTACCAGGCTCCTCTCTGAATTCCAGATTTCTCTTTCATGTTTACACTATTGCCTAACAGTCTGTAGACCTCTTGCTGTGATTATAAGTGCTTCACTTATCTGACCTTTCCACTGAGAATTTTATTGCTGACTTTCATCTTCTTTTTAAAGACTTGATTGCTTCAAATGCAATTAATTTCAAGACAGCCCAATGCAGGCCCAACTATGTTTCATTATACATAGCTAAAATATTTGGAGATTAGGCATACTCAGTGTTTCTCATGCTCTAAAATCCCAGCCAAAAAATTTCTCAGCATCCTTCTGTAATCAGGCCATCCCAGTAAAACCTCGTGTGTTTTTTCATTTCCAGAGTCCTTCACAGAAACCATTCTGACAGCAAATGTGTTCAATTTTGTCACAGGAGGTTAAAGTTCATGAGAAGAGATGAAGTTTCTGCCATGGTCAGACTCCAAATTAAAGTCAGTCTGTTAGGAATAGATCTCAGGTTTGCATATATTTAAGCCAGAAGTTGGCTTGGAAGTGGGACCGGTCTGCAGGTAGTACTTAGCATTCTGGCTATATTTGGTCATATTTTCAAGTAGCTAAAGGTCATATTTTGTACCATGGCCGTTTGTCTATCACATCACAAACCTGCCCCCAGCAGATACTCAAACAAAGGCAGCTGCTTTTGCAACTGGAGATTTCTGTGTCTGGCCAAGCAAAACAGAATGAGGACAACCAACAGTGACAAGATACGACTCTAGCTGTTGGTGTGTGCGTTCAGATTCTGATGTCTTTTAGGATTTTTATATCTTGCCTTAAAGTGTTGACACATTTTCCTTGAATAACAAAATACTGTAAACACCCTTAGCAAAAATACTGCTCTGGAACCGGGACAAGGAGACTTCTTGTGCCAGCAATTGAAAGTGAGCATTTCTCATGCTTGGTACCAGTGCACCTGCACTGCTGTCACACTTGTTTGCAGTAAAATATATTTTAAATTATTAGGTGATGTGCATTCTGATTTGGTTTCCTGTATGTTCAGATTTTCCTTTTCTTCTATAAATTCTTCTTTCAGATGTATTTTTTAGATAAGGTTTATAGCTCTGCAGTGCATAGTACAGTAAATAAGATCTCATTTGCAAGCACTCCAATGTTAATTCCTTTACTGGTTTTGTGGAGTGGGCTGCTAAAGTGTTCTGGTTTTGAAAAAAGCAGCTTAATGTCTCTACTTGACCACAGTTACCAAAACGAAGAGTTGTGAAGGGTATCTCAATGCACTTTATGGGTGAATGCTTAAAAATCTTCAGAGTATTCAGATATAGGTTGCCATTTCTGAGTCTCTGTGGTGCATACTGGGGGTGCTGGAGTGGAAAAAAAATCCTGAGAGACAAGCAGCATAAAAATGGAACTCCTAGTTTTTTTGCTAAGAGAGGTGGTGGATGTTGTTGGTCACTCAATCTGCAAACTAAGACTGCAAACAGCAGGGACAGTATCACTGTCAGCAAAAAACTATTTCACCATTTATTTGTTAAAAGTGAAATGAACTGCAAACTGATATGAGAAGAGGGGGAAATAATCTTTATCTTAGTATGCAAATTGTCTTTTTTAAACCTTTTTAAAGCAGTAACACAAATTAGTGCATCCAGCAACATCCTATTGTCTGTTTCAAAAAATCCCCAATATATTTGTGATAACTTCACCTCTTTACCTCATTTGATTTTTAAACTATACATCTTTTCTAATATTCATAGTTCTAAAAGACTTTAGTATGAATTACTTAAAGAAAGGAATTAATACAAAATTCACTAAAAGATGAGGGACTTTTTAATATCAAAAAGTCTTTTCAGTGAGATCAAGTGTATGCAAAGCAAACTTGTAAGACTAAGGCTGTATTCAGTTTGATACATTTTTTATTAATCTGAAAGAATTTATTTTTTCTTCTTGCTGCCTTCTATGGGAATATGAGACTGTGAGGTCAGAAATAATACCATTAGAGTTTACATATAAGTCCACATTTGACAAGCCCGGCAAGCATGAAGAGAAATTTCCCTGAGTACTCTACTGAAAGAGCCCCTTAGTTCCCATCTGTGGGATGAATGTGTGCTGCAGTCCCTTAAATAACGTTTTGTAATCCCACTGCAAATGGAAATTTATTACAACAACTGGAACTGGTTTGGCTCTCCCTGTATATTCAAGATATTTTAGGTACTTTTGGGTTTTTTGGGCTTTTTTTCTGATAAGGTAATATATGTCACTGTTTTAGGTAATTCATAAAATGTGCAAGCTCTGAACTTCAATTTAGAAGAAATCACCAATCTGAAATCTCATTAATATGTGGATCCTTAAATACCAGTTTTGGAAGGGGATTATGAAGTAATAGAAAGTAAATAGGAAAAATGTATGTTGGTATTATTCACCATTTTAGTACATACACTAAATATGCATATCTTATATATGAAATTATGCTATTAGAAGTAACAGGTGAATTTGAATGCAAACAGTGACATTTTGATAGCATAATTTTGCAGCTGTCATTCATTCCCTATAGGTGTTCTGAGAGAGTTTTGTATGGCAATGCAATATGGAATCATCTGTTTTTGTGGTAGCTGGTATTT
This sequence comes from Lanius collurio, assembly GCA_020086605.1. Lineage (NCBI taxonomy): Eukaryota > Metazoa > Chordata > Aves > Passeriformes > Laniidae > Lanius > Lanius collurio. Next base: position 11,351,498 of record JACBWW010000019.1, read on the forward strand.
TGTTCAGGTGCATCAGTGCCATGACCACTCCTCACTTCCCACCCTGCCACAGTCCTGCTTCTGTGGGCTTGTCTTGCTTTTCCCTCTGTTATTTCTGTTCTCATTTTACCTTCCCCTTGTCAAGGCTCTGTCCCTTGCAGCAACAAGATTAAATTGTTCAGAAGACTTGAATCACCCTAGGTAGAATCAAAATGGCCTTAACCTAACTCCATGTAGAGGAAGGTTGACCTCTCTGTACTATAACACTATTTTATCTGAAAGTTACTTGTCTGACTTCTGTGGATGATACGAGTTACTGATTAGAGCTCAATGATTCTCAAGCAAGTCCTAGGATGGTCTAATCTTATTTTTCCTCCTATTCATATTTCAAACTGGCATTTTATCAAGCTATATGAAACTTTGAAGTTTGTTTTCAGATTTCTAAGTTTTATTTCATACTCAGTTGTCAATATTTCTTTGTTTTTCTGATTTTGGGACCGTACTGCATATCAAAGAGTGTTTCTTTTATCATTTGCCTCTGAAACTTGTTTCATTTTTTTGGTGTATTAACTAATAGCATATGAAGAGTGTTGTGAATAGTATTTGAAAAAAAAAATTGCATCTGAATCGCTGCCCAGATAAAAGAAAATAATTATGCTTTGATTGCCTTTATGTCACTTTTCACCATATGTGTAATGACTATGGAATTTTTTTTCTGAAAAAGAAAATGCCGTCTAGATATTAGAGAATTTTTAACCTGATAACACATGAAAAACAGAAACTTCATTCTAAAATCTATACTTTACTTGTCATTGAAAAGAAAGTATGCTTCATTATTTCAAAATATTATATGATGAATCAACATTTTCATAACAACTTCCTGAACTGTGAATGACATTCAGCCCAAGAACTAGTGGCAGAAATAGGTAAGTGTATGCTAATTAATTTAAGATAGTTTGAAAAATGAGAGTATTGTCTTGGGCAATGTGAACAGAACAAAACACTGGATACAAAAGACAACTTGCTAGAAATTATTTCTGTTATTTTTAGTGCCAGGCCAAGTTTGATTTGTGCATATGGGACTTAATGAAACAGCTCAGGTGCTAAATATTAAGCATAAGACTAAATGTTCCACTGGATCAAGACCCTGTTTGATAGTACCTTGTCCTCTGGGCTATGCTAATTTATTTTCTGGCGGATTACAGTGGCCTATAAAGAGTGTGAAATTGCTTTCCCCTGGAATTTTCTCACTGTGATAGCAATACGTGGATCTTTTGAAGGCTATCTGCCCAGGATTCATCATCTGTGGTGCAGTGAAATTCTCCTCCCCGTATTTCTTTCATGAACCATGATTCATGCATTTTAGCTCTATTCAGGGCTGAATAGAAGCAGCAGTTTCTGTCTCATTTTCTCAAGTTCTGGAAATTACTTTCCAAGCTGGGACATTTTTTGAGGGGTTTCTGCCAAATCAACTCTTACACACAGAGGTTGTGTGAGTTTGCTGGAACTTCTGTTGTTGGTGGAATAATTACAATGTCTTCATCTTTAAAACCTGTCAGTTGAGGGGATGCAGTGATTTAATTTCTGTATCGTCTTACTGAGTCCTTGTAAAATGCATTGATGTTGAACCCTCATATCTGACAGAGGTTTATTTATCAAACCCAAGAATCTTCACTGTTATCATCTGTCTCAGGCCATTCCAGTCTGCTTAAGAGGCTGAGAAAAGGAAGAGTAAAGGGACACTCACCCACCCACACCACCTGAGAAGTTTTTCTGATACATGAAATACTGACACAAGTTCTGTTCAGTTTCCTGGCAGAACAGCCCTTTCCCAAATGTGCCAGATGATCTGAAAGCAAATTGCTTGCTACCCTTGCAGGAGAGTCAGGACCAAGAGTCTTGGTCAGTATTCCACATCTGTGGCTAGGGATATAAGTTGCTCCCTTGGTGTCTTGGAGGAGTCATGAGTTGGTCAGAAAGGGAATTGTTTTGAGAAAGAAATTTCATTTCTAAATGTACTTACAGGAAGTTCATCTGTGGGAATTCTGTCTTTGAGTTAAAATTCAGCATTAATCTCCAACCTTCTCACAGGACAAATTAAGGAAGCCTGTGAGAAAAGGCACATTTTCAGCCCAATTGTTTGTATTTGGATGCTGCCATGACTGTGAGTTGGTGGCTTGTCTCTGTAAATAGGAACCATCAGATGTAAGCCCTTCTAGTGTCTATTTCTGGCTTGGGATGTTTATTTTGCTTAAAGAGAGAAACTCTGCAAAGAGAATAAACAGTTTGCAGAGGGATGAGAAAGCAGCTGGAGGAATGTTTTTTTGCTCCAGCTGGCCTGCTTTTTGGAGAAGAAGAATGGGGCCTACCAATTGCAGTCTGAATGGCTCTTTGAGAAGAGCAGAACCAGCCGTGAGTTTAGTACCTACTCCAGTAAACACACCCCATATGGAAAAGCATTGTCCCCTGCAGGTTGTGTTGAAGAACAGCTGAATTTCAGTCTCACAAAACTGCAGCTGAATCAGACATGGCATCACATTTGAGGTCCACAGTCTCAAGTGATCCAAATCTTTTACAGTCATTAGCTTTCTGGCACTGATGTTGAAATGCAAAGTATTATGAGTTACCAACAATATGATCCCCTTCATTTGCAGAGAAAACTGCACATTTGGATTTCTATCCTATCTACGTGAGACTTTTCATTTTCAAATAATATAATTCTTTAGAATAGATTACTCTTAATCTTGCCATTTTTCACAGCTTTTTAACCTTCCAAAATTTCTTTCAGGAGAAAATACATCTTGAATTTTCAATTCTTATTTTGCTTTTTATGCCTTTCATTCTCTGCTCTCAAAATCAGTCAAACACGCTAGACAGCACCAGCTGTCTCCTAGGGCTCTAAAACTCTTTCTCATTGCTCAGTAGGAGATCAGCTGCAGACCAAGAATAACAGGAAATACATTATTTATGTGCTCCATTCCTTCAGAGCTGGCAGCTCCAGAATTCTGGGAGGTGTAAACTATATTGAATTTTCCACATCTCAATGTAAATTGCAACATGCTCTTATTAAACATTCTGGAAGTTCTGAAAATATTTCAGTTATTGGATCATCTCCATAATTTTCTTTCTTTTCCTCATTTTTTTTTTTTTTGCTTTCTTATAAATATATTATCTGTATTATTTTGCAAAAATTCAAATGGATAAATGTTTATTCTACCTACAATTTGCTTTAAAATTTTTCCAATTCCTGTCCTCATTTAAAAATTTAATACTGTGAAGATGAAGCCCTCAGTTATCCCTGGGACAATCCTTACAAAACTGCTGGATAAATTTGGCCTCGCTCAAGTGTCCTTGGCCAGAACTTCTAGTGATGGCCACAAGATATGGCCCTCTTTGCAGACATATTGACTGGAGGGATGTATGTGCAAAAATATCTACTTATGTCAAAAAAACATAGCAAAGGAAAGCCTCCACAGCTGCCTGCAATATTGATTTCACTTGCTCAAATGGCCTGCATACAGCTTAAGCTTTCTTTTACCTTTTAAAATATCAACAAGACAGAGTTTCCAGCTGCTGCATCTTCAGACTGAATGGATCACCCCACATGCCTCTAATTATGTGGCCTCTAACCCAGTGGGGTGTGATTTGTTTGAGCACATTGGGGAAGGGTAAGATTGTATTGCAGGAGAAGGGTTGAAGCAATTTCTAACATAATTCCAGCCCAAGACATGAAATATATTTCAGGAAGAATGTTTCCCATCAACAGGTGGATCGATTTCCGCTGCAGTGTCAGGAAGCCTGTTTGGTTGTTGGGGTTTAATTATCATTCCAGTGATCTTGATATGTTTGTTATGCAGTTCAAGTCTATCTCTCACAAATGATGCATTTGTAAAAGCAGCTGCTGCTTTTCTGTTTTGCAAGAAGACCAAAATGCTTCATCTGTCACACACACACAGAGCTACTTCTTGCCCTCTTTCAAAATCTTTTTGGACTGTGTCAGGTGAAGGGTAGGGGTAATATGCAGATCAAATTTCCACCCAGTCATGTTTTGAGTTATGCTTTCAGGGTTTTTTAGCGTGATGAAAGACCAATCTTTTAAGTATAAAATCATATTTCTACTTCTCTGGTCTGTGGTAGTAGGCCTCAAAATATAATTTTTATGTCAATATTTTCTTCCTTGTTGTCTTTTTCTTTTCTTTTTTCTCCTTCTACTTTTATTTTCTCCTTGGTCTGATCTATGTCCTTTCTCTCTGCTGACTTACACTCTTTTTTTCTGTCTTTTGCTAACTGCCAGATATTATCTTCCTCTAAATAGAGAGCAATTTGATGTATTTTACTTCAAAAGCAAGTGCTGTTTGACTGAACACCACTGTGTTAGCAAAGAGCAGAGAAACTATTCCTTCTTCCTAATAAATATGATAAATCCTGGCTATTGTCTGACTTTTCAACCACAGTAATAAAACCATAGTAGTTAATGGTTATGTCCAAGTTAGCAATACTGTGCCTTTTCTAAATCTTTTTAGCTACCCTGGTAATACCTGTATAATACAACACAAGAACAACCATAAGCAGGTTAGCTTATGCTGTGTGATTAAATAGCAAAATGTGGATTTAGTATGTTACACCATTCTACATCTTTATTAATCTTTCTATATTGAAGTAGTAGCCTTTATTCATTAGAACTTCAGTAAAAAGGACCAAAGTGCTTTTCACTTCCTGTTGCAATAAAAAGATGACATAATGTGTCATATTAATGTATTCATTATATGCATTTTTAATGAATTGCATCAATAATAACAGATAAAACTAAGCTTTGATAAAGCAATAGAAAATTAATCTGAATTTTATTTTGTTTAGATGATCAAATTGAAAGCATTGCAAAGGGTTCTGTAATACTTTTTTGTCAATGTTCTGTTGAAATGAATTCTGCATTTGCTGGTTTGGAATACACTTAGTATTAAGAACTGATCCTGGTGCTGTAGTCATATTTTAATAATGGTTGAATTTCAATTATATTTGCCTGCTTTATTGGTCTGCAGTACAATGGGTAAATGCCCTTTCTCTCTCAATGTGTCTATACTAATTTGCTCTGCTTCCTCAGCCACGGTTCTGGGCACTTTTTGAATGTCTAATGTCTGTGTATTCAGAGCAGCAGCTGGAAAAGGAAACCTTAGGGGCTCTTTGCTTTTGTATAATACTTACACCTCTGCACACACTCAAATAAGTGGAGATGTCAGCCTCTGTGATATTTACAGAATTATAAAGGTTGTCTGTACTTTACATAGCATGTCATCTGAAAATCTTTCCAAATGTGGGATTATCAATTAAATGTATTTCAAGATTCTTTGCATTTAGATAACTCAAGAGGACTTAGGCCAGTATCTATTTCATTAAGATGAAACTTTTACACGGTACAAAAATTTCAGTGAAGTGCAGTTCCTTCAAAAAAATAGTCAGCTTCAGAAATAATTTCAAATTCAAAGACAGTCTTCCATCAGTGCTGTTTCTATCACAAAGACACCAGAGATTTGTGTTCTATTCTAGAATAAGACCTCTGCAAAAAACCCCAACCTATCAATGAATAACTGAAGGTGCTTTCTTGAAAGCAGTTTAAGGCAAGCACATATGGACAGTCCTCTTCAGGAGCATTGTATCCACTTCTTCATTTGTTCTTGGGTTAGCAGTATGCCTCCCTTCTAGCCAGGATTGCTTGGGAGGGAAAGAATCAAATTTCTCACTGTTATCCACTCATATTTTACTGACACAAGTTGATCTTGAAGAATAGCATAATATGGGTAAATTTTTGATCTGAAGAGATTATTAAACATTTTCATTTCACTGGAAATACTCATATTCTCAGTTTTTTCCTTCTCCATCTATCAAAAAGTCCAAACATCTGTATCTTCAGTGAAATAGAAAAACCAAAGAAACCTTGGTGCTGTAACACCGAATGGTTTTTTGCTGAGCTTTTAATTACTGGCTTTTTTCCCCTATGAAAAACATTGGAAAATAGATATGTCCTTATTTTATGAAATAAGATGCTTTTTCCTTTTGTCACTGAACAGCAAGCCACTTCATCTGTGTTCTGATTTGTTGGATCATGTGTTTGTTGTACCATGAATGTGAAGATATTTGACCAAACCACTCTTTTCCCAGCCTCTGATACTTTGGAGGAAAGCCACAGTTTGTCAGCCTGCCCCAAGTGAAAATTAAGGTCGTCAGCATCTGAGCGAGTGGCAGATCAGTGTCATGCTTGTGCACACATAACAACAGCAAAAAACCCACTCTTGATTTCAACAAAGCAGTTTGATTTTGGTTGGTTCAGTGTATAAAAGTGCAATTTTGCTACAGTCTTCCTGTCTTCCTCATGGTTTAGAGTTTTGGAAATTAACAGTATAGCTGCAAATTGAGAGAGAATTTCCCTGTGTCTTGTAATTTTTTCCTCTGATTATTATTCAGCATGCTGGAGATAAAATGAAATGCAAGACCATTTTCTGGATACCATTTTCAATCAATTATTTTATCCTAGCTTTTCTTAGGTCCTAGTACATTAACACATATAAGAAGCCACAGAGCAGAAATTCCTTCAGTTAAATCTAAATTCCATTGAAATACTTGGGAGTTTTTCCTTCACTGACTTTTGTGGGACTAGGATTTTGCACAACCCGCACACAAGGAGAGCAAGAATCCATTATCATTGGAAATCCTCTTTCTCAAGCTTGCTTCTGTTGGAAGTTTCTTGCTCTCATGATCAATATTGTGTAAAAGCCACATTATTTTAATCTGGATTTTAAAATTGTCATTCATAATGAGCATCAATAAGTACATTTCCTTGGTGTCAAATATATTCTTCCATCAGTAAAATATATATAATATATAGTAAAATAATATGCTCTTTGTTTGCATTTTCTTGTGAAAGGATGTCCTCCCAGATTCATGCAATCTTCATCGAATTTCTAGATGCAGACCATGGCACTATATCAGAAATGCTGACACCTGTTGCTAATTTTCAAGGCCAGCTTTCAGATAAAAATCAGAGAAAGGAGCATGAAACAATCTCATTTTATAAAGTCCTTTAAAAGTTGCTACATGAAAAAAAGTTTAATTATCAAAAATGCTTAGTTTAGTTGCTCCAGGAGGTATAGAACCTAAGGGTTTGGTTATTTTTTTCCTCCTGTATAATTTTTACTATGACTACTAAAATAATTTAGAGGACCAATCTGGGAGTCTTAAATTATAAAAAAACCCCACCCAACTGATTTTTTTCTGTGTTGCTATAATTTTAGTTGACCATTTTTTCTTGAGTGATTTTTCTTTGTTCTTTTGATTTAACAAAATTTTTGAAATTAAAATATTTAAATAATTTTCCATCACAGAAGAAAAATTGATAAAACCAATATTATTTATAGAAATGTCCCCGACTTACATAATCAATATAAAGGAGATAGCCTTTATGACCTCCATCAATTATATCTGCACTTCTAACATACTGCCTCGTTTTATTTTCCATCAGGAAGTTCACATTGGAAAAAAAATGGATAAAACCATTTTGGGGAAATGAATACATTTCCAGGAGGCTGTTTGGTTGGTTATTTTTAATTAAAAAAATCCTTTTTTCCAGCCTTGTTAATTATTAGGATTTAAGTAATGGGAACTTTCCACATTACCTTTGCTTTTCCACATTACCATTGCTGTCCTATTTACAAACAGTAAGAGAAACAAGAGAATAATCAGAACCAGAGGGTGCCATCTCTAGCAAAAAAAAAAGTATTTCCATTGCAGTACCAAGATATTGACGTAGATTTTTGTTTACCAGAAAATCACATGTAGTCCACCCTTCTACAAATGATTGCCTTGGGCAATTGCAGGAAATTGCAGCTGCTGTTGAGCACTTTATTGACTTTCACTTTGCATGTATCTGTGCAGAAGTTGTGTGGATTTGGAACATGCTGGGGTTGTTCTGAAAGCAGAAACCTCAAACTTGCCCATGGATTTAGAGAGGATGAATGGGTTCAGTTCCTAGGATGAGACAGGCAACAGACAAAAGCAACAGAATAATGCTATAAACTAACCTCAGCTGTTTCAAGCAGTTCTCTTTTATCCGAAAATGAAGGAATTCTGTAATGAAAAGTGACAGAGGGAATACAGATAAAAGACTAAGTACTTTGTGATTTTCAGTCAGACACGTTTCCGATGTGTCTTATAAAAGAAAACCGAGCTACAAAGAAATAAGCACCGAGTAGGGTGTGGGTGTGTGTTGGGGGAATTTCTCTAGAGATCTTCACTAGAGAACTATTCAAAGCTGCAAAAATTTGTGTGTGGACTTTCTCAGCTACAGATTCTTACCTAAAAAAGCTGGAACCATGTAAACCCAGGATTACTCTCTAAATCTTTGTCATGATGCTGTTCTTGATGCTACTGGCAATATTTAGAATCCTGAAGTACTTGTGCTATCACCGAAGACTCTTATGTAAGGCATACATTGCCCAATATCCCACTTAAGTATGAACTAATCCTCTGGAAGAACCTTTCTTGGGTTCCTAAACTCTTCTCACTCTTCCCAGTACAGAAATAGCAATAGAAGGCTTACAGGTAAAATAAAAAAAAGCTCTATGTCTAATTATTTTGATGACAGATGTTGCTGGAGAACAAAGAGACACAGAACCAAGAAGAAAATGGAGCCAAGAAGGCAGAGGGGAGATTACACAAGATGAGCTGAAGACTAAAGTAAACATTTGTATCCTGCTTGAAAACCCACTGCAGCCATAAGTGTCTATCAAATGACTCGAGTAAGCTCTAACACTGTCACTTGATTCATTTGCTGGCAGGAGACCAAGATATATATTTACAGATTCTGCAAAAATAGAGCTTATGCTGTCCTGTACTACAATCTTTATAGGGAGATTACTGTTGTTGCTTAAATAAAAATACCAAACAGCTGAAAGACTGAAATTAAAATGGTCCTGGGCTGTATAAAATTTAAGTCCTGCAGTAGTAATTTAAGCCATTCTATTATGCACATCCAGCTTTCTGATAGGCAATATTTGTGGAAATACCATTCTCATCAAAACCACATTCAGTTATAGCAGAAGCAAGAGAAAAGAAAGCTTTGTATAAATTTGGCATGGGAGCTGCCAATTTTATAGTAGCTTCCATTCTCTAGGAATGGAAGGCATAATGACTAAACAAAATAAAACCAGTTGAGATGTCTGAAATAGAAAAAGTCCCTTTAGATTATCATGCCTTTAGATGGTAATTGCCTCAGATGTTCTGCTAAAAGAAGACATACAGGCATAAAGACAGAGCTTAACATAATCATCAGTTCTGTAAAGGACTATTTTAATGGGAGAAAAGTATAGCACAAGGGAGAACAACATCGACATTCAAAAACCATCAGTGCCAAATTAATCAAAAGTATTAAAGCTAGACTAAAATCCACGAAGAAGTTCTTTTTTCTTAGTGCATAAAATGAGCTTATCTCAAGTCAAACTCTCTTTATGATCTCTGCTGCACACTTCTCTCATGATTTCTCTCTCTGCTCTTGGTCCAAGCATCTCAAAGACCATCACCTTACTCCAAAGGATCAGAGAATGATAATAGTAATCAAAACCCTGTAACACAGCCTCCCAGTGGGTATTGCCTGTCCAAAGGCCATCTGTGATACATATTGCATATTTATTTGAGGTTTTGTCATAATTTTTTTCATGTTGCCTGACAAAATGTGAATAAGGCCATGGGGAGTGGGGATCAGTATATGTTGCAAATGCTGTTGTTTCTTTCTTTAAAAATTATAAATTCTATCGCTCATATAAAACAATTCTATTTAAACTCTATGTTAACCTATTTATATTTTTTCAGCCTTTTAAAATCTAACACCTCTGTGTAATGTGAAATGTCATGTAAACCAGGTGGTGATCTACATAGTATTCCATATTTTATCATTTTTTTAAACATTATGTCCAAGATATAGAAAAAGACTTGTCAGCAAAATATTCAGTCCCCACAGTGTCATTTACATTTCAAAGAGCAGTTTCTCTGATGAACTGAAGAATGTCACTGACTGAATTCACAGAAAAATAATATTTAAAATAAGGAACCTAAGCTTTATGATATATATCATGTTCTGTATCAATATTTCATTTAACCCCCTACAATATTTATTGCAAATTTTTAATACATGCTAGAATAACAAATGCAATAATGCAGTGGGAATTAATTTCCCTTCCATCTGAAATTTATCTTCAAAAAAAAAAAAAAAAAAAAGCACAAGCAGCAAAATGGATCTAGTGAGCAGAGGGGAGGTGCTTCCAGATTTCATTGTGGCTTCAGGCAGAGCACTGAAAAATGGGTCATTTGCCCCACACCAGCAGCACCTCTGGCAGCCTGGGCTGTTCTCAGGTAACCATAAAGTAACCATAAAGATAATTGGGCTCTAGATGGAACAAATCAAAAAATATTACAGGTACATAAAATTTTTGTTGATGAGATCCTCTTAAGAAAGTAATAGCTCCTTACTTTTTGTGAATAATTAATCTTAATTTCTTTTCTATTCAGTCACAGAGGGAGGATGATAGAATATGAGCTTATTTACATTAGCCTATAGGAATGTAGTGCTGCCCTTTTTCACTCCCTAGTTTTGGGTTTTTTTCTGTTTATCAGTGTAAAAAGAATAATTAATTTCACGGTGTTCTACTTTTGCCTTGACAAGTGTGTCATTTCAGGAAATAACATTTGAATATATAACCTCTTTAGTGGTGTTAGCAAAGTCAGATTTTGTTTTAAATAAACTTATCTGGAAGACTAATGCTTGACAACATTGAGACTATAATGATAATATTATGTATGAATGGTATAAGGGGAAATTTGTTCAACAAAGAATCTTTCAGACTGGATTGTAGAGTATATTAACAATGAATAAGGACCTATAAAGGGCTGTAAAAATTGGATTTTGTAGGATAGAACATATCTGAGAATAGTGGTTTCAGGGGTATGAGACCTCTATATCCATGATCCATCTTACCCTTTCCAGGAAAAAGAGTGAACATAATGGTTGGTGTTTTCCTTTATGTTGATAATAGCATTACACTTGGATCTTTTTATCTCTGCTTGCAAGCATGCAGGATTGGCTATAATAACTCTAATAACCATCATATGATTAAGAAATCTGATTCCAAATGTGCTGTAAATTTTGCTTAACTTGAAATCATCACATAGCTCAGTAGCTCAGTGGATGTTTCTGAGTTCAGCCAAATATATTTCACTACTTTCCCCCAAAAGCCACTTAATTTTTTTCTTGTCTCTAAGCACAGAATGATGTTTTACTAATTAAAAAAAAAATATTAAAGTTAGCAGAAGTCCTAATGTCTTTAAGTGATACAATACGTAGATCCTCAAGATAGGAAGTTATCATGCACAGTGTATTCCATGCCTGAGTAATTAAACTAGTTAAAAGCAAGTTCTAACCTCAGATGTGCAATGTGTGTTAGAGGAAAAATCCACTGTATAGCACACTTGAGTTTGAGATTGCATTTGCAATTCTCACAAAGTATATTGATTCTAGTAGTAATCAACACCTGCTAAGGTTATTAGGAAATTTACTATTATGAGCACTGAAATCCACAATTGAAATTCCTTCATTTATATTTTAAGAGTCCAACGTTGCTTGATTCTCATCCTTTTCTTTACATTATTTATAAAAGATTTTCTTGGTTTTTTTTCCTGCAGAATGGAATTTGACTTCTCTTCCAGTTCATATTACTGATGAGAGGTGTGATTTACCTACACATTTTCTTCTTTTTAGCTATTTAGCAATGGTTTTTTGCTCCATATTTTATTCACTAAAATTTGAAGAAACTTGCATGCTCCTCTGCACACTCTTATCAGCATGTGGATTCACTCTGACCACAAAACAGCTAAAAAATACAATCCTTTCTGCCTGCTAAACAAAAAAATTAAAAAAAATACTAAAAGAAACCTTTCATTTTATTACTGCATTTCCATGAACTACTACCATCTCCTTACACGTGCTTTATCAAATCCCATTTCACAGATTGCTAAACAGAATGCTTTTCTGTATCTATTCTTTCAGGCTGATCACTTGTTCGGTTGAATATTTTCCTTTATTACATTGTTCTTTCACCATGTAATCTCTGCTTCCCATGCTTTATTGATCTTTTCTGTATGTCCCTGGTTTTCTCTGTATCTACACCGAAGTGCTGCTCTTTGCATCATCATCTCATTTTCTTTGAATGGTTTTTAAGTGGTCTTTATTTTTCTTCCTCTTCCCCCACTGATTCTTTTGTCTTTATTATCCTAACATGTATATCTTCCTACCCTCCCATATAATCCTCTCATTTTATTTTTTCATACTCTTTGGGGTGTAAACACCAAACAGGGTTTGGTCAGTGTTTGTTCAGTGACTTGCCAATGCTGTATCAAATGCATTTTTAAGCACTTTGGTGGCACTGAAGTCACATCCTGTATGATATCAAGTGGTTGAGGGCATATCAGTTTTATGATGATGAATGGGAGTAGCAATTTCTATGTTTCTTGGCATTACAGCAACTGTCACTATATGGAAAGAATATTTCCCCAAGTTTCACCAAACAGTCCTATAAACCATAACTATGGCAGTAACTGAGGGAATATAAAACCTTAGCAGCTTTGGAATAGAGCCAATCATAAATATATACAAATGGTCTATTCCTGCTAAGAAAAAACCAGCTATTTCACAGTGCTATCAGTCAGATTAATATACCCCAAAAGTATTAAAATATGACAAGCTGAGCAGTTTTGATTCTCTCCTTGGAAACTATATCTGTAGTGTCCAAAATGCTACTGTAGACATACACTTCAGTAACATGTCAGAAAAGTTCTTATCTGCAGATCTGAAAGCTGAACTGAGAATATTTCTCTACTGACATATTAGACCAATTTTTTTCTTATTTTTTTTTCTTATATAGGGAAAATGTGAATACAGGAATAATGTGGGTCTTTTAAAGTCATCAATATTATGTATTCTTTTGTGATGATATAAGAATTTTGTCCAAGTGGAGTCACACTGATTTACTGAAAGATAGATCTGAATTCTTCCTATGACTACCTGCAGTGAAGGCAAAGTTCATGGTTTTATTGATTAAAGGTTTCTCTTTTCTGTTCAGCAGTGTAGATTAGGAGAGAGTGGAAGCATAGCAAGGTGTGAATGAGGGTGAGACCCTTGGGTTAATTTTGTAATTCATGCAGATTCCATCAGGGGAGCATCTCAAAAATCATTTCTTCTTATGTGCAAAGATATTTATTGTGCATTTAGTAAGACCTATTCTGGTTTTCAGCAGCATCAAGAGGGCTGAGTCATAACAGATGGAGCTGCTCCATTGACACCACAGGCAGGACTGGAATTATTGGAGGTGTCTGTCTTTGTGAAGAGCTCTTGAGCAAATGAGCCTTCTGCAGGCTTTGGAGATGGATGTCAAAGGAACAAGGTCAGTAACTTGGAGGTATTTAAAACTTTTCAGAACAAAGCAGTGACAAATATCATCTGTTTTGAACAGGACCTGGCCTAAATAACATTTTGAGTTCCTTCAAACCTAAATTATCCTCTGATTCAACTAGCTTTTAAAAATACACATCCCTTCTGCCATCATATGAATTAGGTTCAGGAGTTTCCCACTAAACAAGTCCATCAGTTGGTAGTTCATATTTACACAGTCATTTCAGGAAAATGTTTTTATTTTTAAAAAAATATTTTCCTACCATTAAGAAAAAAAATCAGTCAAATACACACTTTGTATGAAACCATACAGCTCCTCTGTTGCAGAGGATCTGTACTGTGTACAAAAAGGGTCTGAAATGGAAGATGCTGAGTGTTGCTCGAACCATCAATTCACACAGACATGCTGATGGAGTAGTTGGAAGTAGGAGCTGATATCTAGTGATGAGAAAAGAGGGCCAGAGATTTATGACAAAAACAAGAAAACATCAGAGAGCCATTCACTGTCACATCAGGAAAAACAAATGTTGCTCATTACTGGGGACAGAAAGAAAAGAAACTGGTGATAGTTGACATGAAATCTCCAACTTTTTACTGGTTTTGGCTTTTAGGTGTAATGATTGAGAGGATAAAGGAGGTACTCCTGATGGGGGTCCCATGAGAGTTAGCTGAGGCACACAGCTGTGGGATCAGAGACAGGACCCCTGCCCTCTGCACAGCTTACAGAGTGCACTGGGCTGGGCTCCAGTGGCCCCAGTGCAGCCCAGCTGCAAGTACTGCATTGTGTGTAGGTGAGTGTGAAGTTTTCTCATTGCTGCAGGGTTATCCAGGTCTGTCTGCCCTCAGGATTTGATCACAGAAATGAAATTTGTAAAGAAAATGCATTCACCTCCTGCAGCTCCTGCAGGGTATTTCCAGCAGTTCATCAAAATCTGCAGTAAGAAAATATTAGGTGGGTGGGTGGGTTTTGACCTACATTTTAAATTGGGTTATGGGTGGAACCCAAATAGTGGTCATGGCATCTAATTTTGGAACTATCGCCCCACATGAATTTCCCCTCTGACTGCTGCATATTAGCCACAGCTGAGATTTGCAAAGGTAATTTGCAGCAACTTCCATAAGATAAATGGAGAGTTTATGCACAGTATTTCTGCAGGAGAAGTGGGGTTTGGAGCTTGTATTTTAGTCCTGGGTCCATGATGAGTCATTATAAAAAATAGCAAGATTTGGGAGTGGGATTTGGCAATTCCTTGGCCTCTTTGAAAAGGCATCATTCTCTAAATTTTGCTAAGGTGTTGACTACAGCATGCACTGAAATGGAAAATGAACATCAGTCTGTGATTTTAGCTTATGGATGGGATTCTGAGAGATCTGACTTAATCTGTGGGTTACTCCTCCTTAATTTTTAGTGCCCTTTTCCCCTTAAATTATTACAATAATTCAACAGACTTGTCACCAGTATTAAGAGATCACTTATCTGCTATATTCCTGTTAATATAACAAGACTTCCACTATATTTTTGTTCAGCTGCATCCGTTGGTGTCGTGTGGTCTTTGTATTTCTTTTAAACCATCTCTTAAAATATTCCAGGTGATTACCTTTTTCTTGTTGGAGGATATGGTAATTCAAATATCTTGCACTTACTTTTCTTTTTGCATATTGATTTTGAAGGCTTTTTCTTGAATAATTTTTAGGCTTCTAGTCTTATAGTTCATTAATATTTTAGGACTAAATATTAATTTATAGATGGATTTGGGGGCAAATCTCTCTGTAAATAAAACTCTGGAGTATAGAGTTCATTCTTCCTCTGTGCACACATCATACTCTGTTGTGAAAGTCCAGAATGTAGCTCTTTAGGAGAGTGGTGATATTTATTGGCAGTTGCTATTGAAGTAAATAAATTACTTGAATAACAAGATTCATAATAATTTTGTATCTAACATTACCTGGCATAGTATTATCATCAAAGAGCTCTCTCTACACTGAAGTAATTAACAAAGGTCAAATTTTCTTAGTTGGTGTTTTAATTTCTTTTACCAGTTCCTTCTATTTAAATATATGTTCATATGGTTTAATGGGGTATAATGACATTGCTAGTGAGCTAATGTATCCAGAAAGCCAGCAGGTAACCTACAAACAATTCTTTCTATTTAAAATATAAATCTGAATTTGAAAAATTTATGTTAATATACCCCTATTGTTTTTGAAATTATATAGCATTCTTTAAAGCCTCAAATGGGTTGTTTTAATTACCTGGATAGAAATATATATGTTCTTCCAATGGACTAATGGATATTGAATATGGTTTTTATTTTTTTATATAAATATACCAGGAAACTGTAGGTTATTTGTAATGATTTGATTTTAAGAAAGATTGCACATAGTTATTTCTAATGTTCAGTGGGTGTTATGGTGTACTTATGTAAAATTGGAAACACTAAGGATAATGCATTGGCCAGAGGAAAATAAGGTACTAAATTAAATGAGAACTTGGTAATGAAGTGGAAAATTAAGAATTTGGACTATAAATCATTCCTTTTGCTGTGACCCTGAATGAATACACCTTTTGGAAATCACAAGGACGGGAATAAGGGCCAAAAAAGAATTTAACATAACCATGAGTCACACCTAAAGAAAACAGCATTTTTTTTTTAATTTTACCATATTTTATTGAATACCTTCACAGAGATATTAGAAATATATCATTTTTTTAATATTATGGTTGGAATATATTTGGTAGATTCAAGATTGGCCTTATGTTCTGTATTTAATTGTGTCTATAAGTAGTTATTTCCATAACTTACATGTTCATTAACGTTTAAAGAACTGCAGCTTCAGAGGAAGGGATGTGCAGTTTGTTGTTGTTTTCTTATGGGCTGCATATTTTTTCCTTTGGAGACTTTTTTTGAATTTCTTCTTGAGCTACAAATCCTACTGGTGTTTTTGAAGGCTCCAGAGAAGGAATAGACTCAGGTCTTTTGTGAAACTTATGTATGTTCTGATGCTGAGAGCTACAATTTAAGTTGTAATTACCCAGTCTTTTCTTCAGTGCAGTATCGAGCATGCATTAAAGTGCCAGTCCTGTGCACAGTAAATGCTGTTCCATAGCTAAAACTGCAGCATTTAGAGTTAATTCGTTACTCTCAATTTTTCTTCCCTAATGACATAACCTTTCAGAAGTACCCTTTTCATTGCTTTTATACTTTAAAATAAAGTTTGCTAGAAGAGAATTGGATTTTCAGCATGATCAATAAAGCTAAGACTAAACTACTCATGGATCCCCTCATTCACTCTTTTCCTCCACTGCTTTATCATGCTTTGAGATTCCCTCGAGTCAACTAAAACACCCAACCAGAGAAATGGAACAGAAACATCTCAAGTATAAGCTTGTCCCTGGTAGGAACTGTCTGTCCATGGTGTAATTTCACAATATTACTGAGGTCTAGCATTTTCTGCAGATAATTCCTTTAGAGAGAGACTTTTGTTTTGGTGAGGACAAATGTTATTTAGAAAACAAATGGTCCTTGTGTTAAGATACAAACATGAAAAGTGACAGTCCTGGATTCAAATAACCTGCACCTCAAGAGCTGCTTTGAAATAAGCTCTGTTTTCTCTGTTCTCTCCAACATGACAGCTTTGGCTGTGGTTTCACACCTAGTGGCTCCAAACTGATCAAGCTGAAAGATTTTTCCTTTTTGAGTGCCTCTTTGATTTGGGGCTTGCTTTTTTCCCCCCAAGTGAAACCAGTTCTGTGGCAGCAGTGTCCAGGCCCTTACACGTGCTGGTGGTACAGGAATTCAGATGTGTTCTGTAACTGGGGCAGGGGGGCAGCAGGATGCTTCAGCTATTACCTAAAAAATTGCATTAAACAGCTTTTGACATGTGGTGAGCTTAATGTTTTGCTCAAAATCTCATTGAAATTGTTCACAGATAATGGTAGGAGGCCATAGCTGTCCTAAGTATTTGCATTAGTGACGGGACTAATCAGCAAAAGCAGGAAATATTGCACATGATGTGAAGGAACATCTTGTCTAGAATTCCCATTTCCTTCTTTGTTTCTATCGTGTATGAAATAACATTTTTTCCTTGTGAAATACCAAGTTTCTTTTCAGAAAATCAGCATGGATATATTTGCAACTTGCCCACTAATAGCTCCAATTATTTCTGAAAGGTGAGGAGTTTAGTGAAAGTTAGGAAGAGTGACAAGGAGTCAAAATAATTTTAAAAAATTGCTCTATAACTCTTCTAATGCTTAGGCTACTGAAGCAAGGCTATGTGAGGCTGTTGGGGAGAGGCTGCATAGGATTATTTACTGTTTATTTATTAATTTTTTTATCCTGTATTACTTTTATTCTTCATGTGAGCAAAGCATGACTCTTCCTTATTTAGAAGAGAAGAAACTGAACATTTATAACAGCACTGAAAGGTGACTGCATTTGGGGCAGCCAGAGATTGAAGCTGCTTTTCTACTGAGTAACAAAACCCTCAAAGGAAAGATGTAAAGCAAAGCCCAAAAAGGCAGAATTGTTCTGAAATAGCTTAGGGGCTGATACTTTAGTAAAATCAGGAAAACTACTTTGTAGAAAAACAAACAAACAAACAAACAAAAAAAACCAAACCCAAACCCAAACCAAACCAAAAAAAAAAAAAAAAAAAAAAAAAAACCCACCAAAAAAATCACCCCACAACCCTATTTTACACTTGGATGAAGAGAATAGGATTAGAAGTCTGAACTGGAGGAAGATTGGCTGCAGGCAAGGAGTCAGCTGGCTGCCCAAAACTCTGCAGAATTAACCAAATAATGAGTTACAAACAGGAGTGAACAATAACTGTGATGGGGAGAGCATAAATCCATCAGCTTGTTACAGATGAGCTGGAAGAGCTCACAAGAGGTGCAGCATTTTAGACTGGCTGTTATTGTTAGGAGAATCCAGAGGAGAGCACAGAGGAGGATTAGAGAACCATGGCCTGGGAAAGGAAAGGCTGAGTAATTGGGAGACAAAGGCTTTAGATACAGTTCTTTATGTCTGTGGTGGGCAGGCCAAAGGAAAGAATTCTGCCTTGTGGTGAGAAATGGTGTTAGAACAAACCATGTGCAATGAAGCACCAGCCTAGGCTGCATTTGGAGCTTGTTAAATCCTCACTGCTGAAGCTCTCTAATACCAGGTCAGAGCAGGAATTCATAGGTGAAGGTGTGTGCAGCCCAGGTGCTGTGTGAGCACATGCTGAGGAGTGCAGGTCTCAGCTGCTGGGTGGATTTCTCCTTGCAGGGAGGGGTAGGAGCTGGCTGGGACTGTGTCCCTTTGCAGGGCAGCAGGTGACCAGCAGTGAGTTACTGCCTGCAGACACCAGGGGAAAACAGCAGGCTAAGGCAGCTGGGCTGGAGAGATTTCTGTCCTCAAACAGTGTAAATACCCGTGCTGATCCTTCCTTGGCACAAAGGGATGAAGTACATCAGCTTTTGTCAGGCCTTTTAACTCTGTTTTTTACCAGAGTTACTTGAGTAAAACTTCTATTTTGCTTTAAATGCTCTAAAATTGTATTCCAATAAAGTAACTCTTGAACGATGATGCTGGTAGCTGTACACCTTCCCCACATGCAATGCAATAATTTTCCAACAAATAACAAATCCAGAAGGGGAAATGTACAGTAGAAATTGGCTAGAACACAGTGAAAGCCAGAATGTGAGAGTATTGCTATTATTTTTTGTTTAGAAATGCTTCCATCTCCAGCTAAATTCATCTGAGCCAATGTCTGCATTGGATTGGATTGCTCTGGATTATCACATGTTCCAACAGTTCTTTTGCTAAGCTATTATGGTATTATGATCACTTCTGTGGGGGAAAATTCTGTCTCTCAGAACTGAATCTATTTATTTATCTTTCCATCAGATAATACTGCTTATTTGCTAAAATAGTAATTTGAGTTGTCACCTTGCTTCTAAGGTATTAGATATTTCTAATATTGGGAATAATTTTCAGCATGTGACCTCTAATCAGACAGAACTCTGTCAGCACAGATATTCCTGAGTATTGGATGCCTAATTCAGGAAAATAACAAAGACCTTTTAATATCAGAATATAACCAGAACGATCAAATTTCCTCTTGCTTGAAGAAAATACAAATATGAGGCCACTTTAAAAAACAATTCAAAGTTAGCATGTACACCTACCTCATATAATATAACAAGTATTGAAATTAATAACAATGTACTGGGAAGAAAAAGAAAAAATATAATACCCAATACCACAGTCTATTTTATCAGATGTATATAGAACACTTGATTTAAGCTCCTGATTTAATGTTTCTCCTGTCAGAACTCAAAGATATCAATATATCTGGAATTTGTCCTTATCTTCTACAGGTCAGCCACAGGATTTATTCTCCTCACTGCTGTGTTGTCATGTTGAACATGTTCTCCTCACAAAACATTGGCAAACTTCAGCTTGGAGAAGCCCCTGTGGAATTTATGCAAACGTAGCTTTCAGTGTCTATGGCTCATTTCACTGGGATGGCAAAAATCATCCTGCTTACCCAGAATAGCTATCAAGAGATGCTCTAGAAAATTAAGCATTTGAGTCTTGTGCTGAAACAATTTTACATCCCTTTAAGATCAAAACACAGTGTTTTTTCTAGCCTTTTTAAAAATAAGCCTCAATAGTAGTAATAATAAGAACAAAACCAGAAACTAGCAAAGATATGTGCTGGAAACTGTCTCTGTAGGAAAGTACATATATTCTGAGTTTCTGAGGTCTCTGATTTTTGTCTCTGCTTTCTGTTTCTTATTTACCAAATCAGCTTTTCATATTTCCTGGCAGATCTAAGAGCTAAGTCTCCCACTGAGTTAGTCAGCTTGCGCAATCAGTCTCCAAGCAGGTCTAGCAGACACAGAAACATTTTTCCCAGAGTGTTTGACAGAGAATTGTGTACTATAAAGTTTCCCAGTCCCTTAAGGGGGAACAAGTGTTTACCAAACTGGCATGAAATTACTTTTCCTCCACACTTTAATAATGAAGCAAAGTCAAGTTCATTGTAATCAAACACAAAGCACACCAATTCCCTTGTGCTTGGAAGCAGGTGCTGTGCAGGAAAACAGCAATAGCTACCTGCAGCTTTGGCTTAGCTTCAAGTTGTTTTCTTTGGACTGTGAACTGAACTATCTGGAGGATCTGCTCAGGTGTAAGAAATGGAACTGATTCTCAGATAATTTGCCTTTCTCAGGCATTCTATTTCCATAATAAAATGCAGCTTGGAGGCAAAATCTTCCTGGGATGCTCAGGAGAGTGAATGCATCTCTAGGGAATAAGGGTTACTCTGACTATTGATAATGAAATTCAGAAATAAAGATTTAACCTGCCTATTAATGAATTATATATTACTCTTGCACTGCTAGCACTTGATGCACAAAGGTACTCCAAATGCCACTTCCTGATGGCAGACTTAGGAAAACTTAATATTTATCTGTCCAGTGTTAACACACTCATACAATACACATTTCATCCTACTCAGGTAGTAACCATTCAGGTTCACTGTGTAAAGTTCTCATGAACATACCAATCTAGTTTTATAACTTGAAAACAATGCAAAACATGTTCATATTAGTAAAAAAAAATCATTACTAACTTTTGAACAGCGACTAATAGAGGATTTTCTGTGGATTTTTTATTATTGCAAAACTTAAATTGTTTTACCCAGGTTGTTGGATTTAACAGAAAGTCCTGTCCTTAGTAAAATAATTTCCTCTTTCTTAGTTTAATAGTGACTCTTAAAAAAAAATCTAAAGAAGAATTTTGATTTTTCTGGACATATTGGACAGTTATAAATATTCTTGTGACTGTTTTACATAGTTCATACATCAGTGTGGTAAAGATGTATAGTCTAAATAATATTTTACCCTGGGTTCAAGGTCTGTTTCAACTCCAAAGATCAGATTCCCCATGGTTTTAGTTTTGAAATCTAATGAGTGACAAAAATGTAGTTTTCTGATAAATCCACCATCTGGAAAATACAATTTAATTTAAGATACTATTTAATCTGGCTCTGCTAAGGCAGATCATGAATGTTCCTATTAGCATCCTGTGTTTCCCCAAGCTGGGGAGTACAGTCTTCTCTCCTTGCTTTTGTCAATAGATAGAGAGGGAAAGTTCTACCTTTAGTCTCCTTTCCATTGCTTTGTTCTTCTGTTCTGTTGTCACTCTGTTCTGGGAACCTCTTAGAGGAGTGGGTAATTTCCTAATGAGAGTGGATCCACAATGCTTTTATCTGGTTCAGTATGTCAGGTCGATAAAGAAGGCAGAAGGAGGGATGATAGAACAAAAGAAGTTTCAAATTGAAAATCTCAAGTGCAAAGAAATAATTTCAATAATTTCTTCTACTGGAAGAAATAGATTAACTTAATACAAAGTAGCAGCACCAACTGGGTATGGAGAAATCATAGTCATATTTCTGCAAGACAACTGCTATATTTTCATACCCTCAGAGAGTCATTTTAGCCCCAGATATTTAAAACACAATTAAATGTCACTTCAGTGATTACATGACTCATGACTGAGCATGTACTACAGTGACTGAATACTCTGAAAGCGACACCTTCAGTCTCCCTCATGCATGAAGGGAATAAACTGCATCTTTAAAAGATGTAAATGTATCTAGGCACAGGAGTATTTATGGGACTATGTATTTTCTACCATTTCTAGCACTGATTGTGTTTTATGTATACAAAGGAAATAAGAGTAGAGGCTTCTACCTTTATTTAGCCACTGACTGAAAATTAGATAATGATATCCTGTATTGTAGTACTTTCCAATTTTATCTTTTAGTTGCAGTTATGGTTTCAGAAAATTCCTGACTAAAAGCTTTTCAAAAACTCTATTTTCAAGCAGTTATTTACTAATATTTCCAATTATATTGCACCCTCAGGTTTGGCTGAGCAAGAAGGGGGAAAAGATGGATGGTGATGAACAAATATTCTTTTTAATTACATAATGCTAGAAATGAACATTATTTATTATGCTCTGAATTTTAGTCTTCAGTTCAGTTCCAATAAACCTTGCATAAAAATCCCCATATTCTGAAAGAAATTTGTTATAGCAATGTAGCAGAACAGTTTATTAAAGGAAATAAGATGTCTGAGAGGTCTCTGAGAGCATAAGATATGATTCAACAAATCCCTAATTTCTTCAAGAAATTTATCCCTAGGGAGATAAAAAGAGATTTCAATAACAGTCACTTCTCCCTCATGTCTACAGGAAAGAAGGCTTTATGTCTTTGTGGCTTATGCTTTTTAGTTCTTTCCTTATAACATTTCAGTGCTTTGTGGCCTCATGAACTTGGTGTGTGTGAGGACTGTCACTGTCATTTCTGCAGGTGCTCTTTTTGCATTTAAAACAAGCTGGTTTTCATGGAATGATTCCAGATGCCCAAAAGAAGTTTATTACAAGTTCAGATGCCCTACTCAACTTTTAATGTCTGTATTTATTGTGGGAAAATAACCCCTGAAGAAATTGGACACCCTGGAGAGGTTTATACCTCACAGTACCCAGTAACTGGGGAGTCTTTGTGGGCATTAAGTTTTGATCTGGTATTGCAATAAAGGAAAAAAATATGTAAAGCAAAAGAGAGAGGAGACAATAATTCATTAGGGATAGGTTTAGTGGACTCCTCGTTACCATCACCTTTTTTGTTGTTGTTATCTTCTAAAGGAGTTGCAATATTAAAAAAAATTGTATTAACTAATTTTATTGCACTTTCTTCTCCAGTGGATAAGTGCTACAGACTGAACCTTTACAGTTTAGGCTCTTACCACTGAGAAAAAACCCCAGTGTTTACCATGTGGTGTTTTCTAAGCCACACAAAATTCTTTCATGCTTGAAGCTGTAGGAGAAAGTCCAGTGAAACTTCAGAGATGATTCTCTATCCCACACTGGCTTTAGCAAAAAATAACCAACTTTCAGCAGATCACTGAAAGGTCTATAACTAACACCTGGGTGTGTCTGCCAGGTTTCAAGTCACTTTCCTGGCCCACACTTAACTGCTGGGCAATACAGTACTGCAGAACTCAAGACTGAAAACATCTAAAATAGTAGAGAATAACTTGGTTTAGAACCCAAACTCTTACTCTAAGGCTAGCATCAGAAATTGCTGCTTTTTTGTCAGTGTAACTTGGTGAGCAGAGGGCATGCAGAATATCCACAGCACTGATGTACATAGGATGTATTTGTGTCTCCTCTAGAGCCCTTCTGGAAACTTGTCTGGAAAAGTGTTGACGCATTTTTGGAGGTGAGACTTGTGATTTGCCCTGATCTGTGATTTTTTTTTGAATAATGGATCCGAAATGCTAATTATCACACAAGCCAATAATTGCAAGGCATTTTGGTTCATGTTCTGTCTGCATCCACATCTAAAAATAAAACTAGGTCAAAGCAGGACGTGGTCAGTTGCTGAAGGAAGTAATGTCAAACTTACTCCTTTTTCATTTATTTCTTCCATTCTAGACTGAATTCCATAGAGCTTGTTTGTCAGCAGTATAAGGGTTTGCATTTTCATTTCTCAATGTAGTAAGGTAAACTTTAGCCTTTAAATAGCATCTGAATTGCAGAATTATTCTTTAAAAAACTGTTCCTCTAGAAACAATAGCTGATAAAATCATTGGTGGATAGAATCAGTAATGTTTCAGTTACCTCATAGAAAATATTAGACACTGTGAAAACAAAGGTATTTTCCAGGGAAATACCTAAGGGAAAGAAACATGTGCAAGATTTAAAGAAATTTACCTAAAGGTCATAATAATCTACATTTATAATCATTTCAGTAACTAAACACCCCTACATACATCTTCTCCATATTTTTTTCTAGTAGAAATTATTAATCCAAATTCATAGGTTTGAATTATATCTGCCCAGAATTAACCCTCTTTTGACATAAGAATATTTAAAACATCAAGAAAAACTGCTTTAGACAAGGAGACTATTTTGTCTTTCCAAACAACTATCACTCTGATCAGCAAATATTTTCATAAAATCATGAAATACATGAGACCTTAAATATCATTTAGTTCCATCCCCACTCCCAAGGGACACCTTCCACTAGACCTGGTTTCCCCATCCAGCCTGCCTTCTAACACTGCCAGTGATTGGGCATCCAAAACTTCTCTGGACAACATATTCCAGTGCTTCACCATTCCCATAGTCAGGAATCTCTCCCTAATATCTGATCTAAGGCTCTACTTTTTCAG
Source organism: Lanius collurio (assembly GCA_020086605.1). Taxonomy (NCBI): domain Eukaryota; kingdom Metazoa; phylum Chordata; class Aves; order Passeriformes; family Laniidae; genus Lanius; species Lanius collurio. The sequence continues at coordinate 11,376,199 of JACBWW010000019.1, forward strand.
TTTAAACCATTCCCCCTTTTTCTGCCACTACACACCCTTGTAAATATTCCAACTCTTGTAGAACCCCTTCAGGTACTGCAAGGGGCTTTAAGGTCTCCCTGGGGTTTTCCCCAGGCTGAGTAACCCCAGCTCTCTCAGACTGTCTCCCTAGCAGTGATGGTTCATCGTCACCTTTGTGGCCTCCTCTGGACTTGCTCCAACAGCTCCATGTCCTTCTCATGCTGGGACTTCCAGGGCTGGATGCAGCCCTGAAGGTGGGGTCAGAGCAGAGCAGAGGGGCAGCACCCCCTCCCTGCCCTGCTGCCCACACTGCTCTGGATGCAGCCCAGGACACGTTTGTCTCTCTGGGCTGTGAGTGCTCATGGCTGGGTCATGCTGAGCTTCTCCTTCACCAGCACCCCCAAGTCCTTCTCCTCAGGGCTGCTCCTCACCCCTTCTCAGCCCAGCCCCTGCTTGGGATTGCCCTGACCCAGGTGCAGGACCTTGCACTTGGCCTTGTTGAACTTCATGAGGCCCACACAGGTGCACCTCCCCAGCCTGTCCAGGTCCCTGTGGATGGCATCCCTTCCCTCCAGCACACCGACCACACCACACAGCTCGGTGTCATCACCAAGCTTGCTGAGGGTTCACAGCTTGGTTGTTGTCTTTTAACCAGTGTTATCTAACAGACACGTATTTGAAGGACTAAATATGCGCATACAGGAGATCTAATACAAAAATAAAAAAATAAAAAAAAGATTTTGATAACTCACTGCTACTGTTTGCCATCACATTTTTGCCACAAGCAATTTATAAAGGAGTTGAATTTAAATATATCTATTCCAGGAGATAAAATTTCAACACTTTGTGAATGGTTTTACAGCTTGGTAAGGAAAAGAATGTATTTTGAATATGAACCCTATTTGGTGTGAGCTGTAGTCTGAATAACTGTGAACATTTCAAAATGAATCAATTTCAATTCTGTTACTTCCCTTTCCTCATTAAAGTCTTTACATCTTGCTTCAGACCAAGACAGATATTTTGGCAAGTTGAAAAAAAAGGAAGACACTGCATGAAAAAGAATATTTTTGTTCTTGTTAAAATAGTCTTGCTAAGTAAATATTGATCAGATGCTGCAAAACCCTGTGGCTGAATTCATTCTGTTTGAGGGGGAGGGAGGAGGGAAGAACTGCCTCAGGCTACTGTAACTTATAAAACTATGATGAACAAAATTGGCATGTACTGTACTTTCAGCTGGGATGCTGGTACAAAAAACAGGAGTTTTGAGCAAAGTCCTTTGAACCCATTAAATTCTCTCTATCCTCTTGCAGGGTTATTGATTAGGCCTACTCCAGCGGCAGATGAAGGCTGCAGGGTAAAAAGCAACTCCTCAGGCAGATCTGCTGACATTATTAGCTCTGAAAGAGAAAAAGCTTCTCAGTGGTCATGGTGGGAGGGCTGTTGTGCAAGACCTGAGCACCTTGTTTTGTCTTCTTAGTTCTCTTCCTCCACATTTTAAAAAGATGTAAAAGCTTATCAAATCTCTTCTCATTCCCCATAGAGCTGGTTTCCAATAGAGGCTCTGAGCTATGCCAGGCTGGGATTACTAACAGTGGCTTAGAGAAAAGGCTGGTTAAATCACTGCTCTCCTTGGAGCAGAGCAGAGATCTGCCTCTTTCCACAGAGCTTGGAAGGGATCACTGGGACAGAGGGAAGAAGCAGCCTTATAATGCCCAGCTCATGGAGAGGTGCATGGTGAGGCTGACCTTGGGGGCAGGAGTGGAGAGAAATTTGGGCTTTTGTGCACTTGTAATGTTTCCTTATGTTAATTTCAAGCGATTTCCTGTGATACTCTCAGATAGGAGGCATGTGGAAACAAGTAGGTAAAACTATTTTTTTACAGGGTTACTTATTCATCCCTCACTCATCTTAGTGTAAACACTTGCAATTCCCTGAATGCTATGAAATATAGCCTGAAACACTTTGCTGTTTCTATGTCCACTTAATTTTCTGCTTCTATGCCACTTTTTCCATGCCTCTGTGTGTAATTTTGGTCCCCCAGCTTTTGTTAAGGACAGAATTCTCAGCTCAGCTGCTGAAGTTTGTATTGCACATTGTGATACCTCCCTGAGGTTTATCTGTTCAAGGTCAAGCACAGATTCTCTGCAGGTGGCCTCCAAATATCTTGGAAAGTTTACAAGTTCATCAGCAAAGTCTGAGGTTTGTATTTCTAAGGCTGGCATTTATCACCGTAGGCTTTGGAGAAAATTGGACCTTCTAAATGCTAGAAAGGAATATTTCCTCAATCTCTTCCAAATAGATGTGGTTAAATTCAGAAGCTTATTTACAATACACTGCAAAACTAATCTACAGCTTAATATTGAGTTACGGACAAGCAAATCAGCTTTGCTTAAATACAGCAGCATGAGCTTCAGGCATCTGTTATGTCTAACAAGAAATTAAAGGCTTTAACTTTTTCTGTTGCATATTAGTACCTCTGTATCTTTTTCTTTTTTTCTTTTTATTCTTACTTATGCAATTTTTACAAAATAAGGTGTTCATTTATGTCTTTGAACAAATACATAATGTTCAGAAGCTGATTATTTTTCCATTCCAATATTATCTTGGAACATGTTAGAGAAAAAATGATTATATTCCTACTGGACTTGAAGGATGTATTTCCAGTGTCCTGACTGTTTTGATTTGTATTTTTTTAATGCTGACCAAACTTATTTGCTGGTCAAAAACCAAACATCTTACTTGCTGGTTAACTGTCACTTGGTAAGAGAAATTTTATTAAAAAGTGTTCAAAAGTTCATTAGCATTTTTTTCCTATGCTAAATCTTTCCATATTCAAAATCATTCCTTAATCTGCTAATGACATTCAAATTGTCTGGAATTCTCCATAACATAGTAGCAACAGTAAGAAAACACCTATATTAAATACAATTTGCAAGTGTATAAGTAAAAATGGAATAAATAAGATGGTTTCTATTACATGCACACTACTATTACCTGTGAAAATGCATCAATTTTTTCCAGTCATGCCTTGAAAAAGAAAGCTTAGCATGAACATAGAAAGTTTTCACCATCCAATCATAATTTTTTATGAATTGTGCTTCCCTTTTTGCCATCTTCCTTTGAAATTCCTGTGCAGCTTTGAAAATCAGCAGCAGTGGCCCAGTGCTGCCTCTCATTGTCTCTGGGCTCCATTTGGCTACTGGCTGTGTGTTCTCTTTTTAGCCAATCAACTCTAAATTTTAAGGGAAGATGATTTCATCATGATGACACATTCCACGTTTGCCTGGATTTGGCATTTCCAAGATGTGGGGCTTTTTCTCTGTTCTTTCTTCAGTTCCTGAAAGGTACATTGGTATTACTCACTGTGTTCTCAGAAATCCAGCTGGAGATAGCTGCCTCCCTTGGATTTGATAATGATTTCTCATTATATTTCATAGTTCTTTACTGACAGTGACAATTCAATCAAGTGATCATCTACATGGTACAAAAGTAGCAAAACCAAATATGGTTTCCAGGATTTTCATCTGTCTGTAGTCTTCATGCTAAGATAGTTTTGTCTTAAAAGAAGCATTCCTCCAGTTGATTTCTTGTACTTCATAAATCCTATGATCAATATCTAATAAATAAATAATGACATAGTATCAAATTAGCTCCAAAGAAGGATTTGTCCTGGGATTAGTACTAGGAATAATGTCTGCAGTAAGTAATCACTTGTAATTGGAAAAGACACTGGTCCAAATCTTGAAACTCATGGAACCTGGAAAGTCCTAGACACCAGATTTGTGACAATCTAAACATGAGACCTGAATAATCCACAGGAATCAATAAAAGCTATTTTCAAGAAAGATGTGGAACAGTGATGAAACATTGTACATCACAAGAATAGTAATAATTTCAGAAACTTCTCCAAGACAGAAACATTAAGCTTTTTTTTACAGTATTACAAGCACTTTCTATGTCTTAAAAATTTTAGACAAATCTGAATTTTGGCATGGGTTTTCATCATCACACCTCCCTCAGGTCTGCTTCTGTTGAAGAAATGTAGGATCTTATTTGGGAAAAAAAAAACAGATTAGGCAGAGTCAAGGTACTCTTCTCTTTCTTTCATAATTACCAGAAATAATTACATATTCTTAAGTATCAAATCCATTCTTCCCTGATAAGAGTTAAAAAAATGCAGGATGTTTATAACTTTTCCAGCCAAGTTTTAAATTTCCTCTGACTAAAGTCCTGAAAGTGATTATCTTTTGTTTCACTGCATTAGTTTGCTTCTGTTAAAGAAGCATTTTATGGGTGCCCTTGAACCAAGAGGCAGCCACATCACTCTTCCTGACTGCATGGTAGTAGTGGAGCTCCTTGTCTTCTTTATTTAAATACCATTTAGACAGCACAATATACAACTCTTTTTCAGTCATTATCTGATATGAAACACATAGAGCAATCCTCAAGGCTGGCATCCATGCACATTTTTTATCACTTTGAGACTCAGTGTATCAGTGTTTTCTGATTGCCTTATTTTTAAGCTAAATTCAGCAAGAAATGTTCCCTGAAGATCTGAAGTGTGCAGGAAGGTATTGCTTTGTTATGACAACCAAGCTTCCCTTCTCACCCACATGATCCTGTCTCATTTCACATTATTGCTTTTTTTTGCCTATACTTCTTTCTTTTGAAATATACAGTAAAGTTTAATATCCAGTATAAAAAAATCTTTATTTCACAGTTTCCATTTCTTTACGCTCTATGTGCTGCACACACCAGCCCCTTTCCATCATCTACAAACACAACAGAAAAATTCTCTCATAAATGTAAAATTATTGTCTCCTGTGGAATGGGGTTCAGTTCTCGGTCAGAGTGACCTTCCTGGCAATGTCACTGAGAGTCACCTGCCCAGCCGGGACTGCATTCTCAGCACAGAGCCACTGATCTGTGCTGCCCAAAACCCTGGGTCTGTGACTCATGGTCATCAGTGTGCTAATTACCCACCATCCACATTTTCCATAAAATTAGAAGAATTACATTGGTGTGGACTCATAATTTGCAAGCTGGGTTTGCAGCCACAGGATTCAGTGTTGTTTCTAAGCTCTGGGGAGGATTTGATGCTTGTTTATGGTACTTGTGTTGGTTCTCAAAGCAACCATGGCTGTTTGGGAGCTGGACAGTGGGAAGACATTGTATTAAATCTGATGATTTTCATACCTTTAAATCTCTGTAACTGAAAGAGAAATCTAGAGATTAATATTTTCCTTTCTTCAGAAGAAGATATCCTTAAGGCTATGCAGTGAACTGAATAAACTTATCATTACTATATACTGAGCCGTGATATAACAAGAATATCCTTAAGCTTAGAGAAATAGTTCTAGAAATGCATCACTAGACATTATATTAGAAAGCACACATTATAATATTCATTACAGTAGTAGAATGTGAACTGCATGTTATTGTAAAAGAAAATCCAATTTGCTGCCTACTGCCTTCAATTTGGTTTTGACAAGAACTCAATCTTCTGCTATATTTTTCTTTCCACATTTATCTTCCTGGGCATGTTCTGTAACGTCTGCTTAGGGCAAAAGCAATAATCTTTTCATTTAATTTAGTGGAAAAGCTCATGTATTCACTATGCTTACTAGGTACAACAATATGAAAACAAATCCCAGTTGCTAAAGATCCATTTGACAATATGAAATAGATTCTGACTTTTTAATTTAGGCATAAAATTGTAGAGGACATATAAGGGATGCATATTTACAGAGCTGTACCCTTTATTTATAAGTGGTTTCAAGAAAGTGATCTGCAAAAGCCCTTATTATTTTACCAGTGATGGATGAACTTAAGATGGTCAAAAAACAATTTTGGAGAGCAGCTCTGGAAAGTACCAAACTTATTTGACTTTGTTAAAAATCTGAGAATTTCAGTATACCTCAGTTTCTGCAATGAGTATTACCGCAAAGTGGAGCATAATTTTAATTACTTTGAAGTTGGGTACTTTGTAATTTAGCTCACTGCAAACCATGGGAAAGAGAGAGGGCAGAATTTCAGTAAAATTCAACCAAATCTTAGCATTTCTGCTGAACTGTCCTTGAAGCAATACTGTGTGAGCAAAGGGAAACTAATCTAGACAAAATTTCAGTTGTTTTAGATATGAGGTTTGGTTTGCTTTATGTTGTTTCTGAATTTGTCCAAAAATGTCAAAACAACATTTTATCTTGTGCACAGTAACTTGAAGTGGGGTAAAATGCATCTCTAATTTTCTTATTACTTTTTCCTCAGAGGGAAGTGTGATTTTTTTGGAAAAAGCTCATCAGTTTGCCTAACCAACAAACACCTCCAGTACTTTGCTCCCCAAGTTGCGTGTCTCTGATTTTAGAAAAATAAAGCTTGTAGAAATTTTTGCTATGAAGCTCACAGAATCAGGTAAGTTTACCACACTGATCCAGAAAGACATTTTCAGCCCAATTCCTCCACCTCCTTTTGGAAATAAACTGAGAAATAAAAATATATTAAAGTTTGTCCTTTATAATGCTGCTAAACTCAATATCTTATCCCTTCAAACAGCAAGCAGCAGCATCTTTCCTGTTCCCTCATTTATAATGAGGAATAGCTGAAGGGAGCCACAGTTGGATTCATTATTTTTTCTAGGAAAAAGCATCAGTCTGAATACTAGGAGCTATACCATGGCCTTATGTATTAGGGACTGCTTCCAGTGATGGCTGAAAAATTACAATTATTTCTTATCTCCTCAAACTTGAAGGCGGCAACATAGCCTCAAGCAAAAACAACCACAGCCACATGGTTTGTGGAGCTGTTTTTGTAAAATAAAATACTGCCAGAGCAAATTTTATACTCCTCAGACCTCTGAGTTTACATTTTCAGTTGGCCAAGTGTATCTTTAAAGTTTAGTAGAGTTTTGTTCCATAGTTAGAAATGTATTTAATTCTTCAGAACCAAATACTGCAGGTGCTGGCCCAGTAAAATTCCTACAGGCTTCAAAAATTCTGCAGGATTTGACCATCTGGAAGCTGGTCTGCAACATATCAGATTTTGATTTACTTGATACAAATGTCTGATATCTCTTACTCACTTGTGAGCAACTTAATGTTTCTCACTAAGGTAATCAGTCCCTGTGGATATGGGTGTGCTTTTAGAAACTGGTGCCACATATGCTCTAGAGCTCAGCTCTCAGTCACTACATTTGAAACCAACTGCAAGTGTTTCTGCATGACCTGAAGATGGCTGAAATTTAGCCAGCAGATATAGCAGATATAGAGCTGTGATTCCACCAATGCACCAGCTTGCTGCATTACCCCAGAGTTGCATCAGACTCTCTTAAGAGTTTCTGCAGATTCTTAGCATTTAATTTTTTGGGATGTCCCAAACAACCTCAGTTGTTACAAAGCTGAATATATTATGACTGAACCTGATTTTTATTATCCAGAAAAAACTCAAACAGGTTTTGTGTCATTTAAAACACTGAGAGGCTCAAAATTTAGGAGGTCTTTCAGAGTGGATTTGCAGAATTAGGTTTGGTGTCATCACTGAGAATATTGATGAGATCAACCACTAACCTTGGGAAGAAACCCATAAACACTCAGAGCTGCCTTTCCCCCCTCCTTCTCTTGCACACATCCTTACATGAAAGCTTCCTTGAATGTGCTGGCATGGGTGACTTTCTCACCCATCCCAGTGCTACTGATGCCCCTGTGTGAAAAGAAGTCAGGAGAAAGGGTGCCAGGACCAGAGCACACCAAATCAGTGCCTCTGCATAGGTGCAGACTGTGGAAGGCATTTTGGGTCCCTCTGGTCTGAGGAGAGCGTAAAAGTTTAGACTTCTGCATGTTCTGAAAGTGCTGTGATATTGTTGCTCTGAAAGAGCATAATTTATTCCACAGCTTTATGGTTTTAAGTTTGCTGCTCCACTTTGAAGTCTAAATGATTTCATTTTCCTAGAAATTATTCAATCTATTTTTTGCATAAAGCTCTTAATCCTTAGCCTATCTGGAAATGCACAAGAACTTCAAAACACACTCTGGTGATTTAGCCTTGTATGTCTTCATTCTCCATCAGCCTGTTAACAATCCTCTTCTCATCTGTTGACTTCCTTCTCTCTTTGCTGTAAGCCTTTGCCACAGAGAGCCTCTCATAGCAATCAGCAAGTTTCATAAACTGCAATTGTGCCAGATAATTAAATAAGAACTCTATTTCAAATCAATTTAAATCTATATGACTTTCAGAAATGACAGTTGCTACACTGTAAAACCAGTGAATAAAACCCTTTGGAATACTTCAATCAATCCCAACTTTGTTTCATCTTAATCTTCAGAAAGCAATTCCTGCAAATGTCAACACTGCCCTAATAGACTGGGTGATGGTATCTTGTATATGTAAGCTCCAGAACTGCACTTGGATCAGGTCAATTAAATGAGTGGAATTATTGCTTTTCTACACACAACAGATAGAAGCAGGTGCTTTAGCTAAGGCATGTATTTACAGCAGTGCTTAAGTGTTGCTATGGACATAACTGGATTTCTCCTATTTATTGTCCATTGTAGCTACACAGCAGCTACCACAAGTTTATCAGCAAACAGCCAATAATGCTGTGTAGTTGTATAGCATGGATACTTTTGTATGGCTGGGGAGATGTTTTGATGGTTTTTTTATGGTTTTGTTTTCTCCAGGATCAGGGTTTGATTTGAGTGAAAGATCCTGTGCTGCACAAGTTCACAGGCAGAAGAAATCCTTTTCCTTTAATCAAAGTCAGTGAGGGAAAGAAATAATACAACAGAGTAAGTCACTGGCATAACAGAAACATTTCTACTGAGTCCCATCCTAGTAGCCCTATGTTGTAGAGCATCTTCAATAGACTAAATTGCTCTATATTTTTTTACATCTGAGTCTGCTGTTTTCAGTCTATGAACACCAAATATATGTTTCACATATTCACAATGTTTGCGTTAAAATAACAGCTAACATATGTTCTGCATCATATTTGTTTAACTAGCCCTAATCATCTGAAATCCTGACTATAAAAAACACTTGTCACAAAATTGTCCATGTCTATATGTGCCTGGTGATAATGGCCATCTTGTCCATCCCAATAGGTTTTGTATCAGAAATAATGAATTAAAATCAGGAATTAGTGGTGGCTATTGCTGTATGTAGCCAACTACTTGTCTGGTTTCAAGGGCCTGGATGATTTGCAGTTATTGAACAATAGCAATCCAAATTGCTAAAATTAGTAGAAAATACATAGTATTTGTACCGTGTTCAAAACCTGCAGCTGGCAGAGACAGTTAATTAGCCTGGAGTTTACATGCAAAGCACCAGTAATGCCCTGACTGAAGTGATTAGCTGGGCCTGCAATATGCTTTGAGTAGGACTCACACAATTATGCTCTTTCAGAGCAACAATATCACACTTCTTAAATCTAAATTTTCATTTCTATAACGTATCATAATGTGCCTGTGCTTTTAGTGAGAATTGAAATTTTCATAAATTGCATTGCTTCCCAGGTGAAATTATCATTACAGGAGGGATTTGAACCACATCTGTCTGAAGGCTTGTTCCGAATGCCTGGCGGGCTCAGCAGCTCTCCCAGCTCAAACTGCTGCTGCTGAGTTAGCAGGCAGGGCTGCAGAGGGACTTTATTAGAAAAATTGACAAGCCAAGTTTCACTGATGATACAAAAGTGGCTGGATAACTGAATCCAAGCATGACTAACTCTGGCCATAGTGGCAAAAAGAACCAACTGTCTAAAAGCAGAGGAATGTAAGAAGGCACAATGAAAGGTAATTTGGCTGTGTCGTGGTATCTTTAATACAAAAGGAGGTAATACACAAATGGAAAAAAGAGCAGTTGTCTCTAAAAGGCTATCAAAAACCTCTAGGTTAAAAAATCATCCAGGATAAAATGCTGAGTGCATTGATATTTACCAGGGATAAAGAAAGGAAGAGGATCTACAAATACATTAGGCAAAAAAAAAGAGGGAAATTAGTCAAGGTCTCAATTAATCAGGGTAAAAATGCAAGGGAGGAGGAATTCTAAGTCCCTCTTCTGTCTTTGCAAAATGGTTAACAATGACCAGATAGTCATGAGTCTAATAAGGCTATAAGAAACAGCCAAAATGGATTTAGTAAGAAATAATGGTATCAAACTGATTTGATTTTCCTCTTTGACAGAAAGCTCAGGCTCTAAGGAGAAGCAGTCAATGTGCTGAACTGGAAATTTGGATAAGGCTTAGAATCCTGTTCACTGACATATTCATGAGCAATTGATGGAAATACAGGCAGGAGAAAATGCTCTTAAGGCGTAGTGGAACAGTCAATTTGAGAAACTATAACTGAACATCAATTGCCGAATAGATCTTTCAAGTTTCTGGAAAGGTCATTTCATTTTAACATTTTTCCCCTTTTCCTTTTTCCCCATCTCTTTTTCATTTGCCAGAGAATTAAGTAAGATTAAATAATTGTGGTTTAGGAATTGCTTTCTTTACATTTATTTTCTTTGCCTGTAAGTAAAATTTTCCTAAGGTTTGAAATGCTCAGCACACTGACTGAAAAGATACAGAAATTTTATGATCTCTTTTCAAGGAGAGAATAAGAAAACCAAGGTTTCCCTACCTAAGTTTATTAGATCTTAGGGTTGTGAGTTCATTTTCTTTTTAAAGTACATTAAATTTCGTTAAATTTACATAAAATCTCCTGCTAAATAATATTCAAGAATTTCGTTTATTTTTTCCTACAGAGTTCTAATAAACAGATTAGAGGAGGCCAGATCAGTGGGTAAGTAAGCTGACACTGATTTGTCATTTCAACAAAATGGGCTGAAGGGAAGTTGATGCATGCTTCAGAGTAGCAGGAGGGGTCCTGCTAATCTACATGTCACTCAGGAAAAATATTCTCATGCAGAAATTTTCCCATTACATGATTTGTGTTAGTATTCTGTTAACACACATAGCTGCTGAATAAAAAAGATTAACAAGCCCATGGCCACAAATAATCTTTTCGTTTTCTTATTTTTGAGCTTCTCATATCCATGATTAATAATCTGTCAGAAGGCTCGAACTCACGTCTCAGAATGCTAAATACATTAGTAATTAGAGCTCTACAAAATAACATTGTAAATAGAATAGCCAATGAGCTTTCAGATATGCTCTAAAATAAAAAGACCCTCTGAAGGAGGAGGGAGCAAAGTGATGTAGGACAGAGGGAAAAGGAAATGCCTGTGCCCAGAGATTTTTAGAATAAAAATAATAAATTCTCTGAATAGGTTGTAGTTTCCTTTGAAAATGATAACTTAGGAATAATTAAAAACTACCAAGAGTCATAGAGCCAATATCAGCATCCACTGTTACTCAGGAGTTCTGCAAATCAGTATTTTTCAAAATTTTTATTTTTTGAAGAATTGTAAATATTTTCAGGAAAAATAAGCCAAGCACTCAGCAAGGTCAGTGTTACTGCAATGGTTTCATTTGTAACTGAAGATTATGCTAAGCTTTGGATAATCACCCTTGCTTTTACTTCCTTTATTAGTTGGTCATTTCTTGGTGTACATGGGAACACATACAGGTGTTCTATTTTCTCTCTCTTTCTTTCTTAGGGAGGTGGGTATGTTGTAGCTGCTTCACAGCCACCATCTGATCTATTAAAGCTCCCATGGCCATGGGACATGACAGAGGAACACTGCTGGGACTTTGATGCATTAACTCCTACATCTGGTGCTTCTCTAACTTAGATGTGAACTCTCAGCCCCATTGTACATCAGCTAAGAACAAACCCAAAGGTATAATGTAAAAATAAAAGAGATAACAAATACTAAGGAGTCTTTGGGACTAAATAAGCATTGCAGCTAGTCCTGGCTCTATAGATTTCCTCCCTTTGTCCTGTTGGTGAGGTATTCATTTGTTGGGGTTTGGGAGTTTTTGTTTCTATTTCCTCTCGAGGAATTTTCTCCCATACTATGTTACCATGTCAACAAAAGACTGGGTACTCAGGAGAAACAAAGGAACTGGCCACAGAGGGGAGGGGCCCATCTGGGGCAACTGTCCTCACCTGGGTGTGTGCTCAGCACTGGGAGACTTGGTGTGGAGACGGGAGAGACTCTCTCGTCAGCACTGCGGGTTTTCCTGCCGTCTTTCCTCTCTGCTGGAAGAACCCCGGGATCCAGAGCCTGTCCTTCCCTGCCTCGCTGGGAGCTCAGCTCAGATTCTGCTGCCTCAGCCTTCGCTGCTCTGCAGCCCTGTCCTGTCCTGCCTGCCGAGACCTCCGGGGATCCCTACCACAGCTCCGCAGCTCGATACATCTCGCCTGCCACCCAGAAGTTGTGCTCCTACTGCTGCCCCAGCCTGCCTGGCCAGGAGAGCCCGGACAGACCCCAGGATCAGCTGCCCAGGGAGGTTTGTGAAGCCTTTCTCCATCCTTTTTTCCCGAGATCTAATCCGCCATCACCGCGTGCTCTCTGAGCTCGCTCCGGAGCGCCCCCTGCAGCCGCGGGGGAACCATCGCACCTGCCCTGCTCACCGGGAGCCGCCAGCGCCCCTGCCGGCTGTGACTGGAACTGCACCAAAGGGGAAAGGGCCTGACAGCCGAGAGAGGCTGCACTGGGTTTGTGCTTCTGTTTGTTGTCACCACTGTAGTTATTGTTGTTTGTTTGCCTGTTTATACATCTGTATTTTAGTAAAGAACTGTTATTCCTATTCCTTATATCTTTGCCTGAAAGCCCCTTAATTTCAAATTTGTAATAATTCAGAGAGAAGGGGGTTGCATCCTTCACTTCAAGGAAGGCTCCTGTCTTCCTTAACAGACATCTGTCTTTTCAAACCAAGACATCATTGAATTTTTTACTTGGTTTATTTTCAAATTAAAGAAACCACAGCTGTCATTGGTGTCTTGGTCAGTACTTTTTTTTTCTGAGCAGCTGCCAGATTCAGGTTGAACTTGGACATTTTTCTGAACTCCCTTAGCTGCAGAAAAGATGGGTGGAGGTTCAGATCCATGCAGTGAATACCTTTTGCTTGGGCCTCTGGAGAGAGCTAAAACAGCTTCCCCTGATTTCTGCAGAAGATCCTGCAGTGCTGATTATTCTCCCAGTCCCTGGGAAAGCAGCTGCGATGTGCCAGCACACTGAATTTCAAAGAGGGTGTGGAGAGCCCTCCCTCCAGCTGAGAGCCTCTATAAAAATAACTTGATCTCAAGAATTCACCCAGCTGGCCTTGGGGAAATTGAGCAGAGTCACCAATTATTAACATGAGATTGTCAAGTATATCATTGTACATCAATGTAGTTGCTATTGCTTCAATCAAGATAAGACAGCAAGGAAAATTAGGAGAAAAAACCCCTTCCTTCTACTTCAGTCTTACTGCCCTCATTAGAAAAACAAAAACAAACCAACATAAAACAGTTTGTGATAGCCTTGAAGCATCACATAAATTAAATGCTGATTTTTCTTTTAAAGGTTTGGTCCTTGTACCGAAAATATTCTACTGTTTCTACAGCTCAAATTGCCTCATTCTACTTTTCTTACACCTTTATAAATGCTAAATTGATTTTATATGTGTGGTGCATTATAAGAGCATTTAGTATGCAGCTTTACAAAAAGATATAGACTCTTTTCTGTGAACTTTAATAATACTCTTTACACTAACGTTTTCATATGCATGCACTGGTAATACATCTGTCTGACGCACAGTGCAGTACTTGTGCAATATCAACATGACTGAGTGCTGCCTTTACCAGTAAATGCAGAGATTAGGAAGTTACTGGAAAGAAGTCATGGAAAGTTTAGATACTGACTTCCAGTAGGATATGGAAATGGAAATTCTTAATAGACCATTCTTTATTTAAATGCAAACACATTTGCACACATTTTTGTGTAGCCACATATGTATCTTTTTAAGGACATGCTCTGGGTTGTTTGAGAAATGGAATGCTGTTTGCTCTGGATGACCTGTTTTTGTAAGGTGTTTTGGATCATGATAGTGTGCCCCACCCAAACCATCTGTAGTTATGCCTCTTGGAGCCTTCAGAGTGAGACCAGGCTGGAATTACCCTCACCAGCTTCACCTGGCCTTTCACCTTCAGGTGTAGCAGATCAGCTCCTGAAGGGTTTTTAAGCCCAGTCAGAGGGTTCAGTCAGGAGAGAGATGGATTTATGTTTGGTCTTGGTCCTTTGCTGTCTGGTTGTTTGGATTTCCTGGACTAACTTACCTGCTGATCTCTGGATGGGTTTTGTTGCTGCCATCTTCTTGACTCTGCTTGCCTGCAACTGGCACATCAAGGACTGAAAGGTAAACTGTGCTGAATTGAAAAATAATTGAGAAAGAAGTTGAAAAACTAAGTACCAAGACAGCAAGGAATAGATAAAAAAAAAAAGGACTGTGCTGCATGGGACTAAAACCAATCTTATTATCTGAAAAGTGCATGCAGAGTTCTTGGACAAAGTAGAGGGATTAATCAAGCAATCTCATGCACTGCAGTTGCAAAATGTATATGTGCTGTATTATGGGTAAGGTGTAAAAGGTATAAATAAGGTAAAATGTATTTGTGCTGTGTTAGGTAGAAGAGCTGTGTTAAGTAGGTATGTAAAAATAAGTAAAATGTGTATGTATTGTGTTAGGTAAAAACAGAGTAAAGTGTATAAGTAGAGTAACATATATAAGATAGGGAGTAAGATGTATAAGTTGTAAGTTATATATGAGTAAGTGAACTGTATAGGCTATGTATAAGCTGGTGGAATACATAAGTAAGCTAAATACACAATAGAGGTGATAATTAGGTATTAAGCAGACATTGGAAGACGTGTGAGTTCCTGTATGATGCCCAAAGAGGTGATGCATGTTTTAGAGAGTTTTAAAGGTTCTGTGTAATCATAATGATTCATTGTACAGAAATGCTGAGTTCCTGTACCTGTTTAGGTAACAAAGGAAGGTATTTAAAGAATGCTTGGAATTCTAACTCAAGAAATATGTTTTCCAATCACTGATACAGACTACAGTATCATGCATAAGTAAAAGAAACAGCACTGGTTTAGATTGCTTACTGAAGTTTTCATTTCTCTGGCAGATTTTCATGTATGTCTGTGTGTCTACAATTCTCACAAACTGTTGCCTAATTGCAGATGGGCCTAACAGAGGGAAATTTCCTCGGTGTCCTGAGTTAATCTCAGCAGCATTAGAGCAGCTGATGAGTTAGAGGAGAGAGGCCCTGTCAGTGCTTTCCCTGGGGGAACAGCCAAATGCTGACATCAATTCTTACCAGATATTGGAGAGGAAGAGAATGTATCTAAAAATGCCCCCACTGTAGGAGAGCCTCAGTCAGACCCAGCACCCAAAGCAGTTAACAGATAAATATACATCTGAAAGAGACCAGGCTGGGAAATTATCATGGTTAAATTTCTTTTGGGTGTTGAGGTCATTGATTTCTGCTTGTGTCTTCATGGAAATCACTTTAGTTTCCATGCTATATAAGGCAGGAGGTCAGATATGCACTTGCTTACTGCCTCCACAAAATTGTGTATTTTGAATGGACATAAAACATAATTTTTGTTTCTTTGTTTTTCCCCTGTGGCAAATTATTATAAGAAACTGCTCAAAAAGAAAAAGAAAGCAGGTGAAGTATATGTTTTGTTAGAGTTTACAAGGTAGAGAGGCATGCCAATCGGTTATGGATAGAGTTTACTACAAGGTCAGCAGCAGTGAAAAATATTCTTAGTGCTCAATTATGTTTTAAATTATAGATAAATTTCTTGCAGCAGTTGTGTGAATTGGTGCATGTTCTATTGGATGAAAGAAAAGCAGTAAAATAGAGAACACCAAAACCTGACATGTGATCACATGGCAGGAATTGCTTGTTATACATCCAGTTCTGGATCTCTAGCATGGACAGTGTCAATATTCATTTGAGGGTCACCCCTTCAAAGTTTTTTAGTGGACAATAGGAGCTACTTGGTAACTACTGCAGAGCTGGTTTGACTGGTGTGTACATAAATAGATATATCCACCAGGTAAGTACTGGTTTTAGTTGAAATTCTAAGTCCTGGTAATAATGCTGAAAAACCCTTTGCATCCATCTAAGTATTGACTAGTTGGGTTGCTTACACCAGGAAGAGAAGATTTGTTGGGAAAGTCAGGGCTACTTCCAAGATTTTCTTCTGTCAAGAGAGAGGAATGATGACACTTCTGGATGGTGTGAGAAACTGATCTGCTGAGCAAAATGCAAGTTGAGGTGCTCCAAAACTAATGTCTGCTGAGACTTCTATACCCAACCTGACAAATCATGGTAAATACACCATGAATTTCAATAACAGGAAATGCAAAGACCTGCATTCATAGCTTCACAGACTAAGAAGGGATTGTTTTCTATGAGAGATAAGGAAGGTTTGTAGTTACTGTTAATCTTTAAAGCCTGATTCAGCTCTGAAAATAATCTATATTTGAAATACTGTGTTATACCAGGTCACTGACTCTTCTGCATTCCTTGAGCTCTCTCTCAACTTTCAAAGCTACTATCCCATTCCCATCTTGTCCAACTGAAATGTCATCAGCTCCATTTTTGTCTCATTTTTACCTTCTAGCAAAGGATTTGAAGTTCACACTAAGTATATTTTATATTCATAACCTTACTCAGCTTTAGGGTGTATGACCTGTCATCACATAAAATGTTTTTTATATCTTTATATCCAGTGGGGTTGCTTCATTTTGTTCTCATATTAAGAATTTTGAACTTCAGCCACTTGTGAGTATTAAAGATCCTGTACAGAGGGATGGGCATTTGAGTTGTTGCTACCCTGGCTTTTCCTCACACTCTGACCAGGACTAGCTACAGTCACAGGCATTGACTCAAGGACTCGTGTGGTTTTCAGGCTGACACCTCTGAATCCTTAGCTGATTTAAGAACTATGTAAGATAACTTTTAAAACTACCCAGAAGTGTTAATTCTGCTTATTATGGGATCCCATCTATATGGGAAATTTTTTATACTCATTAAACTGAGAAAAAGGCTCAAGCTCTTATCAAATGCATTGAATAAAAGATTTCAAGTCATATCTTGGTATAATAATGATTTTCATCAGCTCCTGCTTTTAATAAATAATTTCACGTGGTTTGTTATCGATTTTCTTAGATTAGGAATAAACAATGATTTTGTCAATAAATTGTCAGCAGTTGAGTCTTACTCATCAAAAGCACCAAAGCTTTTGTGAAAGCTGAACCAATGAACTCTTCAACTTTGAATAATCCAGCATTTTACTCCTCTCATATATTCAAGCTTTAAAAAAGGCTGGAGATTTTTGCTTATGTGTATTAGTGGAAAAAATTCTCAGCTACCCCTTGAAATGTAATTTCCTTTTTTTTTTTTTAACTGTATAAAGACTCAGATTTTTATAAATGAAGTTGCACTTTTCATTAAAGAGTTTTGACTGATTTTTTCTGAAAACAAAGATTTGCATTAAAGACAGAAAACAAGCTGTCAACTAGTGCACATATGGTCTTACTCAAGTCAAAATTTGCTTATATCTTAATTCCTAAGAAGCATTAGGAGTATTTGCATGTGCAGTCACACAAGCACACTTTGTGTGTTATACTGGCCAGTTATCCTTTATTTATCTTAAATCAAATGTGCCAAATGAACACCCAGTAGCATTGCAGCTGCAGGATACATTTAATCACACAAAAATGAGTATTGTAAAGAACTAGGAACCATTTTGCATTGATCAAAAATTTTTGACCTGATACCAAAACACAGATCCAGCTAGTCCAGCATAGGAAGTGAATTTGCGTTGCCTTTAATTGAATTGCATATTATGAAGAAAATAAAAATATGGAATCTTTCTTAAATAATCCCAGAACTATTCTGAACACATTTTAACTTCAAATTTTTGATGTACTTTTGCAAAAAGATGGGGGGTTTTGTTAATTGTTTTAATTGCTTTCTCTTTTAAAATTTTAAAAAGCTTTCAAGTGTCTTAAAATATTTTTTTTATCAAAACAACCTATATTTACTCAATATTGTTCTATAGCTAGAGACAATGTGATTGTGTTGCTTCCTGTCTCATCTTTTAGATATAGATGCATTTATTTATAAGAGACTCCGCCCCATTGCTGATTCTGATTTCTATACTGGGAAAATAAAAGTGTTACCATATTTCAATATGTTTGGCAGTGACCTTGGAATGTGCAGTGGTGTGGTATTATTTACTGTTGTTAGACATTTAAGGTAGAATGATCAAGAATAATTACAGAAGGATTTCCTAAGATGAGTCCCTGGGCCCTAAAATGGTGGAATTCAGTGTAGATAAATGTAGTAACACAGGGAAAAAAAGAGCTTGAGCTCCACATATAAAATTATGATCTCTGGGATTGTTAAGTGTCAAGAGCAAGACCTTTTGACAGTTTTAGATAGTGCTGGTGAAAAGCATCAGCTCAGTGCCCGGTGAGTGGCCAGAAGAAATCACCTTTTAGGAATTACTAGGGAAAGAATAGAAAATAAATAAATCTGATATCTCTGTATAAATACATTGTTCATCAACCTTGTGAATGCCTTATACTTTTCTGATGGCTCTCCCATCTCAGAAGGCTTATTTTGGAATTTAAAAGCTTTGAAGAAAAGAAAGATGATAAAATGATTTGTGTGTGTGAAATTCTTAACTATACTGGGACCTTTTGTTTTAAAGGAGACAATTTAGAGGGAGAATTTAAATAAATTTGTATTTAACGTATAAATTTTTGGTTAGTCTATAAATACAAATTTAACATGGTATTTGAAATTCCTAATTTTCTTGTCCTTTATTGTGTCTGCTTACATTTTCTTTATGGAAGCACACATTTAAGGGAAAGATATTTAACTGTGCTCTAACTTGATGGCTTCATGTGGTCTACACTCCTTAGAAGTGAATGGTAAAATCCAGTTAGATTAGAGGTAGGAATATATAAATATACTTTCATAAGATAAAAATTTATTTAAAATATAGGATTAAATCCTGTTCATTAAAGTCAGGCAACATTAGTATTTGCTTCAAGGGGACTGCTCATTTGAATAAGAACATTATCCATAACCAGCAGGTCCTTTCAAAGCTTGGATCATTGCTAGGCTAAAAGTTCTCCATTCTTATCTCTTGGAGCCAAAGGAACAAATGAAAAGAGAGGGAAGAATTACAATAGATGTTCTTATCCGCTGGTTTAATCAAGTAAGCACTTATCACTGCATTTCATTTGAAAAGAGAAGAAAAACCTCACTTTTTGAATCTACTGACCTTGTAAGTTAGATGGGCTGGCCTGTTGTATGACAGGCTCTGAATACAGCCTTCTCATTTCCTTTCCGGAGCTAAAGGACACATGTTCTGCAAAGAGAAGAGAGAATCAGGGTTGTATTTACTTTAAGAAAGAGGGCAAACTGGTGAGAAGTGCACTGAGTGATGGGAGAAAGGAAGAAATCTTATGTTACTCCAGTTTACTGGATCTCTGGTTCATGGCATTCCATGGAAAGCTGTCAGCAGGACCCGTGACAGAGCACTGTGATCGTTCAAGGGATGTGGTACAAAGACCTTTTTATCCAGGCAGAGCATATGCAAATGGCAGCAGAAGCAGAATCTTTGCAGTCATTTCTGACCCTTTACCAGTCTTCCTTGACCTCCTAAGAGGTTTTACCTTCTGCACAGGGAAAAGTTGCATGTAAAAATGCAATTAAAATGAGGTTTATCAATTTAATATGCAGTATGTGTGTGTATATATATGTATGTGTGTTTGTGTTCTTAAGAGCAAATTAATGTTCCCTGCAGGCTGTTTAGAGGCTCTGCTGGTGGCAGGGAAGCTGTAGCACCTCGAAGTGCCTTCATATATATCTATTCCCCCACTTCCAGTTGCTAAATCTATACTGTCTGGTTATTTGGGACAGAATATTTTATAGAGAAGTGGAAGGGAAAAAATTCAAGTAAATCCTTTTTCTTTGTAATTTAGGCTGCACAGAAATATCAAACTACATTTTGACCTTCTCTATCTACGTTCATTTTGTTTTACTCTTCTGTGTAATCGAGGTGATAACCTCAGCCCTAAATACCCCATGCATTTCCATCTTTTCAATTTCCTCTCCCTTTTTCCACACCTCAGTTACTGAAGGGTTTTGTGGCAGAGACTAATTTTAATTCCACTGTGCTTTGAATGACCTCAGAGCTCAAATAGCTGTGCAACTTTATAGTATTTTCCTTGCTGCAAATAAATGCTGCATGGAAGGCTCCCTGCATGATTCAACACTATGGAAATAAAAATGTTTAGATTACAACATGATTTGCAAGGGTTTAGTGCACTAGTTGGCAGTGTTGTTCCTTGGAAGCAAGTGAATGGGGCAAGAAAGGAGATCTGTACCAACAGAGAGGCTGGCAGAAATACTGGAAAGAGAACCAGACTTGGAACCTACCCACTGTTGATAAAACAGAGTAAAAAATAATGATTGCAAATTCTGCATACCAACAAAATTTTTTACTTAAAATATTGCCTAGAGGAACAAACAATTTTTCACACATACAGCTGATTCGATATGAAGTAGGTACATTTTTTACTGTTTTGCACTACAGATTTACTCCCTGAACCAATCCCAAAATCTCTTCTGCTAACAAATTCATCACTTTCAAGCTTTAGAGTCTGCTGTAATCATTGACTCTTTTATTATATTACAGGTTAAGTACTTCTGGTATCACTGTTACAACATCTACCTAGAAGTTAAGAATAAAAATTTGAAGTTGTGAAAAGTCCATTCCTTTGATAAAATATTCTAAAAATTTTTATCTCTAACTAAAAATATGTAGCATTTTCTAGATGGAGCTTCAAGTTCCAGACTTTCTCTATGGGTCCTTTTATACCTTTTCAGATCTAAATGTCTCTCTCTAAAAAATCAACCAAATTATCATGAAAATAGATTATGATACTGAATTTCTTTTAAGTTCCCTAGACTGTATCACCGCCTTATTCTACTCTCTCTCCCCAGATGATCATATATTTTATGGGGTGGGTATTTAGACTTAAATCAGATGAACTTCATTTGTCCCTTTTCCAAAATACCTGAACAGAAGATAAGGCCAAAATAGACAGACAGTTGTAGAGGAAATTTGAAAATTATCGAAACAAAACAGTTTTCTGGAAAGAGACTTTTCAGTCTTTACTTGTATAAATTTTTAAATGGCAGCAAAAATACAGAAATCAGTGGTTTCAGACTGAAATTGTGGGGTTTATTTTCACCATGTCATAATGGATTCATGTTGCTCCAGTGTGTATTTAGGAAATCAGGACTGGATGGCATTTGATTATTTTGTTGAAGTGGGAACATTGCTGTTCAGCTGAGAACACCTTCAAATGGAACTCAGCCTGCAACTTGAACTCTAAGCCTGAGGTAATTAGGTTAGAATTATATTTACAGAATTAAAGCTGATGAAGAGAAACAAATAATGATTATTTATGGTGTTTTCTTGACTCACAGTTCTACATGTTACACTGTTTTATAAATTTATGTGGAATTCTTATCCCAAAAGGCTGCTGAACACAGATTTCCAAAACCACTGCATACTGCTAATGCTGGACATTTTTCAAGTTGTTTTTAGAAAACCCAGTCCTCACTACCCATAACTTAATGGGAAAGAACAGAGCAAAAGCAATGCACATATTAATTCTGTCTCTCAGAACAAGTTTTAGAAGTTGACTTGTGAAAACCTGTAACCTTTTCTCCCCTTTTAAATGCTATTTCTTGCAGACTACGTTAATATGTTTTTTTTAGCCTGAAAAGTTCCTTGCATGGCTGAATGAAAAAGCAGTTTTGGAGAAATTGGATGCAACTCATTGTTTCACAGAAGGGTAGTTTCTTCTCTTATTTTCCCTTGTTGGTTCTGAGGTTTGGGTCCTGTTTTATTTTTTTCTTTTCCTTACAAAGTGTCTCAAGGTTTTTCAATGACTTTGAGGTCAAAACTTTGAATAATGATGGGAAAAGCATGGAAATGCTTTGCTGAAAATGATATTACCGGGTAAACCTGTGGTCTCTCTGTTACCATTTATTGACAGCTGGTGTGGCAGTGTTTTTTGGTCATATTTCCTTGAAAATTTCCATCTCAAAATGTTTTTTTTTCTATTACTTCAAAATGTTTCAGGTTTATTGCTTGGATGTTTTCTGACCTCTGTCCTTAGAGTAATTCCATTTTGAGCATCTCCTACATCTTGCACAGTTTAGAAGCCAGCTGATGAAATTTCCTGGATTTTTTTCAGTTCAACTGCTTCAGCTCATAGTGTTCAAAGGCATGGGCTTTAATTATATTTTTGAATTCCTAGCAAATTGGCTTGGATTTTTTTGAATCAATCCATTACATGTGACTGTCTTGGGGATATCAGTCCTTGCTGTATGAAATTTCAGCTTGCTATTTTAAATTCAGTTTATACAAATTATATTATTTAATACTGCTGTTCTTATTTCATGGCCAACACTTTACAAGCAGAAGTCATCCCTGTCTAGGCTGTTTGACATCCTACTGAGAAAAGGGGACATTTTAGAAAGAAAGCCATTACAATTGAGTAGGCTGTAGAAAATCAGTGCCCTAAACCTTGTTGAAAGTGGGCTGATAAGCTGGAGATATTCCTTGAATTGTTAATGCCATTAACTCCAGGAGGAGTGATATGGCAGAAGACTTGCTCAGTTTTATTTAGTCCAAAAAGGGAAACACTTCATAGATTTGATGGAGCAATTTTACCAGACCAATAAAAGTCATAGCCTTTCTTATAGAGAAAAACTGGTAACTGACACATCCTAATGAGACCTGATCAGCCACATCAGAATCATAGTTAGTCAAGTCGACTTATCCCATTTATCTAAAAATTTCTTTTTTCTTGCCTGAAATCTTAGAGGGAAGAGCACCTTTTCTGGAATCTCCCATTTACTTACTCAAGTTACATACACTTGCAAAAGCTTTTGAGGTCCTAATTGTTTTCTCGTTGTGAGTCCAGTGTTGATTTGAGAAGTTTCCTTTATTCCGCGTAAAATTGTTATTTTCAATTACTTATTTAAAACACTTTCAGGATCATTTTATGAGATCACCAAATGTCTGGACTCCAGAAGGTGTATAAATCTCTGTGAGGCTCTCAGTCTTTTCAGAGGTATAATTGCAGATGGGCCCATCTGTTCCCATTTCATTTTCATCTTCCACATTTATGTACCTTTTTTATATTTGGCAGTATATGGATGGCAGAGGGGTTTAGCAACTGGTCTAAAGGTGGTAGTGCTTGATATTGTCAAGTCTGAAGAAAATACACCATATTTTGAAACTTGAAAAATTTGTTGTAATAAATAAGTGAATAACTCTGAATTCAGAGTTTATGGACAAATATTATGAAAATCTACAAATGCAATAGAAGTCACAAAAATAAATTCATTTGTAATTTATTTAAAGGATGATATGTTTGTTTTTTTTTCAAAGGAGCTAAATGTTATGGATCACTGCTGGACCCAAGTGGTAGCCCCATTAATGCAGTTGTGAACTAACAGAAAATAATAGGGTTTCTCAACAGAACTCTTGGAAAATTTTAAAAGCCTGGACAACATTTTCCTGGCATCTTAGATCAGGCATTGACATGTCTGTGCAAGTAACAGACTTGTAGGTCCCCCATATATGTATCTGTATAAAACGTTTCTTAATTGGTTTTAAGAAACCATTTTAAGCTCCAAGGGGTGGTTTGGTTGGGTTTTTTGCAAAGATCTTCAACTAAATCCCAGCCTTTGATAATAGAAAACAGCAGTTGAGAGAAAAGGAACAGTAATGGCTGAGAAACCTCTCAAATTCACCTGCTTTTGAGGACTGCCATGGGTTGAATGTTCTTTGGTGCATTTTTGCTCACTGACTAGGAGTGACAGGACCTCACTGGTCATGCAAAGGCTCTGAGTGCTGCTGTGCCCTTGGTGTGGGCACTCTCAGGGGAGGTCCTCTCCTGTGCCCCTTGCGAGAGCTGCTGCTGCAGGTGGAATGGAGCCAGAGGGCAACAGTGCCTGGTCTGCGTGGGAGAGAGAGGGGTAGAAGTTAGCAAGTGAGGAAGAGGAAAGAATCTCTGCCTCTCAGCTGACAGAGCACATGGGAACCACTTCTCCAGATGGGGCTGACTGGTTCAACAGCCCAGGAAACTTCCAGCATTCTGCCTTAAGTGTCCAGCACACAATCAGGGGAGCCAAAGGTTTTATACAAGGATAGTTTTCTGTATTCCACCCCGAGATCCCACTCACATCACTCAAATAAGTTCTAACAAAGTTTTATTCAGACTACCCTGAAAAAGCAGACTTGTGATACAGGACATAGCCCATAAATTCCCTTACTTTGTGCCTACATCTACATTTATATATAGTTGGCACAGGTTGTATGTGAAACCAGCAAATATCTTGTGACCTTTCAGTTTTGATAACCGAATTACTCATGAGTGACAGAACCTTTAGCACATTATTAGCCATCCAATAAAATGTGACTTCTTCATATGACATGTAATATATTTTTTGGGGGTGGGGCACCTTTCTAACTTTGTGGTCTTCAATATTGCTATAAAATATAGAATAGCTGTTCTTGGAACACAGGCACACTGGTGGGGAAATTCTAAACAAGGAGTTCAAAGTAGAAAATCCTCTCTCAGGTGATGACAGCTGCGGGTTTGCTTCTCTTTTTGAGGTATTCTGGCATGACCTGTTCCAAGCTGCAAAGGGAGGCAGATCAGCAGAGGGAATGTAGGTGAAACAGGTCTATGACATGATTCATCACTTGAATTTATAACCTTCTTAAAGGATTATTTACCTTTTTTATACTACCAAAAAAAAAAAAAAAAAAAATCTGATTTCCCTCATTTCTCTGTACTTTCTGCCATGGAGGCACCTCACATCAGTTGGGTACAGTATTAGTATTGTCCCTATTTTACAAGCTAGGATATGATACATGGAGTCTCTTGCCATGTCCAGTTACATTAGAGCTGAGTTCCTTCTCTGAGACCTTGGTGCTGTTATGGTGAGCTTCCCAGGTGCTGGAGTAACATCCTGGGCTAAGGTTAGGCCCATTTAAGGTTCACCTTGGGCTAATAGCCCTGCATTCCTTTTTTAGTAAGGAATGGTAACAACAGCCTTGCTAGGTCTGAAATAGGTGTAATTTGCTCGTGGTTCAGACTCATCATTCAGTTTACGAAACTTCAGCTCATATTTGAGGAAGGGCATTCTGTGAAAAATATTGCTATTTGTTTCACAAATATCCACTCCTTGGCCAAAATTTGGACTGAAGTGCTGACTGGAGCTATCTCTATCAGGCCCATAAGGACTGTTCTGCTGCCCTTCTGTGGGGATTGACTGAACTGTGCCAGTCTGCAGTGCAGTGCCCTGGCAGCCAGGCTGCAGACCAGCACTGCGTTGGTCTGCGAAGCTCTGCAGCTCTCCCCCGTCTCAAGGGCTACAGTTCTCACTTCACACAGTTCTCTGCTCAGAATGAACGATCCTCTGAAGTACATTTACAGGCATTTTCTACTTGCAATATCTATTTAGGTAGGTGCACAGTCCTCAGCATCTTATAGCTTTTTTTTTTTTCAGATTACTTTTATTACCTATCCTCTTTTATAGGTACAGAATGGAAATAAATGACATCTGCTTGAGGGCAATAAAAGACATCTGCTTGAAGACTGTCATGAGTCAGATCCCAATTCAGCATTTCGGAGTCTTCCTCTGATCACCCATCCACTTTTCTCAGAGTGAATTGCCCTTCCTTCTCTCTCCTAGATCACTGGAGTGCCTCATTCTTACAAGTTTGCTTCCACTCTATTCTGCAAGCTTGAACATACAAAATATAAAATTAGATTGGCAAAAAAGAAATAAAATCACCAAAAATATACCCCTTCTATTCAAGGAGTCTTTTCAAGGACTTCTTTTCAAGGAGTGACTGGCTATTCTGAAATACTACCCTAATTTCATAAGACTTTTCTTTTTCATGAGTGGTTTCCAATTATTGCACAATATCACTGTACCATGCAGCATTTAACCTCTCACTAATTGCCACTACTGACACGTTACTGCATCAATAGTTTTTTGTAATAGATTGAGTGATGGTTTTAACACAATTCCTCAAGTAGTTCTCTCCCACTTCTTACTGACAGAAAGATGATAAAATGCATGCAATGTTTCTAACTGATGACCTTTTCAGTTTTGGAGTTAGCTGATTATTTTAAGTGTTCTTGGTCTTAACGTATTAGAATTCTTTGTGCTCTGTACAGACATTTGACATCCTTTATAGAGCACCTGTCTCACAATCTCCTTTTCTTCCCTGTAACAATGGCTTTGTGACTTCTGTGTTTGTTAGAAGCCAGACTGAGGCCCTTACATACATTGGTAATTTGTTGGGATTCAAGATAAGAAATCATAATTAATTTGGCAAAGACCTCTCTTTTTCTGTCATGTACTAGAATAAAAAATAATAAACAGTCTCTTTCTAATGGAATGAAATTATTATCAATGGGCCCAAAGGATGTCTAAATTGAAAGAGCAGGTCCCAGGTGCTTCTACAAGGAAATACCAGTTACAGTGTTAAAATCTCTGTTATTGCCTCTGTTTCTGAGATCAAATGCACTGAAAGGTGCTTGGAATTGGCCTGAAAGGCTAATATAGTGTTTTTTTTTTTTTCATTTAATAAAAGTAGACTTAAACATATACTTTTAAAGATGTATGTACTTTTTCATTAAATTTATTCATTCTACATTAATAGGTAATAAAGATGCCAATTCATTGACATCTTCCATGTTTCTGTGTAATGAAAATCCAGCTGTGAACTTTCATGTTCCTGAATGCTGCCCTAATGGGCACCATTTAATTAAATGGTCCCTGCAAGTCTGTCAGTGATCCATCTGCTGCAGGCCTTTTCAATTTGGCAGTCTGCAGAGGAGTAGAATGAGATACAGAATAAAATGCACAATTTTCTGCCATGAAATTTGGGGTTTGTACATTGGTCAGAAAACTTTTACTATGCAGAATCCAGGACTGTTCTGCTCCTCTCCACTGGAGGACAGTCTGCTGTAACATCCTGCTCCCTGCTCTGGCAGAACTGTTGGGCTGGAAGGAAACTGCCTCAAGTTCCTTCAAGGGAGGGAAAAACATTCCCAGTCCTACAGCAGAGTTCTGAAGTTCAAGCCAGAGGCATTATAGGCATATTTAAGGTTTTCCACAAAAGCAAAATTAGTGCCTTCTCCAGCCTTATGTTTTTTCCATGATATCTGGTGATGGAGAATATCAGTAAAAATAAGAATCTGGCCACTAAGTCCAGGAAAACAAAGCATCTCTGTAGAATTTGGGCAGATTTATAGAGAAACTCTCCAGGGGTTGGCTGGACAGTAAAGTACTGAGAAGGGAACTGCAAGGAAAAGTGAGAATTGAAGACAGATATGTAGCTAAATACACTGTAAAAACCCCTATGTTTTCCTCAAGGTCATCTCAAACTAGTAAGAAAGAAATTCACAGGCTTGATAAAATTGTATAGGTCACAAGGATATTGCAACTTATAGCCTAGTGATATTTGCTTTAATTGTCAGCTGGGTCGTTCTCCGTACAGAATCCAGTCAGTCCCTGTCCCAAACCTGCAGAACTGGATGGAGTCTTGTACCCAAAAGTCTGTTGAGTATGGAGAGTCTATTTCTTTTTTTTAAGTTTGGGGTTTTTTGAGGGATTTTGGTTTGTATGTACCTGATGTTTGTATGTATTTGATGTGCCTGAGTGCGCATTTAAATATTTGATTCTCATCAAACAACTTTGCTTGCAGTTTTTTCCTGCAGCATGTGTGCATGTAAGAGATTGAGGGTTCTCACTCTAATTCAGAAAGCACCATGAGGATGTGCTTAAGTTTATAGCCTGTATAGATAAAGGATACTATAATGGTTGAATTAGCTGGAATTTTGGTATCAAAACACTGGAGCTCAAGTATTAATGCAGATTTCCTCTCTGACCTTGAGTAAATCACGTGTAATCTCAGGCTCCATTTGCTTGCCTGCAAGCTGAGGGTGCTGTTCTGCTTGATAGGCAAGAACTGTAACTACTGTGAGGTATTTTTATAATGGAAACTGTGAGTATCCAGATGCTCACACCTATTCAGCCTAACAAACTGGGGATGCTTATGCACTCTTTCTGCCCTCAGCATGGGGCAAACATGGATTTAGAAGTTACAGTGCAGATTTGTCTTTGTAAATACCCACGCAAGTGTCTCTGAAATTTATTCATTCTTTTTAATCCTATATTGGATAAAGGGGAAAAAAAAAAAAGCTGTTAGTGCTCCTTGTACAGTCTAGACAAGGTTTTTAAATCTTTCATGTAGTAGGAAGCATTTTTCTAAGCTAGCCCAAAAATTAATTTTAGACAAATGCGTGGTAAGTAAGGGAGAGAGGTCCTGCAAATGGGTGCTAGGGAACTGAAGTTCCTCTTTGGTTATGGAAGGTAAATGCTGGAGTAGTTTCATTTTATCCTACATCTACAAAGAGGGATTTATTGTTCTTTCCTTGCTTCTCCTTGTCAATGACAAATAAAGAGTTGAGAGATTAAAGTTTATCTTAAGAGCCTCAATTCAGTAGAAAATTGCACCTCAAGGTAAAGGTAGACTTTAATTTTTTTCAGACAATTTTTTATTCTAGCATTATTCCATATTGCATACTCAGAAACTGTACTGAAAAAAAACCAAACCAACCTAAATTGAATATTGATTCATCTTCTAAAGGACAAAAGGGTTTCCAGTAGTTGAAAGGATGTCATTTTCTGCTTTGGATCTTTCATTATCATGGTCATATTTCTTAATACATGCTGTCTTGGCAGCATGTTCTTGAGGTCCTCACAAATTGCTATAGTTTGTAAACACTTTTTTTTATTAGCACATCCCAGTTTCATAAAATACACTTGGCTGAGTGTGTGATAGCATGGGCAGTGGCTGTAAAGTAATGATTTTCCCTGTCAGAACAATTTCATTCTATCAGCTGGCAGGTCAGATGTTCCCCCACCGTGTGTTTGGCTGAGGGAAGAATTTTAGAACTGCCACAAAGCTTTGTTTACAGGACTGAGAGCTTCATGAGATACCTGATCCTTCCTTTACTCTTGCTATAGAAGTTTGTGATGTTTGATACATGAGAGGCACTTATGGTCCCTCTTGTCCCACAGATAGATCAGCATTAGTCCACCCCAAGACATTTAACTAAAATATGAGATGCTCCTCAGAAGGCAATATGGTATTTGTTCCAGCATTTTCTTGTGTTCCTAAATATGTGGAAGGAGGAATTCTTTTTGAACTACTACTGAATTGCTGAAGTTTTCACTGCTCCTGTCAAAGAATGGTAGAAATTCCAACATAGTTCTTTTCCAGATTGCATTGATTCTTCCACTGAACTCTGATCATTTTTTTGATTGGCTTGGGTTTGGATTGCATTGTAATGTATAGAGGAGCTTTTTATGTGGCAGTATGAGGAAAAGTATTTGCATTTTTGACAGGCAACAGGGCTGAAAAGTCTGTGCTAATCATAAGAGCAGTTGTATCAATTGACATCAAAAGCCAAAACCCTTTTGCTTTATTTGCATGAAAAGTCAGATTTTGACACTGTCAGATGATGAACGTTACTGTAAAAAGTCAAGTACTCGTAGCCTGAAACTAGAAAGCTAAGAAAAATGTAATATAAACACAAAAATGATACTCCTTTAGAAAAATCTGCTGTATGTAAATGATAAGCCTCCATACCACTATTGTAGCATTTGTTATGCAGGATGACAAGCAGGAAAAGGACAGAGTGGAGGTCACACCTTTTGAGTCAAAAATAATCAGTGTCTAACTCTGCCAAAAACCCAACCCATAATAGAATCAGTTTCAAGACCCAACGTACACTAATAGTTTTTTGTTTCTGTCCATTCAAATATTTGTTTATGTCTTCATATTATCATGTAAATCATTCTTATCCATATATTCATTACATATTTACACATGTATGTATTAGATATATACACACATATATTAGATATATATACACATATGTGTTCCATAATGAAGCATCTTGAATTCATGAATGAAAATTGTTAATATCTTCCAAATAGTTTTTCTTTCTCTATCATTCATAGGAATCTCACAATGTTACTCCCAATTAAGCAGTAGAATCCTATTTTCAGTGAATACAGTGACAGAATCCTGTTTATTTCAGCAGGAGAAGAATTGGTTTGCTAACCAAACTTCTTACTAGTTTTCAAAATTGCTGGATTTCTTCTTCAAGTTTTAAGCTTCATTTATCATTGTCTTACTATTTTTAAAAAATCCATTGTATCAACATGGACAAAATTATAGATCAATTTGATCTTTTTAAAAATAATTTTCACATGTATTAACTTAATCTTTGGAAAACATGAGTTCATCTAATGCATTCTAAAATCTGAGTTATTTTTGTGCAAAGACAGGCAAGTTTTATGTGTCAGTCTGAGGCCTGGAAAAAAAATCTTTTTGTACTTTAGAGCCATTTATGGAGGAAGTAAATATCAATGAATTACAGCCTGTAGAGCACAAATCAAACAATCTTATGAATACATACATTATTTTTTTTTTGCCTTTATTCAAAGGATTTATTTCTCCTTTTTTGTACCAAAATGAAAATGTTGATAAATTGATGTATTTTCTTCTATAAGCAATCTATAATTTCATAGTTTTTAGTTCATTGTTAATGCAGAGAGGTGGCTGAATACAATAAATGTTCAGAACAGGCCAGAACTCAGAAAAAAATAAAAAAAAAAAAGCCCACCCCAAAAAACCCAAGTTAAATACTAAATCTGTATTCCAGCGAGGCAATCAAACTAAGGTTTTCTGAACTTTTTTAATTGTCACCCATATATGTTTGTATAACTATTCTCAAGAAATCTTGGCAGAAATTTTGTGTCTGTTTCCATTTCATTCTCAGCACAAGCATGGAGAACATATTTCCAGATGTGCAGTGCAGGGACAGAAACACAATAGTTACTGATGGTAATTTCCAACCTATGGAAAAAAATTTACTTGGATTGCCATAGGAGAATGCAACCAGTGTAACTAAAGAGAATTTAAAAAAAAATAAAAAAACAAACAAAAAACCCCAAAACAACCCCCCCCCCCAAAAAAAAAGACCACAAAACAAACAAAAAAAAAAAAAAAAAACAAAAAAAAACAAAACCAAAAAACCACGATCATAATTTTATAACCTAGGGGTCTGAAAGCTAGTTCAGCTTCTAGAGGAGAGAACCTAAGATCACTGAACAAATTAGGCAATAGTTAGACAAATTGTGTGCTGAGATGTTCTGCAATGACATTCTTTCTTGTTTGTCATATTGGTACCAACATCTACCAATCTGTGTGCGATGCCTTTTTTTTTTTTGTACTTTGATTATTGGAAGCCATATCTATTGTCACCTCATAGCAGAGGAAAAGCCACATTACAGGACTTTGTTTTACCTGATTGTTTCTGGTAACCACTTGTGTTTGAATTCTTTGGGTTACCTTCCCAGTACAGGAAATATCATGATGAAGATCTTGGCTTATTAAAGAGAATGTTTTGTTTGGTTTGCAATACATTTGTTGTGACCTCTACAAACACCTAAAGGTGTGATTCTAATGCAACACACTCACAAAAATAATTTTAAAAAGAGTCAAAGAAAGGAAAACCCACATGTTTCTAAGCTGGTTTATATGGTAACAATTTTACAGTTCTCCCAAGAGGCATCTTTCTGACTTCTGGTCTGATTGGTCACTTTAATGTTTTGCAGTGTCACTCTCTTACTTCTTTCACCTTGTCAAAAACCCCTGTGTTCTGCAAATAACAAATACCACATATTTTAATAACTTAATGATACCTCTTCCAAACCTAATTGTTTTAATTACTGCAATCATGGCACTGTAACACCTGCAATTCAGAGTTCATATGAGATATTAAGTGATATGAACCTGTGTAGAGGGCTGTCAGTAGGTCCCCTGTAAGATGCCCTGCTCTGTTCCAGCCCTTTCTACAATTCTGGTGAGAAAGAAATGATTCATAAAGAATTCCCCCTGAATGGGCTGTGTGATGTCAAGTAACAAATCTGATCATGTTCGTGTGTGTTCTAACAGAGTGTGCTCTCTGCAGCTCCAGCTTTGCCAGAAGGATTGCAAGTAAAATGGGTGGAAGGAATTAATTTTGAAGTTGAATGGCATGGGATACAGTTTCCCAGAAGAATTGAGATTAATATGGATTAGAAATTTTTACCTCCATAAAAGTTGACAGAGAAGCCTATTAGGAAATCAGAATCCTGATTTCAGGCCCACTGAACCCCCGAGTTTATAATGGTTAAGTTCTAAAGGCAAGTGTCCAAAGACATTACTGCAGAATTTCTTTGCTAAATGGAAGCTCTCTTCCTTTGTGACAGAGAACTGGAAGAGCAGAGCAGCTGTCAGTCTGAGATGCAATCAGTCTCCTCCAACATATGCTTCATGACAGGCAGAGAGTGGGACAGAAAATAAACATCATGGAGATTTTCCTGGCTGAGAGAACATGCAATACAGAAAAACAGACTTGCTAAGTAGATTTATTTAAACAGTTAGTGAAGCTAAAGTTTTTCACAACACTCCATTTCAGGCTCCATACTCAAAATAATTTTAATGCCTTTTTAGGCTGATACTAACCAAAGTAAGAATAATGTTCAGTAACAGAAAATAAAATAGATTTTGTTTTGACATTCTTAAATCATGTTTCAAGTTTTCTTTTTGCTGTGACATTTCAAAATAATAGTGTACCAAATTCAGTGTCTAAGAAGCCAGAATCTGGAAAAAATATTTTGACAGAACAAGCTATTTTGTTAACTTTGAATGTGTTTTTTCCTTAATACATTTGAGTAGGAAACAAATGTAGCAGTTTAGTTCAGGTGTAGTCCAAGCAGATTGTTTTCTCTGAGTTTATGCCTCTCCACACGACACCAAGAAACAAATTCATTTTACAAATGCTTGTACTGGACACTGCTCAATGTTACCCAGATTTGTCAGACTTTAGCCTAAAATTTCCCATTGTTATTTCCCATTGTTTTTATTGATACCACCCCCTAATTACAAAGTGAGTTTTAATAATTTTAATATGTAAATTTAGAGTAAAGTTTCTTTACTACAAAAGGGTAAATTTTTGTTTCAGTGCAGTTGTAGTAATCTCAGTTATATTTGTATCTGCTGCCAACTGAGTGTTATGAAAATGTGAAAGTATACAGTCAGGAAATTTATATTTCTGTTAAAAGTCTGAGAGTTTTAAGCTGCCTGTCATAATACTGACTTTTTTCTAATACTATCTGCTTTGGTAGAGATTAAAATAATGTGGATCAATATCTTTTGTGATATTTATGTCTTTCACATTGCCAAAATTTATCATAAGCATTGGAGAATGACAGAGAAATTGATTTCCTTGTCTGTAAAGTGTGCAGACCAAAGCCCCACATGGTACAAGCCTCCTTCCTTACAGAACTGTAGGGACTTAAGTATTTGTAATTCAGGATCCAAACTTTGCTTACAGAAACTGCCTTTAATAATTTTTGAAGGTAAAATGCATTTACTTAGGCCTCTAATTGGTTTCAAAAGAACCACTCCTACCAAAATTCTTTATGAAGCTCTTGTCTAGAAATTTGATTAAACCCATCTCCAGATCTAGTAATCTAAATAATTTTAGTGCCAATGGAAGATCAGTGCATCAGTTAATCTTGAAGCAGGATGGCAGCTGGTAAGTAAATTCTGCATTGAAGAAAGGGGAAGAAATTTCAGCTTCTGGATGCATTATTCAGTATGTAGATGAATGACATTCACTTCTTCCCACTTCTCATAAGTATTATGTGTGATCTCAGAGTCCATAAAGACAACAGTAATGCATAGGTGAAGTACTGCAGTACACTGCATTTTCTGAAAGGTGTCCTGCCAGCAAAATGAAACGGGGCCCAGCCCTTCAGCTGGGAGTGTTGCCTTGGCAGTGGCATGTGTTAGCAGAGAAGCCAGAAACGATGTGCTTTTCACCATGTAGCACGACTGTGCTGTTACAGAAGTCTGCAGTCTGTCTCTAGTCAGTTCCACTCTCCCTCAAACACAAAAATTTCAACAGTTGAACAAAATTCTTTAAAAAAAAGTGTTTGGGCTGTGAAAAAGGACTAAAATTTCACAGAATTTTAATGACATAAAACAAAAACCCTGAAAATGCCAGCAGCATAGAAAAGCAAATTCCAAAGTTAATTAATAAGTAGCATGAGTACAGTTTCTGTGTAAGTATCTCCAACTTGCTCATTTTCAAATTATAGATTGTTTATTTAGCGTACTTCATTGCCAGTAAAACTTTTCCTTTAAATACAAGTTTATAAGGCAAATTATCCAACTGTGAAATTGGACGCTTAACTGTTTCAGCCCATCCCAATTTTTCTTAAATGATCCCTCACAGTAATCTGCACTTGTCTTTATAGTGCCTACAAGTGAAAAGGATTATCTAGTCAGAATACATCAGTATATAATAAATGTGCTTCATTTCTTCCACAATCCTTAGAGCTGACAGCCAAAATGAATGTTTGTCTCAGCATTGACACCACTGGTACATTTGTAGAGACTATTTCATGGTCCATTGGACCCTAAAGGACATTGTTTTTAAAGGCATATTATCCAAAGGGACGAAGCATGCCATCAGAGTGCATAGCAGTATGTATTGAACTTAAGGGCAATGGTATTGCTTTGTTGATATTGTAAGGCTCTCTAGTCAAAATGTATTAAAACTAATCTTTATCCTTCTCAGCTTTTATAATTATTTTTTTTTGTCTAACCAGTAAATACAGGTCATTCAAGGAACTTGTACGTGTTCAGTAACTTTGAAAGAAGGATGGAAAAGTGCTTTATATTCAAGTAATTTATCCTTTCTGTGTGTACATAAAAACATTATCACCACTGCTGTTGTACTAATAGGCTACAATGCCACATTAACTAGCTGTGAAAGCAGCACAGCCCTGAATCCCATTTTGCTGATTTATGTGGGGAAAAAAACCCAACCTCCATTCCTTTAAAAGTATGCAGATTCACTTTTAGAGATATTTCCATGAAGCAATCATCTTTCCTGGAAACATCTCTTGAGCTGCACAATGCAAATTTCTGAACCTCAAAGGTGGGGGGCTCATCAGAATACTCTGTGGTCACCTCACAGCTAAGATAAGATTGTGTGGGCAGTGCCTAATTTGATCCAGTTTGCAGCAGTGCTCACTGGGTTAGATGCTGCATGGTCCTGACAACTTAACTGTCAGATAAATTGCTGCAGTTATACCACATGAGCAAGCCCATAAGCTGATCATATTAATGCTACAAAAATATGACACCAAAAACTAATAACGTTCTTTGAGGCATCTGGACAGAAGCAAAATCTAATCTTGTCTAAAAGATCTCCATTAGCAGTAATCATTCTGTAATACGATCAACATATTCTTGTCAAAGCAGATAGTACTGTGCAGCATTAGGAAAACTGATTAAACATGGCATGCTGTTCTAAAATAAACCTTCAACTTTGGGAATCCAAGCCTGCTGATTACACTGGGTTTGTTGGTTAAAATATGTCCAAGCATTTTCAAAATATGTTCTCGTGATTTGTTCTTAGTAAGGGAGAAATACACAGTAGTAGAAAAGAAAAAATCAGAGGTTAGGTCCTCTAGAATTTAAACTGTTTGGGGAAGGGGTAAAACCCAAAACATCTGAGAAGAGTTTAGTCCTTAGTACAATAATCTTTTATTTCTCCCAAATAAATGCAGGTTTATCCATCTTTGCTTGTAATACCTTTTGATAAGATTGCATAATCAACCAGAGTCCCTTCAAGGATGCCCATTCTTATACCTGAAGAGTAAACACATCAAGAGTACATCAGGCTGTCTACTTCTTTGTTAAAAAGAAGGTTTACACTTTGGTATAACCTTTGAAAGTTTTTTGATGATTTGGTGGAAATGCTGGGGAACATTTGGTCCATGATGGTCTAATGTTCCTTGCAACCACAGAAGTTACTGAATTTAAAAGTGAGAATATTGGGCATCAAGCACTATGCATTTTTTTCTCAATATTGTTGCTGTGGTCCAGGAAAGTCCTATGAATGATAACCTAGAGCAATGGAAAATAGATAAAGAGCTGTAATTTATAAAGCATGAGAATGTGGGGTTTTGATAGTTGATGGGTTTTTCTGTGTTTGGTTTTGTGTTGGTTTTTTTTTTTTTTTTTTAATATATGTATATTTAATTATTTAACTAATTCCTCTATAAAATCTCTCAAGTACAGCAGAATCCAGCTGCTCTCCCAGGAGTGTGCATTCACATGCAGAGCACACAGGCTCTAATTTAAATTATAATTGGGAAAATATTTCCCCAGCTGTGAACTGGTTTCCTTTTTGGGGTTGTAAAAGGATCCAGACAGATCTGAGGAGCTTTAGTCTGCAGCATCTCAGTTCCTTATGGCTGAGTGTGTTTTTGACAGGCTGTAATTACAGCCTGTAGGTGTTTACTTTGGCTGGAAAATTACTGAGCACCTTTAACAGCTGGCAGCAGCAGTGTTTCTCCAGAGAAGGAAAATGAGCTACAAAAGGTGCAGCAGATCAGGATAGTGGTTGCTGCTTTCTCGTGAGGAGCTGAGCTGTGGCTGCTTGGGCACTCTACAAATAGTGATGAGGTAAAAGGGGGGAGGAAGGTAAGGCATGATGTGAAAGACAGAGGTTTGCTTTTTTCTCGGAAAATGAGGATTTGCAACCTCTTGAGTTGCATTTCAGAGATGAAGCCAGATGGACCCATCAGTGCTCCTGTAGGTGGATGAGGGAAAATGCTGTCCCTGCCTGACAAAGGGGTGGAGTTAGTGCAGAACTCTGTTATCTCAGAAGTGTGTGAAGTGCTGTGACAGAAGAATGATATGATTCACCGACTTGAAGTAGGTTGTGAAAATCTGAAGACAAGATGGAAACAGCAAGATGTTCCTGCTTCTCTGTAACATGAATTAATTAAGACTAATTTAGTGGTAGTTTTATTTGAGAACTGGACAGTAATTGCAGTGGTTAGACTAAGGTGATAGCAAAGCTGTGAACCCAGTGACAAAGGATTTGAGAAAGTCGTAAAATAATCTTGAATAAAATACCCACACATAATGAAGAGTCTGGTTCCAAAATACAGGTGAGATGACTTGGTTATTTTCTGTGATGTAAAGGCAAAGGCAGCAACCACCAGACAGAAAAGTAACGAGTCTTCAGCCGCCTTTTGTATTTTCTTTCTCTCAGCCATTTTGAACTGAACATCAAACACTTTTTTTTTGTTCCCCTGATCAAAAGGACAGTTGTTACATTGGGATAAAGTATTTCCCAGTATTTATCCTTGTAAAGTGAAATATAGGGCTAAGTGTTGTAAAGTCTCAGAAAATTAAGTTTAGTTTCTCCTGGCACGACCTTGTCTAACAGGATGGGCATCTGTATCATGATGTTATACTGTCCTCATGAGAGAGATGCCTCGTTTTTACAGCAGGAGAGCTACTTCCAAGGTGAAAGATGTTCAATGCTGAATCATAAATTCAACAAGCCTACTCTGTCATAAGAAACAAATTCAATTTTACGGTAAAAATTGTACACTGAGTATCTGTGCTTCGAAAATGAAGATGGGCTGGTGATAAATGAGATCAGGGCAATAGATGTCAGACCTTCTAAATTATATGGACTAGACTGCAGATGGTACCAGACACACACTATGAAGTGAAAGGAGAGTGTACTCACTTGTATTAATATTTGTGTGCTAAGTATCTTTTAACTTTTGTGTGTGAAACAGATGGAAAAAGCTTCACTTTTCTCCCTGTAATGCCCAACCCTGGCTCACAGGAGGGGCAGGGTTTGCTCACCAATGCCAGAAAGTCCGCCTGGCACATTTCTGTCCCGAGCAGGAAGGCAGTTGCCCCTCAGACACCCTGGGTCAGTCTGCCTGCCATGCTGACCAACCTACAGACAATCCCTCACTTAGGCTGTGCCAAGAACCAGTTTTAACCTCCCAGTACAAAGACTTACTTGTTTAACACTTTTCCCTGATGGTTTAGCCCTTAAAAGTTAAGCTCATAAGGTACATCATTTAAACATGATTTCAAACTAGAAATAATGTTTCAGTAATATCTTATTAGAACTAATAACTCACTCTATAATGAAATTTTAACTCCACCAACAGTCAAATTGAATTAATACAAAGGAGCATAGATACTCAAACACAAAAACCTAATTATTTCACTTTCTCTTCTGTCTGTACCATGCAATAATTTCCCCTTATTAAGAGAGTATATTTCAGAGGAATTAAAATTTATACACAATGAATAATATCTTAAAATATCATTATTTCTTGGATATTTTCAGTGACAGAACTATCAAGCAAGTCTTTCCTTGGAAGATGTAGATGAAGAAATTGAACTAAAAAAGTGCTGTGTGCCATTTGTAAAAGGAAAATATTTATATTTGGTTTACAGATATTTGTTACAAATACACAGCAATAGATTTTTGCATTTCCTTTAAAAATTTTAGCATTGAGATAAATTCAGTGAAATGTGTTCTTGAACTTAATATGTTACACTTTATCCTGGACTTTTGGTAATGTTTATACTTAATGCAGTCTTCTGATTTACAGCTACCCAGAGATGTAAGAGATTGCCAAAGATCCTAAGCCTGCACTAATCAGCACAGATGATGGGTGATTTCAGAGATAAAACTCCCTTGGGAGTGACCATGTCAGTGTGCTGTAGTTGTGAATCATCTTTAAAACCTTCTTCATTGAGAGTGGAGGACATGCCCTCAATTAAAGGGTTTGGTGGTGTCCTGATTCCCACTACAGGTGGTTTGCTTAAATCAACACTGCTGTGTTCAGCAGGTTTGAACTGAAGAGGAAGTCTGCTGGATTTCAAGATACTGCTGTTAAAGGTAACTCTGAAATTCTTCCTCAAAAATATACTGTCTTTAAAATGCATTTAAAATTGCTTATGTATGTCTTCTGTAAAGGATTTTCTACAGATTTTGAAAGTTGAGGAAAATGCCACCATCCCTTTCTTCCCATTAACTTGTGTTTCAAAAAGGATGGACAATAAATCCTTTCAATCTTGCTGGATAAGTACTATGAAAGAGTTATTTGCCCTTCTGACAGAACAGAGTTGCTCACTGTCCACTCAAAACATTGTGTGTCCTGGCCAGTGTGGTTTCAGCCAGTGATAATTGCTGTGTCTTACAGGCAGGAGGCATTGTGACTGATGCTTTCTAATATAGAAATCAAGAGAAGAAAGGCACAGTTTGTGATGACAAGGAACTTCCCATTCCTGTGTTGTATCTCTTAGAACTTCTCATAATCAGAAGTTGCTTTAACCTTGGGAGCTACAATCCAACAGCTCTAATTGTGTTTTTGACACAGAGCTATTTAAGGTTGTGTTCTAAGGCACTGATGAGTGACCCAGGTATGTACAAGGGAGGAAAAAAAAAGGCACTTTTATATATTTTAATTAGGCAGAATAAAATCTGGGTTAGAAGAACTGCCATTGCTGAGAATTACTGTACAAAATTTAGGACTGTCCTTAGGGGCTATATTCTAAATTAACTGATAACAAAAAAGGGAACAAAATGTGAACACGCTTCCCATGCATCTCTCGTATCTGTCCAACCAGAAGCAAAGCTCTTGGAAATGGAGAAATCCCAAGGGTCAGATTTTCTAATGACCAAGATCTCCCAGCAGCAACACCCCTGGGATTTGGTGAAAACTGAAAGATCATCAGGGAGAGCCCAGATCAGAAAGATCCTTGGTTATTTAGAATACATGAAATTTATGGTGTTTCTGTATGTGTAACAGCTGAACTCATCATTGTTGGTGAATGCTTTCCTGGTGTTTTGGGAAGAGCCAGAGGTTAAAAATCTTAATCTGAATTTCCCTAACTTTCAGAAAAATCTTACAGCTTCACTATATATATATACATGTATATATGAAATTTAAAACTTTCAGCTCTATTATTTAATTTGTGTTTAAATTCTTATAGTATATATTCTCTGTGTGGCAATGCTCGATTTTCTTTAAATAAAATCAAATCAAACTTTTTAAGAGGAAGGGAAAAGACATTACCTAAATTGCTGTTTTATATTTTGCTTTGTAAGTGAACAGAAATAAACATGTAAAAATAGAATGTTTCATTGTAAGGGGGAGAAAGAAGGATGAATCTAATTTCCTCAGGAAGAAAATGCTAGTTATACTAAGTTATACTAGCAGATGTTCAAATTATGGACAGTAAAATACTTTTATAGTAATTCAACTTCTTAGCAGGAAATCATCTCTATGAGTAGTTAAAGTGAACCTTCTTCAATGGGCCAGATGGGTTAACATAACAAAACAGCACAAATTGAAAATGTATTACTTATAACTCAGCACCCAAAGTGCTGGAAATAACCAAATTCTTGAGAAAAAAAATATTTAATGTTTTTAATTATTTTAGTAAAGACTTACAGTCCAAAGGTTATTTTTAATTGCTTTTGGTGAGTTTACTTTATATTTTCCCCCTTTATTTATTTTTAAATTCCTTCAGAAATGAGACTAAAGACTTGTTCCAGTGAAGGGAAGCTAAGCTAATACAAAAGTTAATGAAATTATTTAAGAGTTTGTGTTATAACTTCTAAAAGAAAAGTGCTTTGGAAGTATTTTATGCATTTTCAGAGGATTGTTGGATGTTTCAAAAATGCAAGAAGCTTTATGAACTAACTCAAAAGAGGCAGTTATTAAATACTTTGCACCTAAAAAGGACTTACTACACTAAAGAGTTTTGCATTTGCTTGTTTCTAAAGATTGAAGTATTTTGGAGACATTGCATGCTGGTTTTGAGGGTTTTTTAGCGACTTTGCCTGGCTGAGGTCTGATGCTGAGGTGTATCAAGCTCCATTTGATTTGTTTCAGCAGTCACAGTGATGGCAATGGCCAAGGGAGCACTTTTGAAAAATATACCTAAACTAATTTGATGTGTGAAGGTAATAGAATAAGAATTATAATGTAAAAGACTCTTATATAAGACTCTTAGTGACACACTGTGGGTGACACTGTCCCTGGAGAGACACTGACCCTGAAAGAAATGGAAGCAGCTCCACAGTATGTTTTTGTGTGTCTCATGGTGAGCTTCGTGGCGTGATTTCTTTCTGTGGAAGCTCAGATAGGGGTGGGAGGCCCAGGGGTGCTGCTGACAAACAGGGACCTGTGAGAGCAGAGATGCCCCTCGAGCTGCCCCAGAACTGCCAGGTCTCTCCATGTGCAGAGGAGGGGTCCAGGGGGCTGCACATCCCTCCCTGTGCTCTGCTCCTGCTGCAGCTCAGAGCCAGCGCTGGGTGCTGCCCCACGGATGTTCCTTTTCCTGCTGGGGGCAGAAAGGGGCCCAGCCCCCCTGAGAGCAGCTGGGGAATCCTGCAGAGTCCCGTTGGGAGGAGCATCCTCATGAGG
Source organism: Lanius collurio (assembly GCA_020086605.1). Taxonomy (NCBI): domain Eukaryota; kingdom Metazoa; phylum Chordata; class Aves; order Passeriformes; family Laniidae; genus Lanius; species Lanius collurio. The sequence continues at coordinate 11,417,667 of JACBWW010000019.1, forward strand.
GCTGCTTTGGAGCCACACTGAGAAGAAAAGGCTGTGGGGTGGCCCCAGCCACGGGTACAAGCTTCTAGAACTGTGTAATAGCCACTTAAATATGAGTATTCCTGTGAAAAGAAATAGTGTTCAATTCAGATTCAAGGAATGTCTGGTGCCATAATTTTGTTCAGAACCTCTTCTTTTTTTTTTTTCCATTCCATGAATAGTAGAGTCTAATGAAGTTAGAAAAGAGTAAAAAGCTTGATTGTAATGAAAATCATTTTAATGAGTATCTCAGATGAGTGCAATTAAAATCTAGATACATAAATAATATCCTGTTCTAATTAAAGAGGTGGGGTTTTTTTTCTCCAGAATGCACATAATAAGGGGGTTTTCTGGTTTTTTTTTTTTTTCTATTCTGATTTTTAAGATTAATTGAAAACCTGGGCCACTCCACACTGAGAAAAGTATAAACAAGAAATTTTTTTATTTTACTAAATCTTCAGCAGTTACCCAATGGTCTTGTTTATCTTTCATACTGCAAAATCTGTTGGGTTTTTTTTGATTGAGAATGTCTGCACTATCTTCATTAATGCTCCACCTGTTTTGGCTGGTTAATATGCATAGCAGTAAGTGATCATTTCTTGATTGATAAGTGAATGAACTAATTTATATTTTATTTAGTCAGAGCTCCATTTTTAGACCCAGCCTTCTATTAAAACGTGCAGGAGACTACACAGGAGAAGAGAGGGAACATGGAAATAAAAAGAAGAGATATCACTCCTTGCAGAGCCTTGTTAAAGTGGGTGGGGGATTTGTCTGGGCAGAGCTTATGGCAAGATGAATTGTGAGCTATTGTGGATTTATATCAGTGTCCTGGGGCAGGTGTCACAGTCACCCTTCTCTAGGCTCAGCTGCATAATTCAGGACAGAGGCCATGAGGATCACATTTCTTACGTATCCCAAACCAGGACAATTTAGTAACAATATGAAGTGGACAAGTGATGAAGGTTTTTGCCAAAATGTACTTTCTAAATACATTACATGAATGTGCTAATAAGTTTTACTATCTAAAAAGTTATTTTTCTGTCAAAGATCCAAATTTTGAAAGATTATAAAATTTGTGGATTGTTGGCTTATTTTTATCCCCATTCTCTACAGTTTACTGATTTGGTAGTGTGTTCATGACACATTATAAGAAGAGGATGACATTGTTTTAAAAATTTCATGGAATTATAGACATGAGAAATGCAATGATATTAAGTTGGTAATGCACCCTCAAGTATGCTGTCATGCTACAAGTTATATATTTTTCATATTCATAAGTCAATAATCATACTCTGATCTCTAGTTTTGATCTTCTGCTGAAAAAGCACTCAAGTGCTAATTTGGATTACTAAAACTAGAGATTTTTTTTTATAAGTTGCATTGACTTGACCCAAGGAAATAATGGTTTGAAATGCTCCCAGAGCCTCACATGCCACAGCTTTACAACTTCTGGTATATTAAAAATGAGATAGACCACTTTATCAGACAGAGTACAAGAGGTGATTGAGGCAGTTCAGATTCAGAGACTGGTAAGAGGCATAAACAGAGAAAGATTTCTTTGTTTATTTGTTGGTGCATCCCATGACCAATGTGAACTGGGTGTGCAAAACAAAGACCTGTCAACTTTGCATGGGAGGCAGAGATGCTGAGATATTGAACAGGACAGAGCTGGCTAATTTGCAGAATAGTTGACCTATATTGACTCTCCATAGGTAATTTTATATCAATTCATGAAACTTTGAAGCAAATGGAAAAGGTAGAGATAGGCTGAAACTAAACTAAAGATGAGGATGCTGAATGTTAGGTGTCATGGGAGTCTGTGCTGTCCCCAGTAAATAAATGTCTGCTCTCTGTGGGGAACTCTCAAAAGGAAACCTTCCCCTTCTATTAACAAAAAAAAAAAAAAATTGACACACTGCTCATCCACTGTTCTGAAGGATTTTATCCTTGAATACTCTAAAATCTCTTGAGTGCAAAAGGACTTCAGCTGGTTGCCTTTTCTAGTCACACTGAACAACACCACCAAGTGCCTGAGGACAGCACTCCTGTGAGGAACAGGGAGATTCATGCTGTAGTACTCCCTAGCAATGTTATGCTAAGGAGCTTAGCTGAAAAACATTTCATGGAGATAGCAGTTTGTCATTAAAACTGAAGTAGAGAAAGCTAAGGTTAAATGAAAAGCATTTAAGCTCTTATCAGGCTAGGCAACATATTTTTCATGTTGGAAAAGCATGTTTAGACATTGAGTAAGTGATGTATTTGGTTCTCATAGTGTACTGTAAATGCAGATAAACTTGATAAGCAAAGACATGTCTGCTGAATAAGAATGCAGTTTATGATTTTTCTCCTGAGGTAATGACTACCTATTCACCCTCCCCTTCCTCAGCAGCCTCTATAAGACTTCTCCTCCATTCCCATGCACAGTGACACTGCAAGTTGTTCTACTTATTATTCTTGTATTGCCAACACTGTGCCTGTCGTCTCTAATGATGTATGGCCTTGCCTTAGTGGTGGTTAATCTAATGTTGAACTAACTCCCTGGAGGTTACAGGCACCATTTTCTCTGTTTCTAGCAGCCAGCATCACGTGGTGATGAATATTTTGGACTTTCCTCACTCCCCCTATTATGTGCACATTTATAGAGGGGGAATATTATAGCTATGGCTACAAAACCAGTGAATTTTTGGCAAGGCATCTTTGGTGTCTTCTGTACCTCATTCACCAAATGAGGTAATATTGGAATGAGAATGAATTAATTCAGAAGAGTGAAAAAATCCAGGGGTGGCTCCAGTACAGAAGGTCCTCAAGTGAGAAGCAAAATCAGGATCCATCACTACAATATCTCACATGGAAGTCTGTTGAACACTTTAACAACCCAAAACTGCATATTCCAGAAGTGAAACTATTTGACTAAAGACAGCTGCTCTGTAAGAAGACAGGCAGAGAGAGCTGTAGTTGTTCAGCCTGGATAAAAGACTCTGGGGAGACCTTAGAGCCCTTCCAATACCTAAAGGAGCAACAAAAGAGCTGGAAGAGATTTTTTTACAAGGGCAGGTAGTGACAGGACAATGAGGAATGGCTTCAAACTGAAAGAGAGTAGGTTTAGATTAGATATGAGGAAGAAACTCTTCGCTGTGAGAGTGGTGAGCTTTGTCTTCCCCAGCCTTGGGCGTGTTCAAGGCCAGGCTGGATGGAGCTCTGAGCCACTTGGTATAGTAGAAGGTGTCCCTGCCCATGGCAGGGGGGTTGCAACAAGTGGTGATCTGCAAGGTCTCCTCCAACCCAAACTATGCTGTCATTCTATGATTAATTACTCTTTTGGCTGAATTTCGATGGATTTTCTGCTTTTGAATAGGACTTTAATTCTTTCCTTTATCTCATCTATATCTGTTACAAACTTTCTGTTCTGTAATTATACTAGAGGTCTGTAAACTATATTTCAAATATTCCAAACCATATAAAAAGTGCAGGTATCTTGAAATGGAAATTTTCTAATTCTTGGATTTTAAATTTGATAAGACTACTTAAATTATATAGAAATGAATTTAATGCCCAATTAAAGTCCTCTGTTGGTCCAAATGCCTCACCCAGTATTATCTGGTGAACATTTACTTGTGGTTTGTAATGTCTATGGACTCACAGAAGTTTGCCACTATATATATTTTAATAAGATATTGAATATCTTACATTTAAGAATTTCCCAGTCAAGTCATGCGTATTTTATAAAAAGCAAAAATTAAATAGACATAACTAAACTATTTTTGAGGTATTTTCTCAGATTTAGCTACCACTTCTTTCGTCCAGCACTTTTTAAGACTGGTCTATTTTAGTACCTCTGTTCTTAATTGGATTTCTTGGCTATTTTCACGTTTCCATTTCCCCCATGATCCCAATGCAAAACAGCAAACTTTCAAGTGGAGCTTTAAGGTGGACTTTTTCTTTACAGCCGAGCAGGATTGTATTTAGATTAAGATTAATGGAATAAATTATCCCATTTTAATTGCATATTATACTAAGGGGGTTTTGTTTGCAAAAATCAAACAAGGACTACAACAATGTGGTTTAAACCCTCCAGAAATCTGATGAAGACAGCAGTATATTATGCAGTTTATTTCTAATTGAATGCATTAGAAAACCCCTTCAACTCTCATTCTCTAATAACCTGACCAAGGAGGTCAGGAAGCAACAGGACAGAATGTACAGCATGTGCTGAACTGAGGAAAAGAGCAATTTCCATTCACAGTGTTACAGTGTTGATGTTTCCTATATTCCCATAACAAGCTCAGACAAGGAAAGTTGTAAAATCATATCCTTTTTATGTTTACTCTAGTTTATATCTCCCAAAGACCATTGGGATAGTAGGTTCAGTTAGACAAGGTAGAAGTCCCCAAATAAATAATTTATTCCTTAGCATGGTACAGAGTTCCTGTAAGAGCTGAGAAAAGAAAGGCTGCTGTAACAGCATGGGATGCAATGCAGAGGTCCCTGCATGTCTCTAAGGTGCACCCAGGTTTGTAGAGAATATTTTATCCCTTATCAGACAGCTACTGAAGAAGCATATCCTGGGTTTTTTTTCTCTTGTCTGTAATAATCCCTTAGGCTTCCAACACCAGGAAAGCCTTTTCTTCTTTCCTGAAGTAAACATCCAGAAATCAATACTGGTTTTTGCAAGTCTTCATAGGAGGTACTTGAACAAATTCTGTTCTGCCTTGAACCCAAGTATTTACTCTGTGTTGTGGACTACATGGAAGAAACCTCCAGAGGGCTCTTTAGTTTGAATGTGTTTAAAAGGAACAGATGCAATCTGACTGCAAGAAATTGATCCTCAAATCTGGGTTATAAATACTTTAATACTTATCAGTGATATGAGCAATATGACCTTTCCAGATTAATGTATTCTTGTCTTTGAAAACAGCCCTAATTATGGCTGACCCAGTTACTTAAGAACTCATTAATCTGAGGTCTAAATTTTTAGGTGGGGGAGTTTTGGATTTTCTTTAGAGTCAGCTGTGCTTCTCTATTATTTTGGACAAATATAATCAGACCTCTTGGGAACTATGTACAGCTTATTTAGATTTACAATTAGAACACGGCTTCTGTTGGTGCTGGTGAAGGTAAAAGATGAACAAAGCACAGGAAATGAAAAGCCCGGGAGCATTTTCAGTGGTTACTGCTGGAGTTGTCTCAATCTCAGAATGTCCCAGTCTGAAAACTGGGAACAATGCAAAGAATAAGCCTCACTAGATATCTTCTCCTGACTTACAGACCCAAGACCTAACCCAAATGCAAGAATTAGCTGGTTTTAAAGGGACGAAGGGAGGGAGGAAGCCTTCAACACCACAGCAGTGCAGGCAAGGAGAGAGCCCTTAGTGACCCCACTCCAGAATCCATTCTTTCTCTCACCCTTTTGGTTTTGTGCTAAGGAAACCCTAGCCTTAACTCTCTCTCTATAATTCTCCTGTGGCAGGAGATCACAGTGTCCCAGAAGAGACCAAGGTGTGGACACCAGACAGACACAGCCCTCAGGACTGCTTGAAAAGGCTATCAAAGCACACTGGTGTTAAGGAAGGTGTTAAATTGCTGATTATATTAAACAGTTACTGGAAAATAATCGCCTCCTCTTAGCTGACATTCATTTAAAGTAGGAAGATTCCCAATACTCTTACCTACTTTTTTCTGTATGGTTCAGTTACATTTTAGATGCATTATAGGGAAGAAAGCTTTGAAAAGTACATTCTTTTGAAACTTTATAGTGAGGCATAAATTATTTTAATAGGACTTCATATAATTCTGTTTATATTAATTTTTAATTGTCTTAAAATTTCTAAACAATCTTAACTAGCTAAAAATGTGCAGAGTGGAGACAAACTCAAAAAAACTGTGATGTAGATCCTCTTTATAAATTTTAGACTGAATACATCAAAAGCCTTATATCTGTATTAGTTGTATTTTAGCTAAGTTTATTCCGTTTCTTATATAAAATATAGACTAAAGCTACTGGTGCTGGAACCACATTCATGTTAAATGTAATTTCTCTGATGACAATTATAGCTGTGTTCAGAACCCAAGTGCTGGGCCCAAAGGACAGTATGATCCATGTGCAAATAGACTAAAAGACACTCTAAAACAGTATGCACCCCTGTAGTGGTTTAGTCCAAATCATCTCTTACTCAGCTTCTGTGAGAAGTTAAAACTTGCCAATAATCAAGCCAGTAAATTGATTGGTTCTGATCAGAACTAGAAGGACTTCTCTGCAAAAAAACCACTTCTGTGTCAAACCATGACAACCCCAAATACCATCACAACAGGTTCTTGCAATGGGTCAGGCTGTGCACAGAGGACTTTGAGGTTTTTTGCTAAAGAAATAACTGGTTCTGTCAGATACATCTTTTGACAGCCACGATGTTCCTACTTTGTCTTGATTCAGGACAGCATTGCTCCATTGGATAAAAAACATGACAAAGGATTGTAACAAGTTGCAGATTAAAATGTTTTTAAATTTAAATTTAGAGTGGAGAGAATTAAAATTGCTAGCTAGAAATAGGAGAGAGATCAGGGCATATTTAATAACATGTCTTTAAAACACAACCTTTTATAACACTGGCCTGCCACAAGCTCTTTGTGAGCAGTGACATTTTAAGAAAAGCTTCTGTCCATCTCTTTTCCCATTTGCTCTGCAGAATGGCTGCTTTTCCCTGTGCCCTTTTCAGGCAGACTGGCATTAATAAAATAAGGAGAAACAGTGAAAAATGCAGAGTAGAAAAAGGAAAGAAGTTTGTAAAAGTGTTAAAATCATTACCTCATGAGACATTGGTCCTGATGAAAAATTTCTAGCATTTGTTGCTGACCTGCTATGGTATGAAAGTGAATATTTTACCTCAGTGCCAGGTGGAAGGCTGACACTAATTTTTTAGGTATGGATTCAAATGTGGATATAACTTTATTCAACCAGATATCTCCAGGAATATTGACCATCCAGCTCACAGATATTTGATGCCCTGACAGTACAATAAGTGTCAGGGAGAAATATTGCCCACATTATATTCTCCTGGACACTGTGCTGGAGAGACCCTCCCTGAAAGTGAAATTTCCTATAATTTTGTTTATATTAATTCCTAATGGTCTTAAAATGTCTTAACAATATTAACTAGCTAAAAATGTGTGGAGTGGAGACAATGTGTGGAGATCTCTGCTTTTTTTTTTCCTCAAGACTTTCCATCTTATCACCTGAAATGTGTTGCTGGAGATTGTCCCAACCTAATGTCACAGGCAACCACAGCTGTAAAAGCTGTACAGGTGGAATGAATTGTGCATGTTGATGCTGTGAGGACAGCAAGCCCTAAAGCTCTGTTTGTCTCTCCTTGGATTTCCATGAAATTTCCTTCCTGGATTCTGCATCTGACTCATTTTACAAACATATAGGTTACTAAATAGATTAAGGCAGAGCTTTATGAGAACTTCTGAAGTTTGGAAGAATGGCTAAATAAGCAAGAAATCCTCCCTGTGGGAAAATGGCCTCTCTTCTCTTGACACTACAGTTCTATCCCTGTGCTTTCAGGCCTGTGCAATCCTATCAAAGTGCTAAAGCAAAATTATTTAGGGAAAGATGAATGAGAAAAGTAAGAAGAGAAGCAAAAGATAAAAATTTGCAAAGACAAATAAGCCTAAAACACATTTTAGAAAATCTTCCCGTGTTAGGAAGGCCCATAAATTAAAACCCACTGCTTCCCTGAAATTTATTTCAATCAGTAGGACTACTCAAGAAGTAAGTTTTGTCTCAAACTTAGAAAAGCTGATTCACATCTGGCCCTCAGCAAAAATGCAAATCTGTTAGTAGTTTCCAGAATTCCTCTCAAGCAATCATTCAAATAGTATTTATATCTAGGAAATGTTTCTTACATCCTACCATTTACTTCCACATAGTTGAAAAAGAGAATTGAGTTAATATAAGTTATTTTAGCACTAATATTAAAATACTTAACTGTCCTTGAGTGGCTACAGCTTGAGAAAACTATTGCTTTTATGGAATATTCCTTCCTGGTTTAAGTTTGCATGTGATTTGGGGATGCCTTAATTTGCTTTACATGTAGCACTGCTGGTGCTTACACAACGGTTAAGAATTGCAACTAACACTTCCTTACAGTTACGAGTTGATATAAGAAAGTCTCTATGTTATAAATCATATATTGTTTTTAGAAAATCAGTAAAAGATTTTCATTGGCCACATTAGAGGTTCAGCATGTTCCTACAGGAATATTGTGATGCGCAGGTGATGAAGTTTCTGGAGGCAATCAGAGAGTGTGGCCCTGCTTGAGCTGGGGTGATTGGACAAGAAGATCTCCATAGACCCCTTCTACCCTCAGCCATTCTGTGATTCTGTAAAGTGTGGGCTATCGAAAAGGAAAATTTAATTAATGGCAGCCAATGTTGATGGCAAATAAATTACTACAATTTTGAAGAAAAATGTCTCCAATTCAAATCTTGTTGATGTCAAAAGTTTAGAGTTTAAGCAGCCTTCAGATACCATAGGCTTGCAAAGTGTAGGGCTGTTTCAAAAAACAGTAAAATCCTTAAATGTTACGTTCTAGAGGAAGGTTTGCATCAGTATAAATAATGTCATTTGACTTAATTATACAGAAACAGTGCTTATTGTTATTATCTGATTATTAACCCTAATGCGAGTTATTTACGTCTCAGTCTTGATTAATCAACATAATGATTATCTGCCTGTTGTGGTAATAATTAAGTAGAAAATCCAGCAACAAAATAATGAGATTTTTAATATTCTTTTTAGGTTGGACATAATGAGCATGGAGTTTAATAGTGGGTCTCAAACATAAGGCAAATTACATTAAGAGGCCTTTTTTTTTTTCCACTTACAGATATTTACTTTTTGTCAACAGAAAGCCAAAAATGTTTAGGAGCTGAATAAACTAAAAAAAAAATAAATAAAAAAGTCTGCTTCTAGTTCATGAGACTTTCTGACATGCAAGAAGAGGAAGAGTCTATGTACAGCTGATCCACACTCGTGCCAGCATTGCTGCAGATACTGGGTGCTGCAGGCTGCCCAGCTGACCCTCAGAGGTGTCTCCCTCTATTTCCTCTCCTGCCACTGCAGCACTTTCCACCAGCTGATGAGTAACATCACAAGAAAATTTTTTAAATCAATTAAATTCTTCATCGCCAGAAGTTATGTTTATCTAATGCTTAGTCAAACGTGGAATATACTCTCAGTCTAGTACCAGAGTAATGACATGTAAGGCTGATCCAACAGGGTTATCTCCCTCGGGAAATGAGAGAAGTGTGCTGACTGTGGGCGTTGGAAATGAGATTCAATAATGCTCTAAGAAATTTACTGCAAGGTACTAATATTGCAAATGTGTTAGTGTACAGCATATGGCTCTGATCTGAAAATCCTGAAGCATGAGCTCATTTTCATTGAGTGGTCCTGTGGGATGAACATCTTAAATTCATATGGAATTCTGCAGCTGGTGTACATTTTGGAGGATTACATCTAAGTGTTCATTTTGCCAGCATATTAAACTACTGCTGCATCACATTAATTTTTCTACTCTTAATCACAAATTAAACATTTTTCCTGTGTCTTAGTATACTCTGTGCTCTTCTCAGTGTTGACCTCCTGAGGAATATGTAATAGCCAACAGGAGATAAAGCCACGGACTGGATGAAATAGTAGCCTTTAGAAGATCAGATTGCCTTTAGAGATTTCATTGGTTTTCTCTGAGCTTCCTTGATTTTGTTTAGAGTTAATTATCTGCTCTTCAGGTGAAGACTATTGACAGCAACACCTTCAAGCCACATCACAAATATACACAGAAAGATCTTATCTCCCTTGGTAATGAGGTCCCCTGGTAGAACATCTGAAATATGTTGGCATTATTTGCTTCATTCTTACAAAGTAATCTTGTATGTACATGGATTTGTGTGCTGGGAGAACTCTTTTCTGATTGTATAATCAGACCATACCTCATGTTATTTCTCTCAGTGTTTCAAACATATTTGCACAGTTTAGCTATATTTTTGTTTAAAATCCCTTATTACTCTTGGTTATTTCAGGCTCACAAAGTGTGGTAGGATACACATGTTGAACAAATATAGGTATTTTCTCTGTATAGGTGTCTCAGTTTTTGAGATAAATCTTCAGGAGGAAACACTCCGGAGTGAGTGCCTCCTCCGAGGGGAAAAGTGTCTCTCCTTTTGCTCTGTTAATGAGACAAATGGGTCACAAGAAGTTGAAAGTGGGAAAAAGAAACCAAACTGTTTATTTAACACACGAAGAAAACAGGATTAAAAAACCCTCAAAACACAAGAAATTCCCAGAGAGGGAACAGACACGTGGGCTCGGACCAGCCGGTGCTGCCCCACAGGCTCCCCGGAGCAGCGAGGAGGGAAGGGAGGCAGTGAGACAAGGAGAAGGAAAGGGGAAAAAGAACAAGAAAGAAAACCAACAGAACCTTTTCCCAGCTAGCTGGAACACAGAAGAAGCCCCAAGAGCAGCACAGTGCTCCCGGCACAATCCCTCCCGAGCCCTGCCCAGCCCCTGGAGCTCTTGGGCTGAGCCCTTCAACACCCCCTCGGGTCTGTCCTAAAGGCGCTGCATCCTTGGGCGTTGAGCAGAGGGGGAAGGAATAAAGCGGCTTCATAACATCACCCCAGGACAAAAAGACCAAACACAAGTTGTTGGTGACATCATCTTTCATAAGATTAAAAAATCAAAATCTTGTTTGTTTCATTAGAATGTCTTTAAGAAGGATAGGTCTTAGGCAGGTGCCAGAAAGCTGCCCGTGGATTAAGAATAAAGCTTAGTAGCCTTATCTGATTTTGTTCTGACCCCTTTGAAACATTGCTTGTGATAATTTTCCAACTCTACTCTCAAATCTCTCTTTCATCAGCTCTCTGTATGCTCATGGAGCACTCAGAAAGTCCCATACCACTTCTCCCCTGAGGCCTTTCTCATCTGATTTTGCTGTCTTTTTCTGTAATTGCATTTGTGCATTAATGGCTACCATGTTTTATTTCTCTTTGGATATATATTTGGAGGTGGTTTTGTCTTTTAATATAAAATATATTGAAGGCCTTAGCTTTGCAATGAATTGCATTGTGAATACATAGTGTATGGCCTGTCCTGAGGTTATTGCATGGTGAAGGCAAATCCAGAAAAAAGATTTTATGTGTACATTAAGGAATATGCAGCACCAACTTATTATAAAGTTCTCTGATGCTTCAAATGCTTATGTGTATTAACTTCACAGCCATGAGTAATTAAAAGATGGTAATGGAACTACATTTGTCCACCTCACATAAAGTATTTGCTTATACAGGAATGAAAGTTTATGGCCTCAGTCACAGTACAGTTCCTTGGAGGAATGTTTTTACTTGCCTTTCTTCTTAGTGCAATGAACCTTGCACAAGCTCTGCGTTTGAAGAACTGTCTTTAAACGAAAGGGAACTGTGTCTTCCACTTTCAGTGGTTACAGGGGTTTACAAGCAAGATATCTTAAGACTTCTATTATATTTTTAAGCAAAGTAGAAATGCTTTTCTCAGTGTATAAAAAATGCTGGCATTTTGTTTTTCTCTAAGGATGGGCTTAAAAGAGGTCATTCTATATTCTGCATGAATGGTTGGAGGATGGGAGAGAAAGAAGAGTAATAGCTTTTATTTCTTAATCCTATTTTTTTGAATATTGTTAATGATGAGAATGTTTGCAGAGAAGATTAAAGTCCACCAAACCTTGGATAGATTGAAATGCAGAGAAGTTTAATGTCTGAGATTATCTTTTGAATACTTTCTCCTTTTTTTAAATATTGCTCTCTCAGCTAAATATAGTTCTGATTTTTACATTTTTATAGACCATGTGAGTTCCCTGTAGGCACATTGTCTCTCTTCAGTGATTTATATAGTTTGAATTATAGGGGATGATAAGCATTTGCTGTTCAATAGTGTAGTTAATGCTCAGCCCCCCCGGGTAACAGAGCAGTGAAGCATTTACCACTCAGTGGTAGTTCTGCAACAATCAGCAGCAGTGTGGCTCTATCACAGTAAATTTATATCAGTGCACTTCAACCTCGGGGAGCTGAACATTCACTCAGCATTGCCTAGGGAAAACAGTTAGAATGGACATTTTCCAGTCTTTTTAGGTGGCACAACAGGAGTAGTTTACTATTGCAACTGGATCAGAAACAGGAATCAGTTATGTGCAACATGAAAATTATACAACCTTTATTTTCTCTCCTTGTTTTTCCCTTTTGGCATAAAAAGTAAATAAATGCTGGGACTATAAAGCTTTTGGAAAGCTGAAAGTTAAAAAAAGTTTCTGTACTGGCAGACCCACTGCCATTCTGGTGAGATGCCAGAGAGTCTCGGAGGGCTCCAAGCCCTTCACTCCTGTGCTTAGGAGGAGCCTCCTCTGTAGGTTGGTGAGCTTTCAGGCACTGTGGCTGTACAGCACTTCTGCTTCTGTGATTGTGATGAGAAAATAGCAAGGACTGAGTCAGCCAAGCAATAATAGCATTTCTCTTCCAGGTTATTTTTCTTCAGTAGGCCTGAAAGCATTTTCTAAAGGAAGCCAATATCTGCAGGGTTGAGGAGCACAAGTAGTGTTCTCCTCTGTCTTTCTGATTGCAGGACACGATGAGGGGGAAAGTATGAAATGCCATAAGATCAATATCTCTCTCCAAACCTGGTGCCACTGACAGAATTTGGGGGGTTTTTTGTTTATGGGTCAGTTTACACAATACCAGGCCTGGTGGCAATAGACAGGGTACACCTGTCTCAAAGGGGGAAAAGGAGTTAGCAGGCCTCTCTGAAAGAGATTAAACTAGATTTGAAGGAGAAAAGGGAGTGTTCCCGGCAGACTAGGAACAGTGATCATCCCTCTGTATACTTGGCACTGGGGAGGGCACATCTTGAGTATTGTGTTCAGTCTTGGGACTCTTATTTGAAGAATTACATTAAGTTGCTGGAGAGTGTCCAGAGAAGGACAACAGAGCTGGTGAAAGCTCTAGAGAACAAGACTTAACAAAGAGCAACGAAGGGATTTGGGGTTGTTTAGGAAAGGAAACCTGGGGGAGAAAGGACTTTGTAGCAAGTTGAGGGTCAACCTCTTCTCCCAGGTGCAAGGGATAGGATAAGAGAAAATGGCTTCAAGTTGCACCAGATGGGTTTAGATTACAAATTAGGAAAAGGTTTGTCACCAAAAAGTTGTCAAGCACTGGAACAGGCTGCTCAGGCAAGTATTGGAGCCAGCATTCCTGGAGGTATTTAAAAGCCATGTAGCTGTGGCACCTAGGGACGTGATTTAATGGTGAACTTGGCAGTGTTAACAGTCAGACTTGATGATCTTAAAAGTCATTTCCCACCTAAATCTAAGTACTGTGAGTCTGTCTTTGTAGGAAAGATGTTGAGACCAAAGCAGAAGGAGGCCCCAGGCAATTAGCCACAGTCCTTCAGTAAACTTGTGACAAAGCAAAAATAAAGCTGAGGTTCCCAGGATAGCTTGCTTAATGCTGTGGCTGCTGCAGTCAGCACTGCCCTCCCTGAAATGCATCTGGAAGCCTCAGGCTGTAGTACAGCCAGCAATAAGGACTGACAAAGTTAATTTTTCTCTTTTAAATTATAAAAGATGAGGCAGAGTAAAATATAAAGGAGGAGGAAAAGAAACTGCAGTAGGCAAAGATGAGTTTCATCCTAGAAAACAGTGAGGAAGTGTGAAGCGGGATTTCTGTGAAGTGGGATTTCTGTGAAGTGGGATTGTAAGTGCTCCAACCCCACAGATGCTGTTGAGATTGTGAGAAAGGTGATTGCAGTGAACTGAAGAGGTGTGAACTCTGTTTTGGTGACAGGGAATCTACAAATTATGACCATTATACCTACACTGCATTTTTAAGCCTGACTGGTTGTAGAGACCCAGCAAGCATAAATATAGGTGTGCTTAAGTGCATCTCTCAGGGCCTGCAGATCACATCATCAAATGTCTGCCAGCATCTCGCTGCCCCAGAGAGCCTGAACAGGCTGTCAGCAGGAAGGCTTCAAGCCAAGAGAGCAAGTCAGGTTTCCAGAAGATGTCTGTGTTATGCTTTGTGCTTGCCTGCCTGCCGCGGTGTGGAAACAGTGTAAGGACATTGTGAAGAGCCTCAGAAAGGGTAATGTCAACAGGCAAGCGGAAAAGATTGAGGAAAAAAGCATGATTTTTTGTTAAAGTCATGGAGACAGAACTGCTGACATTCCCTGGCAATGGTGAGAATGTCAATAATTAAAAAGAATCTTGGTGGCATTAGAACTGGGACTGTTTTGAAATCAGCATAAAAATTAGGACAAGTAAAACTTTCAAAGAGCAGGAATCTGTTGAATAATATGAGACAACAATTAAATGTAAATGGCTAATTTGCCAAAAACCCTGAGAAGATCCCAGCCGAGCTGTTCCAGTCAGTGCTCAGATGGGCATGGTTCTCTCCCTGCTGTCAGCAGGCATAAGCATCATTCACCCACACCCAGCCTGAATCTGACCTTAAAGCATGGACACTGATAACAAAGTGAGGGGGACCACTTGCATAGAGCCCAGCATGAATCCTGCAGAACTGACAAAGGCAAATCTTATCCAGTTAAACAGTGTGGCCTGTTTGGTCACTCTTCTCAAGGAAATCAAAATTATATTCCAGTCCTAGAAGGGAGTTTAAAACTGTGAAATGGAAAAAGAAAAGAACTATGAATAAAATCAAAGACAAAAATGAAAAGGTCACACTTAGAGTCAAAGAAAAGATGAAGGAGCACTAAACGAATAGCAAATGATCTTCCTATGAGGCAGAAGAATTTCAGCAGCTTCAGGATTCAGGTAACTGACCCATTCCTCCACCTCAAGCTATAAAACACAGGTCTCTTGGGGAGAGTGGTAGTAATATTTGAATGATTTCAGTAGTAATATCAGAAGGAAGTTGAGAATAACGAAGGGCTCATTTGGTCAGGATTCAGAATCTGTGGTGTCAGAAATGAGAGGAATAGCTGTGGAAGATACAGTATTAATGCTGTAAGTCTCAATGCACATGTAGGTAATACAAAGAATCTGTATCACTTTATCTGTGATAAAGCATTTACCTCTGCTGTTACCTCCATCCTCTTCCCTGCATCACAGTGTGCCTAAGGCAAGAGGAGTGAGTCGAGGCATAATGGGGAATTACACAATGCAAATAAAGGCCAGGGTGCCTCACAGAACATCTATTGTAAGTGATCGTGCCTGTGATTGAAAGAGTGGATGTCTTCAGTTGAGAGGAAAAAGATATTTCTTTGAACTCTCTGGAACTGAAGGAAATCACGGATTCAGCCAGAATGGTACTATACCAGACCACTTTTATAGGCTCTTTCCAGAGCAGAATCACATATGGAAGCAATTTTTGATAATGTACTGTACAATACATTCCAGGGAATATTCCCATATTGGCAGAGATTGAACTAGACAGTTTAATAAGCCTTCCATCCCTAATTTCTCTCTGCTTGTGATTCTTTAAGCTGAAGCCACATAATTTTATGTTCTCTATAGCTTTTGAGTCATCCAATATCTACCAATTTATAGCTTGACTTGTGTATAAAAAATGCCAGGTTGCTTGAGAAAGACACCTTAATCACAATAGCAGGTTTCAGACACCTCATTGTCAACTCCAGGCTCTTGTTTTATTTACCTATTTAGTCTGTGGAATGAAATATACCATAAGAAATATCTACATTGACCAATGTCACCTAGTGTCCTAACAAAGCACAGAGCAGTAAAAGTGATATGAAAATACAGGGCAAAATACACAGAAATTAGATGATGGTTTGGGGACGGCCACCCTCATTTTTTAAGCTTGAGTGTTGGTAAGAGGTGGTGTTATATCATCAAATAATATGTATATTCTGTGTATCTACCAGGGACTGTGCACACTGCACAGCCTTTGACAGGCAAAATGTAACTTTTGGAGGTGTGCAATATTTCACATGATGTGTATCCAGAGAAGACAACCTGTTTCCTCAGAGCATCTCTGAGTTTCACATCTGTATCAGGTACTGTTGGCAAGCTAATCTTTGACAAATGTCTGATACATGAAACCCCAGCTTGGGAGTAGCTGTTATGGAAGAGAGAGGAGTTTGGTCTCCTCTCACCTTACTGTGGAAATCTGAACCTTGCAGTGAGAGGAATCACCTTCTGAAGGTAATTCTCTCTCTGCTGACTGTCCTGCTCCTACAAAACAGAGGCACAGGCACTTGCAGAGGTCACTTTATCTCACGTGTCTGTCCTAAGAGAAATGACTTCAAATCACCAGCAGTAAATGTTAACCTTCACCTTCCAGTACGTCCAGTTTGATGGGATAAATTTCAACCAACAAATGGAATACTTCTGACTTTTTTCTTGAAAAACAATGGGGGTTTAAGAAGGCTTAAGTCTTTAACAAACTTGTGCTAGGCTCCTAGGCTTTGATAGCCTGCATTCTTACCAGTGCAAGCATGAGGAAAATTGTAAAAGCAACAGAAACCTTTATTTAAAAATCAAAAATACCTTGATCTGCACAAGATCTTTCAATAAGCTGTCAAGTGAGACTGTCCACTGTTTGGTTAATGAACATTGCAATGAAAACAATTGTGAAATGTTAATAGGGGAAGGAAGTTGGGAATGGAGGTTTATGTGATTATAAAAATGGTGTACCAAAAGTAGCAAGATAAATGCTCCCCCACCTTCAAACTGTATTCCTGTATTCATTGTCACACTGAATGCTACATTTTCCAAATGATAGTATTAGTAAGTAAAAGAGGATCTGAATTGCAATTAAAGAAATATTCATACACAACATTTTCATACTCAAAAAGGAGGGAGTGAGAAGGAGGGGGAATAGGAAACCATATAATGTATTTGTGTGTAATAATCTTGAACATTAGGTAATTTTCTATTTTTATTAGGGTTTTAAATAGTATGAGGGCTGATTATAAATCAGTAAATCATAATTAATTATAAATCACTTTTAACTCCACTGTAATCTCAGGTTTTGGGAGAGCTCTTGTATGAATAACTAGAATTTGAATTTTTATATTCAAGACATGTTTGTATCATCTAGGATTCTAGCAGGAACTTTGTTTCACTTTGGATGTGTCAAACTTGAGCATGACAGTGGTGATTCCTCATGAAGTAGATATGCAAAAAACAAATGACTGGAAGTATCACCCATATTCATTTTTCTATCAGCAAGAGCTTGCTGGGTCTGTCTTAATAATACAGTTGAATCTCAAACAGGATAATTAAACATATCTATGATGGGCTTAATCCTGTGAAATACAGAACACCCAAACTCTACTTTGGCAAAGCGGTGAACAGTATCTTTTAAGACTGTGTTTATATCTGGAACATTCTTAAACACTGTCATTGTGGGGGCTGACAGCAGTGACTGCCTAAAACAACCTCCCTGAGGTGTGTGGGAAGCCCACACTGACTGTCCTGCAATTTTGGATCAGTTTCAGTAAAAATTCTGTTTGGAATATCCAGATGAGAAGTGCTAAAACAGCTGAATTAGTATTTGAAAAATTTGGTGTACATCCATTTACGTTCAGCCCAACTGAGGTGCAACTGCCACATGCAGGCTCCTGAGGCCTTCAGTGCCTGGGTGGAACCTGGTGAGCTGCTCTTACAAACATCTCAGACAGGTGTGAACACTTGAAAAAAGACTGCTTCAGACATGTGACATTAATGTTATGGGGCAAGACTGAGGCGGGTCTGTGATTTGTATTTCCTTTTTCTAGAATAGCAGAGTGAAATTTGAAGGCACACATTAGAATAAAGTACAAGTTCAGTGATGAGGAGGCAAATGAGAAAGGCAATTCATTTGTACTTGCAGATTATGTCTTTAACACAATGAAATGGCCCAACTGTGCTGTAGACATGACTTTGTTCAAGGTAATGTGATATTGATTAGCCTTCAGGTGTAATGCTGCAGCAATCAAACTGATCAAATGTAATGCTACACAGATATGGTTTTTCAGACACATTACTTCTGTGAGAAATCATCACATTGCAGAGAAAGCAAACGGACTGGCAAAAGCATATTTATCATGCTTAGTTTCTTTTTCCACCTTCTGATATATTTGTATTGAGTTTTATTTTTAACCTTGGAGAACAGCTAAGAAATATGTGGCTATTTTAGACATTCCATGAAGATTGTTTTTTTCATTTGCAATCCTTTTAAATGTGCTAATAATGTGAACAGAGAACTTAAAACAGACATTTGAAAAAGAGGCAACAGCTGAAGTCTAAAATTCAATTAGTTACTCCAACCCATCTCTGAAATTCAGTAAGTTCTTTAAATTCAGCAGAGACAATTCTCACTCACTTTAATGAAGAGTGTTTAGGCCCTGCCAAAACTCATATTTATAAATGAGACACATGCACCCGTCTTATTCTAACTCCCTGTGTTACCGTGCTGGCAACAGTGTCCCTTTCCAGTGCAGCACCAAATTTTCTGGGGCTTTCCAACTCCATGTACCATTTGCAGCTCATCAAGCCCACGACCACATAAGATTATGTACACTTTTGTTTCTACTGCTATTGTTTCTACTGTGGCAGTAAGATTGAGCCAAGGGGTACTAGCATCCAGAAAATTTATCTGATCTTTGACCAGTATGATTTGTGTTGCATTTCTGCAGCCAGATGCATTTTGAAAGATATTTTATTTACTGAGAAGATATGAAGGTCTTATTTACACTATCTTTTTTCCTGCATATTAAATATCTTAACTTTTTTTTTTGTCTTTAAAAACAAAAAAATGGTCTTTAATGGGGAAATAAATGTTCTCAAGAGTCATGCAATTAAATCTTGGAGGGTGAAAGAGTCATGTAATTGAAGCCTGGATAGTGATTTACCTTAATACTTAAAGGAATTCAGAATTATAGACTTCTCTCTCAAATTCAACATATAAGTAGAGGTAATTGGTGTCATTGCTTAAAATAACCCTTTTTCAGTGGGAGTTGCAGCAACAGCCAAAATTCATCAAGATATGGACATATGTTGCTCAGCCAAATAATTACCATGGTCTTTCAGAAAATTAAAGGTGTTAAATCTTCACATATTAGATTCTGACTAACAGAGTCTTGGGCAAGCTTTTTATATGAAGAATATAAAACATGTTAATTGATAAATCCAAGTGCAAACTCATTAGCTTAAGACTGTATAGCAGAAACATGGAAACTGTTATGTTTTTCCCCTTA
This sequence comes from Lanius collurio, assembly GCA_020086605.1. NCBI lineage: Eukaryota > Metazoa > Chordata > Aves > Passeriformes > Laniidae > Lanius > Lanius collurio. Next base: position 11,436,928 of record JACBWW010000019.1, read on the forward strand.
GGATGACAACTTCACAATTATAAACAGAGCTTGGAAAGGCACTTCTTTCAGATGATTAAGAATGTTATGTTTCTTTTTGTGTGCACCCAAGTAAACAGTGCTATTATGGCAGGAGGAACTAGATAATTTTAAAATCCCAGTCACAGTTGTTTGAAGTGGCTAAGTTTAATTTTGAAACAGTGGTTCAAACTGAGGTTGGACACAATTTCTTCTGTATAATTTTAGAAGATAACAAAAATGCAAACAACTCCTGAGGATGTCATGTCACCTAGAGGAGGAATTCAGATGTCCTGTTTAAATTAAAAGTGCTGACTTAGAAAAAAAGCAGATTCAGTTAAATGCTTAAAAAAATATTTAGAAGCCTCAGAATTCTCTTGTCCACTATTCAAGTGTAAGAACTGAAGTATTTTATGTGCAGCATTTACACTTGCTGCAGCATCATGTTTTTTGTTATTAAATATACATGTACCCATCAAAGCAAGTCCCACTGGTTACACTGGGGCTTCATTTGGTTATGGGGCTTTGTCATCTGGCAAGAACTGATTGATGTCACTGAAATAACCTCAACAGTAATCCTTGCTGATGTATTTGTCTGTTCAGGAGCTAAAAATAAACACATGCAAATTTTTCTGCTGAGAATAATTCTTTTTATGCTACCCTGTGAGCAATAATATTAACAATAAAGTACTATAGCTGCAGATGTAGCCCTGAACATATAAAATTTTACAGCAGCCTTTTTCATTGTAGTATTAAGGGTCAAACTGCTGTTGTGGCAGAAAAATTCAACATTGCAAACTATAGGAATCCTTACTCCCTGTATGAACAGAGTTAGAATCAAGTGAGCTTTTGTAATTAGCAAAACACAGCTAGCTGAATTGCCAGATATATTGTGTGTATGTACATGGTACATTAGAGAAAGAGAACACAATGCACCTGGCTATGCCAGGGAGTGTGTCAAAAATCCACGTTGCTTTTGAGTAGCTATATTGTTTTACCTTTGCCTAATATAATAATGTTCCTTTACCTGTTCTTGGTTTATTATTGTAGTGCATGCCAGTGACATGAAGTCACTGCTTTGTAGAAAACACTATTGAAATTTGCTTGTTGTCCTAGGGAAGGAAAGCATGAAATCTCTTTATTTTGAATTCAATGTTCAAAATTCTACTTTATTCACTGTACTTTTAAGCAGCCTTTTTTTTGTTGTTGTTTTGGTTGGTTGGTTGTCTTAGGTTTTTGTTTAATTGAGAAAGTGTATTGACTAGCTTGAAGGTTTAATACACTCACATGCACTTTTTATGACTTAGTCATTAGGAAAAACCTGCTTCTTAATTCCTGTCACTTGATGCAAGCTTATTGGTTTTTTTACATCTTGAGTACCAGCAATTTAAATGCCTTGCTGACAAGTAAAAAAGTACTTTTACAATCATTTGGTAGCTATAGAAAATATCTGAATCAGTTTCTTGAAATTTAAGCAATAAAATTTGGCTGATTTTGTTCTGAGACAATCAGTTGTTGAGCTGTGTGGGTGTCAATGGAATTTCCATCTTTCTTGTCCCTTGCTCTGTCTCTCAGTGTTTGATTTTCTATATTCTCCTGCTTTTGAACCAATAGACTCATTTAAACCGAGGGCTTCCAGGTGTTTTTTCAAGTTATTACTATAAATTTAAGAAAATATACAGGCACAGTCTCAAATATATGCTATGCTTTAGGGAAGACAAAGTCATTTTTTCTTCTGTGCAATGGAAAAATAACCATTTACATTGTCCTTCCCATCTGACACAACTAACAGGGTCAGGTAAATTCTCTGAATTCATTTCCCACGCAGTTCTTCCAGAATCACAGCTGCTTTGGGGGAAATTAAATGGAAATTGCCAAGGCTGCTGTTCTGATCACAACATTTATTTAAATCAAGAAGAATGTTTTCCTGGGACTTCCTTGTATTCCAGAAAAATTCCATGAAAAGTCTTTAGCAGAAAAAGATTTCTCTTCCTACCTATTAAGTGGAAATTTGTCTACTAGATGCTGTCTCTTGTTTCCCTGATAAAGCAAAAGCCAAATAAAACAAAATGTCAGCAGGTGAAATGCAAATGGAGTGCAGTGAAGTTTTCAATGCGTTGATACCTCAGGAGTTATGCAAGAAATCACCCAGTATCATGAGGAGAGAGGACAACATGATGATGGTAAATCACATATGGGTATGACAGGTACAATTTTAACCTGAGAAATGCTTGTTTCCCCTTCATTAAAACAACTTATTGCACAGAGAAGAAGTTCAACATTTTTTTTCTTTCTTTAATTCAACTATTTTACTAAAGTGAGAATTTTTCTGTCAAGAAGACATGTAAGCCTTAGCAGGAGGCTGGAGACCTAAATCATTTTATGTTTCCAACATTGTAAAACTGTAGTGACTTGACCAGAAAAAGTCATATCAGAGTAAATAAACTTCCTAAACAGGGAAACCTGCTTACAACTTTAGTGCAATTAAAAGAGAGTAATTTATATTAATGTCATTTTACTTGCCTAGTACAAATTCCTGAGTACAACAAAATTTCAGGTGTTTGGTTTTCACATTCTTGTACATGTCTTGGGAAATGAGCTAAGCAAAAGATGATAAAAAGGAGGACTCAGAGTCTGAATTTGTTGTTTCACTAAAGCAAAAAAAAAAAAACCAAAACAAAACAAAACAAATCAACATTTTAAATAATGTTAAAACCAGAAAGCCATAGAGGGTTCTGGTGTGGGTTACAAGGTGTTACACAGACTTGTGTGTGTTGAGCTGGTTGACAACAAACTTAAAAGTTGACCATAAATGTTGCTGGTCATGTGTGTTAGTTTTCCCTGTACAGGAGAAACAGTTATCCTTATGATTAGCTACAAGAAATATTACAAACTGGAGTAAAAATTTAGTCACTGGATTTCTCCATTTGAAGCTTTCTCTAAGCAATATTTCATGTGCCAACTTTTTAATGAAAAATTTCCTGTATTTCTGCTGTGATCAAACTAAATGTCAGAAGTCAATCTCTGTTCTTCAAACTTTAACCCAGTTCCTTGTTTGGCAAATCCAAAATATGTGTGGATATCAAAGAAGTACTGTAGGTTTGTTAGAGCTTGACACCAAATTAAAAAGGAGCAATTTGGTCATGTACACCACCTGACACATTCTGACTTCATCCATTTGGGGGATGAAAAGCGACAATGGATATTTATTAGTCACAACACTGGGTCAGCCCAAGACCATGGGAGAAAAAAATTAAAAATAGAAGGAGAATTTGTTGTGAGATGGATATTTTTATACTCCATGGCAGAATCTTGTTAAAGATCAGAGGAACAGAGTTCCTGAAAATGGGAAAGGTCATCTTCTGTGCATTATTAACATCCATCACAAACCAGCCTCAGGCATTTGCTGAAAGGTTCTATATTCAGACTTGATTGCCTTTTAAAGTTGCAGCTTTTTTACTCATTTTTGCTTTTCCCATATTTCATCTAGAGATGGAAAATCTTTAACAAAGAATAGGTAAGGGGCAAAAATGGGCAGTGAAAAGGTAAAAAAATCTAGACAAAGGACCAGATATGCTAAAATATTGCAAAAAAAATGAGCACCTCTTTCCTAGAGGCTTCATCCAACAACCAGAGCTATTAACATTATTCATGTGTAAAGAGGATGTAGAAATCACCTCTCATGTTTTTAAAAGCATAACACATATTCTATTTAATTACCAGAAGTACTACTGCTAAGTGAGGGAACACTATAAGAAATATTTTTCTCTTTTCGTGTAATGTTGTGGAGTTGTTTTTTTTAAGCCTATGTAACTGTGCATATCAAATACTGAAACAAAAATGAATGAGACTATAGATTTTTTTCCAAAATTAAAGACAAAGACCACTAGTTCTTGTTGTTCAAAATATTTAGTGTTTCATTAGCAGATGTGCTACTGAAAATTGTACTCGGTGTACTGTGAGGTAGGGGAGGAATGGTTTTGCTGTTCCCATAAATTCCTTATCTGGTTCTTTTATTTGCTGTTCAATGACATCATTATTTGAATATTATATCAAAAGCAGGACAGTAATTTTTTCTTCAGTTTACTTTCCATGATTATGTTTTGCTAGAGGTTGGAGTATACACAACAATAATGGTCCCAACCTCTGGGTTTGGGTTTTTTCCCTAACAGGTGTGATCTGATATCTTCTCTTTCATCCACCCAGGTGGATTTGTGGTAGTCTGTAATGACAGAAGTCCAGCATCTTTACCCATAAATCGGACTGGAATACAGCCCACTGAAGCTAAAAAAACATAATGGACTTGAGTGGCATTTAGGAGCTCTGAAGTGAACACAGCAGAGACCCAGAATGACTGAATTTTCCAAGCCCCACTGCAAGGTAAACTGCTGTAAAGTAGCAAAAATCTTGTGTGAATTTCTTGGTAGTCTTCTGCTATGCTGCTACTTTCAATGCAGAAATCCTTTCTGTCTTGGGTTTTTTTTTGTTTGTTTGTTTGTGGTTTTTTGGGGGCTTTTTGTTTTTTTTTTTTTTGACAGCCCTGACCTGTGGGAGGAGTCTCACTGAAGAACTTCATTAAGAAGAGTTTCAGTATTAAAAAATAATGACATAAAACACATTATTCTCCTACTGAGGTCTTGAGAGAAAAATGCAGTGGGATGGGAATAGGTACAATTTGCTTATCAAACATTCAAGAGCACCATATAGTTGCAAATAAAGCATTAGGTAATTATTAAAAGTGTGGGTTCAAGTTCCAGAGGATAAGAAAACCCCAACAAAAACCATGCCATAGAAATCTAAATATTTTACTATTTCTGTGAATTCCAGCTAGAAGAAAACTAATTGTGTTTTTTTATGATAATATCAAAAATTACAGAGAGAGAAAAAATCATGTGGGACTAACAAGTTGAACAATGAATGAAACAATTCTGTTCTAGAAAGGGATTCTTTTTTAATCCATGACTGAAAAAATACTTTGTATTATTTTTCATTGAAATATAATAATAATCATTTTGAAGGAATTTGGTTCAGGAGTTCTTCTGTAGTCTAGATTACTAAATGGTAGAAAGTGATGATTGAGTGACTCAGCTAGCAGCTGGCTTAAGAATAAGAAATTTTCATTTAGACTCCAGTTTATGGTTGATTGTTTTCTTGCTTTACCCTCAGGAAGAAGCTTAAAGGTTTAATTCTGTAGCTTTTCTAATTTTATACAAAGTTCACAGTAAAGCATAGGAAACTTTACCTAGTTTATATTGGCATTTTTAATTAAATATTTTGTTCTTTTCACTGCGAACCAAAATTTAAACAAAAAATCAGCAGCAGGAGATTTTAACTGCACAACATTCCTATTGAGCTGTAGACAAAAGCTCTCATTGGTGTCACTGGAGAAAGGTTATGTGTTTCTTTTCTATGTCTTTCTGTTTTAATTTTTTGAGTTTTGCTAGCTGAGTTTATGGTTTAGTCACTTAGCTGAGCCCCTGCAGTTGCTAATGATTAATCTTCACAAAATTGTTGTCTGGGAGAAGATGATTTATTTGTATTTTATAAGCTGGAACAAGGCACATCAGAAACAGTAAATATTTTTGGGTACCTGGTGCTGTGTTCAGTATTTATGAACAACACCTCCTGTACCTGAGCCAAATGCTTGTGTCACAAAAGAGTTTTTCTGTGTTGTTGCACTATTAGTGCACTAACAGAAGGAATTCAATGAAGCTTTAAATTCAGTGAACCAGATGGGTTTTAGCCTGGCTTTGTGTAGTGCTCTGTTATACAAACTGTAACAGAGTCTGAGTTCAGGGCCCAGTTGCAGCAAAGCATCTTTAATGGCAGCATTGTGACCTGGTTTTCCAAAACAATGAGGCCTTGGCATAACTTTTTTATCTGTTCCTCTCTCTGTCTTGATTTGCACAAGCCAAACAACAATTCCACCAAATAGAAGAATAGGATGTTAGCTGAGTACCTTCCTACATTTTTATGGGTGCCTGAGGGTCCCTGAAAATGCCATTTTTGCAGAACATGAACTTGAAAACAAAGCTGCAAAGAGAGTGGGAGCACATCTTCCACTCGCTTTCACACCTGTACACAGAGCCATTTCCACATGCCTATGGTCGTTACAGCTCCTTTATTTACATTTGATTGCATGTGAAGGGGACATTCAAGAAAAAGCTTGCTAGACTGAATTTTGAAGCTGTCTTGAAGCTGCTTGTTATACCCATTTTTTGGTGGATCCAGATTATAGAACATGTAGAATATCGACACCATAGAATTAAATTCTTTCTCTTTATTTAACTTTGGACTCCTAAATACACACCTGCTTTACTAAAAGTTTAGCTGCAAAAATTCAAACTAGGTGAAATAATTCAGGCAAACAAAGCCCAAGCCAGATACAATAATTTAGAAGCAATGTACTTTTTCATGAGTATTCTGGCAGCTCAAGTGGGAAATACAGACTCCTTCCCCAGAAGCTTGAGCCCAATTCTTACCACATTCCTAACCTAACTGTGCAGATTCCCCAGTTCAGCTGCAATTCACATAGGCAGCTGAATGCACTGGCATTTCTTTGTGTTCGTATTTTTTTTGCTGAATGTGATATGAGCTGAGAGCTGATTTGTTTGAGCCTGGACTTCTACTGAATGTGAACCTTGCCCTCCAGGTTTTTTAATTCTTGATTCTCAAAAAGCTTCATCTTGGTCATGAACTCTGGGGTTTTAATGCAAATTGTTTGCATCATTATTTCTAGATGAATGATTCACTAGTTAAAAAGTAACAGAGGGGAAAGGAAAAACAACAATAAAGATGACAACCAAGCTTAAGGGATTTCAATAGAAAAGCAATAACCTGGATCCCTCTAGAGGCCGTTTGTGTAATATTTGGTAGGAAAAAAAGATCTGAACTTGTCTCCCAATTCTCTGTCTACATATAAAGGAAGCTTATCTGTCTCAAGTTGTTGCTCATTAACTTTCCAGCCTGTTTCTGTCTGGTGGTGAAAGCTGCATAATTATTGTACTTTCTCTCCTTCCAACTAGTTCTTCCTTAGAACTGAGCAATGCAGGAGTTTCTGCATGCACTGATTCAGTCTTAAATTAACTCCTAAAGGCATGTTTCCTTGAAAGCTATTTTTAGAAAGCAACTGTTTTATGTCAGAAGCCAGTTGAGGCACCAGAAAGTTAGGTTTCCATTTGTGGTAGTATTGCCAAGGAATTAATTAAACAGGCCAAACAGGGATATGGCTGCTTTCCCACCTGTGTGCATTGATTCTGATCTCAGGCATACTGAGAATACTCCTTTGTGTGAAAAGTCAAATCCTAAATCCTGTAAGAGACAAGACAGACCATTATGATGGTGGAAACCTGCAGGCAGTTACCCAAAGAGGGGGTGTTTTCCTTAGAAAAGAGCAGTGCTCAGCAGGGTAAGGAGCAGAGCTTTGTGAACCCTCGCTGCTGCTTCTGGTGTACAATAATTTCTCCATATTAAATGCTTCCTGAGGCTGAGAGCACTGCTATTCCAATGTCTCATTCAGGATAATCTCCTTATTGGGGTGTGTGCATGGACATAAAGGATAGAGATCCCACTGGTGTATCAGCAGTCTCTGTGACACAGCAGACTGTGAAAAAAGTGAGTGAAATATTGGCAATGTGTCACAATCTGTACTTCACTGATTGATTGAAAAACCTTGACACAAAAAAAAAAAAAAATCCCTTCAAATCAATTTAGATGGTTAATTGAAAAAAAATCAGAATGTCTTCATAGTGATCTTGTTCAAATCCATCAAAGAAACCTTGCTGCCAAGGTTTTTGTATGTACTTTGTGTAATTTGAGTTGATGATATGTAAAAACTTTGCAATTAAAATGCCTTTTATAATATTTTTGTTCATTTCTGGTCCTTATTCTGATTCTCTTGAATATTTGTCATTCTTATCTCCTTCCTAGAACAGTGCTATAGCCCTGTATCATTGTTTTATTCCATGGGATCCTACCAGCTATTTGAAAATCAATTTTACATTTTTATTAAATTACTATGAAGACTGGTATATCTATTTATACTTTGGGCATAGAGAAAAATAGTTTTTGATCATTCATTTTGTGCAAAAAATCCTTTTGTACACCATGAAATGTAATTTTATCCACATGAGTGAATGCTGATGAGGTGCTTCTGAAGAACTCTTGGCTAAAATTATCAGCCATATTCAACTTTGCTGTAAAGGTGAAAAGAATAATGTTATAATGAAAGATAAATATATGGGAGAATATTCATAAAGGGCATTTACAAAAGAATTTATAGAGAGGACCATCTTTTTGTGAAAAATTATGTTGCCTTGGGAAAAAATGTAACTCGTATATACCAAGCACTACAATATAGCAAGACATAGGAAAAATATGCATAATCTGGATTAATTTTTTTATCACAAAATGTCAGTGTACCAGACTAGAATGACCTGGAGTTCACAGAAAGAACTGGTAGTGTCAAAATCTCTCTCCCTTCCTTTTGTCCTGGAGCTCAGCCAAGACTATGATGAAAAAGACTCCAGTGGGTCTGGTATCATTCTTCACTCTTTTCTCCACTTTGCCCAAGTACCACTTTACATTTTGTCCACATCCTCACTCAAAGTTTCATTTCAGACCAGGAAGTATATTTGAAAGTATGTGAGCTGTCACTGGGTACTCCTAAGCAATATAATTCTTTTATTCTGGCTTGATCGACTGGCCAATTGATTTATGGCTGTTTACTCCCGTTTTGGTTAATTAAGTGGGAAGCAATAACTCAGGGGCTGCATCTGCCAGCAAGGGGAGCTCTTTGCTAGCCTAGGGAGGTGTGTCCTCACCAGGAGCCTTGCTCTAACCCAAACTGAAACTACTGGAGAGCTGGTGTTCAGGGTTTTTTTGGCCCTTTTGCAACTTTCATATTGTGTTCCCATAGTGTTCGTTTGTAAAACAAGGGGATGGTGGCTAAAAAGAGGCAATTTATAAATTATTTTATTTCCATGGAAATTTTATGGCTTTTTGATTTGACAGCCAGATACTGTACTTATTCTCTTCAGCCCTTTAAAGGAAGGGGAGATTTTAATGTTTCATTTTTAATTTATGTTTTTGTAATAAATATATCCTGGTTGTTTTATTAAAATGGTGCAGTTTGCCATAACAGGAATATGGGGGATGCAGGTGAAAATCTTCATGTACTTTTCACACTATGGACTCATTGCTCACATATGAATGTTTTTATAGGAATAGTTCCTTAGAGGAGGATGTCAACTTTTCCATGATCTACTTTGTGGTTTCATAAAGGGTTAAAAGTGTCGGGCAGTGAATAATCTTTTAGTGAGAACTACTGTTCCAAGAAGCAACTTTATTTTAAATTCTCCTTCTTTTCTACTACAAACTGTCTTGATTAGAAAGGATTTTTAACTAAAACATATAACTTTCCAGTCATGTAAAGGAAAGCACAGAGAAAATTTCATTCAATCAAGGTGAGGTGTCAGAATGAGTTTTAAAACTCAAATTCTCAAATGAATCCTCAATGAAATTCAGACTGGGCATAGCATTTGCCTGCTAATGCTAGAGGTATTTTTCTTTATGTACTTTATTAATGTTGAAGTCTCATTTATTTGTGCTGGTATGTGGTTTACTTGGTGTGTTACTCCATGAATGCTGGCAGTGTTTTATCCTAATCATTCTATACATCCATTGGTTGGTGTTAAGTTTACCAACACTCTGAAGGTCTCCCATTTTGTGCATAACTTATGCTCTGTAGTGCTTGTGTTTGTTCCCTCAGAGCCCACCAGTGTTTTTACTCCCCCATGGTCAGAATGCTATTGCTATATTTAGAGAAAAGCAAGTCTATTTTGGCAGGAAAAATATATTAATTTAGGTGTGTAATTCTAATTTAATAAGACAGAGGAAAATGCATTATCTCCTCATGCGTCCTTGTGTGCTCAGCAGGGAACCTGTTCTTTCCTCCTGCTGTGCTGAGGATGAGAAGAGCAGGGAGAATTCACCACTCCCTGGAGATGGCTCCTTCTCACTCCATGGCTTCAAACTAAAACTGGAGGGGAAGGGAGATTGGATTTCTGAAAAAGTTTAAAAGAGTTAAGCTCCTTTTCTCATTGCTTCTGAGGAACAGCAATGTTAGGCATGTTAGTAACAAAAAAGTCCAAGAAAGTAGAGTTTACATCCCCAGAGTATGGGTGGAGGCACAGACTGTGAGATGGGCTAAGTGAATTCCCACCTGGTGAAGTTGGATATTGTGTCCAGCTCTCTTGTACTCAAATCCTACTCCAAGAGGCCTCTAACTTTTGCTCCTTTTGAAAAGAGTGATTTTATGAGCCATCAGTAACTTTTCTCTGCTTTCATTGCCGTGACAGAGTTCCCTGGAAATGCTTTGTAGCCTTCCATGCCTGGCCAGGTCTTTACAGCCCTGGACATATTCAAGCAGAGCTTTGAAGGAGATCTGCTTAGACAAATTGTGTGAACTCTGGAAACAACAGAAATATCTTCCAGTTTGGCTTCCTTGTCTCTGAAATCTCTTGGAGGTTCTTACCTAGAACTAGCTCAGCAGCTTTTGAGAAAAGATGCTGCTCCCTCTCTTCTTCCTGACCCATTCTGTTCTGGAAGGAATTAAAAAAAAAAAAAGGAATTTAAAAAAGCATGTAATCAAAAAATGCAAATATTAAATAGCTACAATCCTCCCCTTGCAAAGGTCATTTCTCGAGTAGAAAGGTAGAGAAAAACACTATCTAAGGAAAAAAATGCTTCCTAAACAAGCACTGAGAAGAGCTCTCTAAGTATGAAATGAAGGGGAAACAGTCTTCGTAAGATGAGAGTGGCTCATGCCAGCTTTGCACATTACTCTCCCTCCCTGTAAGCTGTTGTGTTTCCCAGCCACCTCAGAAAGCAAAGCTCCTCTGTGTTTTCCCTGAGGTCTTCAGGGGACTGATTGTTTTTCAGAGTACAAAGACCTACTTCATTTGGCTTTTGGGGGCTGTCAGTGGTGCCATGAAGCCACTCGTATATTCAGAAAAGAACACCTGTATATCTCTGCAGGATCACCTTGTTTTACTACTGCTACAGCACAGTGAGACTGCACCTCAGATCACTCCCAGGCAAACCTGGCTTTTGTTCCTCATAAAAGTCAGGTCTCCCATAAACCACAACTCAGATTAGAAACACACTGGGGGACTGTGGCCTCTTACAGAGCAAGGAAGACAGAGAATAGTTTCACTCAGTCGGAACAAAACAAACAAAAAGCCCTTCTCTGAACACCCAGTGCAATGAGCCTCAAGGCTTCAGTTACTTGTGCTCTTCTCAATTGTGTGTGACTTAGTCAGAGGATTCATTAGTTAAGGCTAATGAGTTCTTGCCTACACACTCTCATCTCCATAACTAACACACCAGCACTTGTCTCAGAGAATTACAGTGACATTACATCAGCTGACAGAGCCAACTGTGATTTATTAGACTGCAAAACAAAAAAAAATGTAAAATTATTTAGGCTGGATATGGGGAGGTGAAAAAGTGTTGGACTCTGATCCCATGTATTTCCTTAGTAGAAGATACAGTCATTCTGCCCAAATCAAGGCCTCTGTATACTCTTTGCTTTATCTTTGTATTCAAAAGTACCATGCAGAGCAGGCTGGGTTTTATGGCTGTATGCTAACATTCTCTGTCAATTTACACAAGCATTGAAGGAGATGTCAAAACTCTTTAAACTCGAGGTAAGGAGCAAGTGACAAACTCATACCCGTAAGTTCTAATATGGAGAGGTGTAACATTAACTCCAGTGGAAGAGTGCAGGGACTGTAAACTGAAGAAGTGCTTAAATGCTCTGATGCCTCCTTCTGCTTTGTTTTACATCAAACTAGTGCAGTTGAATTGAACAGGAAAAATGGAGCAGTGTAGCCATAATTCATGGCCAGAGTGCAAATTTAACTAAGACAACCTCCCCTTTGAGTTGAGTCAGTGTTGGCAGCTTAAAATGTCAGGGATTACTTTGTAGCTTCATGTTTGTGTGCTGCAATCAGGCCTGGAGAAAGTCTCTCAGAAGACATACTGGAATGACTGGAGCCACTTTGAGTTACTGGTATTGCAGGAGAGGCAGTGAGTGCTGTGGTGCAGAAAGTGCTGGGTGGGTACTCGGGTGCAGAGAAGGGACTGATGCTGAAAGCCCCTACTGGTGTCAGCATTCAAAAGGCCTGCTAACACCCAGCTCCCAGTGGGAAGCTTCCCATTCCACAGGGCAAAGATATACCCAAGCAAAGTTTAAAGGAACAGTGATACAAAAGTAATGAATTGTTTGGCACTGCTCTCATCTTGTTCCGTAAACAATTGACAAGTTGATTAAATACATTATTCTGTTAAGTATTCTGATGTTTAATCATTAGTTTTGCAGGTTAGACTGTTAGGTGTAGTCTCTAGATGTGCTGCAATGGCTATCAAATAGAGAAAAATTAATTCCCAAGTAAGGCTTCTTTGGGCCATACAAACCACAGAAGTAAATGTTATTGTGGTCAAGTTTGATTGTCTCTTCAATGATTTTCAAGTTGGGGATTTGGGCAGGGTTTTTTTTCAGAATCCTTTGTGAAAATAAAAAAGCAAACTCAGGAAAATAACAGGTTATATGAAAGTTCAATCACAAGGGAATAGTTAAAAGAGCTGAAGAGTTCCTTTAAGCTCTCCAAGATTGTAGTGGAGTTATAAAGAGGAGGACCAGACTGACCTCGAGTAAGGTAAAACTCTTCAAGAACAAAAGTAATATTTTCACCTTCAGAAAACTGAGTATTCACATATGGAGACTTCTGCTCTTTCCTTAAACACTGGTGGTTATAGAAAAAAACACATTCATAAATAGACAGTGTGAGATGTACTGATAAATTCAACAAAAGCAATTTTATACTTATTGCAGAGAACAAGCCTGACACTTAAATGAATGCCCAGAGCAGTAGATTGAGGAGAACAGATAGTTATATCCATTGCCTGCTATCTTCCTTCTCCCCTGTCTTTTAGAGCAGTCAGAGTTAGAATAAAAGAGGAGAGATTTTCTTCTTTTGGAAAGGACTAAAAAATTAACTCTTTTTGCTTTATGAAAATTAGGGATGCCATATCTTCTTTTATTATTATCATCATCCATTTTTATTTCTATCTCTAGTGCAATGCTTCGAGAATACTTGGAACAAGTAGAGTAAAACCTCAAGCAAAAGAAAAGGTCATTCTGTAGAAACAAATATCAAAAATAGGTCAGTAGGCTGTATCATAAACCCTTCTTTATGCTCCTCTGGTAGTGATAAAGGTTATTCAAGACCCAGAAAATGTCCCAAAGGTTATCCCTTTGGAAAAAAACTTACCACCACTGGATCAATATTCCATAGCATTGTGTGTAAACCAGAGTTCTTAAAAAATAGTGGAGCACAGAAATGGGGAGAGTGGCAACCTTCAAAGCATTCAGGATGAAACTGGCCCTGCAGGCCCCGGGGCTGGCTGTGGGTGGCTGTGGCAGAGCTGCCTGTGCAGCCCTGTGCAGGAGCTCTGACCCTGCTGCCTCCCTGCTGGGGCCAGGGGAGCTCAGTCCTGCAGCCTTGGTGAACCACCTCTGCCAGCAGCCACTCTGCTGCTTACAGTACAAACTTCCTTGGGCACTTTGATATTTGGACTAAAGCTTTTTGCCCCTCTCAGCCTGCAGAACTGCAAGGAATTCCCAGTGGAGATTCTAAATTACATAAAACAATGAAGAAAAAATCCATCCTCTTAAGAAGTTTTTGTGTCTCTCTAGGGTGCTGAAGTTGCCAGACTGGTTGTGTAGTACAGCAGAGGCAGGGGAACACTGGTCCTCTGGTTTTCGGCAGGTGGTCTGCAAAATTTCTTTTACTGTATTTTCTGCCTTTCAAAACAGATCTTGTTTAAATTTAGTAGCTTTTTGTAGTACACGTGTCTGTGCCTTTCTTAATGTGAGCTATAGAAATTTCAGTCTTTAGAGACTTGGGCTGCAAGCCTGCTTAGTGAGAAATCCACGTCTCTTTTGCATTTTGTTTCCTTCTGTACTCCATTGGGACATTAGAGGACAACATGTCTGAGGAGATTTGGCCTCTCAGAAGAAATGCAGCTCAACTTTTGGTAAGACTGAAACTTGTGAGCAGTCACTAGTGAGGTAAGGACAGCTGTTAATGTGCTGTCGGTTGAACTCTGTAATACACCTGCAGAGACCAAGGAAAACCAAGTTCATGTCTGCTGCACAACTGCTCTGACTGGTATGCTGTGCAGGCAGAAATATGCATAACACTGCTGGGGGAAGCTACTGAGTGAGATGGAAGGGCTAAAAACCCAGTAGTGCCCTAGTAAATCTACTCTGAAGACAGTAAGGGCTAATCTGATCTATCGAGGTCTACAATATTGCCCCGGGCAGATGATTTACAGTGCCTTCATGTGCCAGTGCAGACCATCGCTGCTGCCCGAGGGGTCATGGGGCACAGCCCTGGTTGCTCAGTTTGCAGAGCAGTAGCACAATTGAATTCTTGGTTTCAGCCACAGGCAGAGGATTTCATTTGCATTGTACATGTTTTCTTTTCTAAACTTTAATAACATGAGTTAATAATCCAAGTCAGATTTCTGCCTGCTCTGTTCAAGAAGGATGAAAGGCAGTTGATGCTGTGAAGTCTGAGCTGTAATCTAAGCAGTGCTCAGTTTCAAGCACCAGAATAAATATCTCTGTGCATCTGAGCTTAACCCATGATCCTTTTTCTCCTGACACTCAGTGTCAAATCCATCATCTTTCCCACATTGATCAGGAAGCCTTTGAATGGCATAATGCAAAGCACAATGGTGTCGTATCTGTGTGTGAAACCAGTCACAGATGGCTGTGACCTGGATAGAGGCCTGTTCAAAAACAGAATAATTGCAAATGTTAAATGTCCTGTGCTGATTACAACTTGGGCCCTGGGCCTGGTGGTGCAGAGCAAGAACTTGACATTGCCACCAATGAGAACAGGGAACAATGATGGCTCTGGGGACCTCCCTGCTCACCCAGCCACTCTGCTCCCCTGGCACTGGCTCAGCCCAAAGATAAAGTCCCTGCTAAACAAGTCAACCTCTGCTATGAGCAGGATACAAGACGTAGAAGAAAAATGCTGTGACTCACTCTGGGCTTGGGTTCCTGGCATGCCTTTGTGTTGTCACTGCTCTTGCAAAAATCAACTCTTATTTTTCAGACTACATTAGAAGCTGTGTGATGCTTTGGCAGTCTCACTGCTGAGCAAAGGTTATTGCATCCAGTGTTAAATCAAGGGGTGCATTATACTGGAAAAATATTATTTTGCATAAATAACCTTCTTGAACCTTCCCATGTCAGTCTCCAGTCTGTTTCTGAGACAGAAACATGCTGTGTTCCTCCTCATGGCAAAAACACATAAATAATAAAGAAAAATTGGGAACAGGATGACTCAGGAGTCAGATTTCTGATTCTGAGGCCTTTACCCAGTCTTGGGGAAAATTGCTGTTCTTTGTTCAGCATCATGTAAAAGAAGAGTTTGTTAACAGATAAACAAATAACAAAAGAGTGCAGTGGAATGAGTATAAAACTTCACATACTGACTGCTTACTCAGAGTAGGTAGTCTTGTCTAATTTTGAAGTTCTTTTATGTTTGTTATGTTACTCAGCGGGGACAGTATTTTTTTCCTTGTTTTGTTGTTTTAAGGTGAGAGCTCTTCCATAGGCTTTTATGCTTGGTGCTCCTTAAAGAAAGATGGAGTTTTATGTGATATACATTTTTTCTCACTATTTCTTCTTGGCTAACCTTTTTAATAAAATCTCTGTCCAAGAGCCAAATATAAATTTGAAAGACTGGCTTCAGTGCTGATGGCTGAAACTGCTATACCAGTGGACATCCCAATGACAAATGCATATCATACTCTGGTTTAAACCTCTGAATACAAGAGCTTCTTTTTGTCCCCTCCAAAAGGATGCAGTTGGCCAGTGAAAGTTCTGTCCTGCAGCTGCTATTGCTGCCAGTTTCTAGTATAGTAAAGTATAGGATTCCAGTGGTGCTGTAAACTTCATCACTTCTCAAAAGCATTTCTGCACATGCAGGACTGTAAAGTGACACTTGCCAGGTGGTTTCTGTGCTCAAGCACATCTGCTTTGCCTCTCACAACTTCTTCTAATTATAAATACTGTTGGTCCTGGGTTTCAGTCTCCCTCTTATTTTCCCCATAGAATAATGTGTGAAATTTCTGTAGTCTGCTCTGAAATTACACCTTGTTACTGTGACCTGTAGAGAGGCAGAGAGGAATTTCACACTCTTTTGTATGGTCTGTGATTGCAGGTAAGTAAGTATTACACAACCAAACACACTATCTCTTCTTTATTAGATGATTTTCCTTGGTTTACATAAAAATATATATTTTACCACCTAAAACTTGCTGGAAAAAATTAAATGGAAGTATTCAATTTTTAAGCATATTTCAGATTTTGAAAATTTCAAAGCAAATTTTTTTTAAATGCCAAAATACTTTAAATATGCTGTCTTAGAAGTATCATTGGTCCTTGGAAATATCCTTTCATGGAATGTGGCCTTCTAAATGTTTAATTTAACAGCTGATAATAAGATTCAGGCTCTTCTGGCTGAGAGATTTCAGAAGTTTATTCAGCTTGTTTATCTAGATGGAGCAGGGCCAAAGAATGTAATTGAATAAACAATGGTTTAATAAATTTTTCAGTCTTGCCATAGAGCCCATTTGTACCTGTGAGTGAAAGCCTCTTTGGCAGATGTTGGTTTCAGATCATAAAGCAATGTTGCACAAAAGAGACAAAAAATGGTTTTCCAGTCCCCATCTGTATTTCACTTCTGAAGAAAGTAGTAAAAACTTTCTGTATTTTTGTTATAGATGATACAGAAATGCTGGCTTGAAAGTAATTTGTCTGTCACTTCAACATGAACCCTTTCTTGGGGGAAGACAGCCTGGGTGTCCTCATCAGGTTTGCACAGCACTTGCAGCAGCTCCCAAGGAATATGGGCTTCTGGGCAGCCCAGGCTGGTACAGGGTTGCCTGGGGGGGGGGGTGTGGACACTGGCAGGCTCTGGTTGGATGGCAGGGTCCCCTGAAGTGCCACAGAGGCACAGCCTTTGTTTGCTTCCTCCCTTCTGAATGCAGGGCTGGCAATAAGAAGTCTGAGCAAGCAGACTTTGGACATTCCTACTTCTAATATGTAGTTTCCAGCTTTGGGGTTGTACTTTTGGCTTGGTGTTTTCGCTTGTTTTTACTCTTTCTACTGAAGCAAACAGAAGTGCTGACACATTTTGAAAAACCACAATAAAACGAAAGAAAATCACAATAATTAGACTGAGTAAAGGTCAAAGATAGAGTTGGTTAAAGTCATAGCTCAGACTTGCTCTGTAGTTTTCCTGTGCTGCATCCCAGCTCCTCAGCCTGTTCCTGGGAACTTCCAGTCCTGTTTGCTTGATTGTCTTCATTTCTCTTCATCTTTTTTTAGAAGCCCTGAGCCCACAGCAGCATGAAGAAAGAATACATAGACAAACATTAAGATTTCTTATTAAACACAACATTGCTTCTAAACCTCAGCTAGGCTGAAGGAATCAGACTGAGAGCTTAAAACATCCAGTTTTTCTCAGATTTGTCTGACAATGCATTTTTTAGGATCCTGGTATTTTAACATTTTTAATTAGTTCTTTCACAATGATTTCAGGAAAAAAAGGAAAGCATGAAATTATTAAGAAACTGCATTTGTTGATACAGGTGTTATGACTGGAGGATCATAGAGGTAATTTGGCTGCTAGTATGAAAGGGTCTCATTAGGAATATTTTATGTCTTTATAACAATGTGTTTACAACAATGTGTTTACATTGGCCTTTATGTTTTTCAGCTCCATTGATACTGAAATATAGTGGGGATCTAACTGCAAGGAGAATTTGGATGGCTGTTTATTGAAATAAGAAAAGTACCAGCAAATATTTTTTCATTCTGATCAGATCAAGAATATGTGAGAAAGTTGATTGAATAATCTGGTAACTTCTGTAGATCATGTGGATTGAAAAAAAAAAAAAAAAAGCAGCTCAGGATCTTTTCCAAGGAATTAGAATAATAATGGGTATAGAAAGCTTTAAGCAGGTTTAAGTGTCCAAGAAAGGTGTTTTCTGGCCTGCACCACTCTGAAAAATAATCAACTAATACAGTAATTAATCACTCTCTTAGTCAGCTCTGCACAAGAGAGAAGAAACAGAGGAAACCTCTCATCTTCCTCCAGAGACAGAAAGTCTGGGAAAGAGAGAGCGTAAGGAGACACCCATCAATGTGCAACAGCAGCCAGAGCTGGGAAAATGGGGAAAAATTGCCTCAAAGCATAGAATTCAAACTGAAAACTCAGCAAGCAAGATGTTAAGAGTGAAAAATAGACCCCACCTACCCCATGGCTGATACAGAACTGGGAGTGGAAGTTGTTGAAGTGTTGGCTGGCTCTGTGGTGGGAAGGCTGGGTCCTCTCCACCCTGTATTCACTGAAAAAGCCTCTGGTGTTGGCTGGAATGTCCTTTGTGCTAATAGAGTTGTCTCTGGACTGGTTGTCTCTGTAGTAGGAAGGTTCTTATTAAAAAGAAAAAATGCAAAACCAAGAAACAACAAAACCAACAACTAAAACCTACAATAACAGGATTTAGAAACAAAACCAAATAAGTTTATAGTACCATACTGGCTGTTAACCTTTTCTATATGCAGTTTGTTGTCATTTATTTTTGAAATATGGCACTAAGCTCTGGATTTAAACGAATGTTCTGAGGAATTTACTTTCCTTTTATTACTGGACAGAAGAACCCACAACCCTGTGGTTTTTTCTTTTACTTTCTGCCTTAGTTTGAAAGTTTTGGTTTTGGGTTTTTTTTGTTGTTTTTTTTTTCTTTTTTTTGCCTAGTCCCTCTGCACTGTATTTCCTGGCTTTTTACAGAAGTGCAATTCCTGTGCTCCAAACTTTTCTCACATAAGATAACTAAATCCATATGTCCAGTTCATACAATTGAACACAAATCTCTGGCAGAAGCTCTCTTGAAGTCTGGCTACCACTTTGGCATTTTTCATCCCATGCAGTCTTTTATGAGATTTTTACCCATGCAGCTCTGTTTGGCAATTGGAAATGAAAGCACCTTCTTTGCTACTGTAGACCTTAAATAATTTTTTTAAGACTTGCTTCCCAATTTTTGCATACAAAGCAGAGTGACCTAAATGTAGCTGTTTGGTTTTCCTAGTCCTTCCTTTTTCTCAAAGACATAATAAAAATCTGAAGACATTTCTTTAAAAAGGTATGGAAACTCCTGCCTTTTGCCTAATGCTCCTCTGTCCTAATCCAATTTCTTCGAAAGACAGGCTGGATCAGCAGCTCATATTTGGTTGCAGATGTTGGTCTGACTCTTGTTTGCTAGGCTGTGTGAGAGCTGAAGAAGTGGAAGCAGTGGGTTGTGGGTTGTGTTTTTCCACCACATTTCAAAGCAAGTCATCTTCTCAATCAAAATTAGCTGTGCCAGTTTTCTGCATTTGATTTAGACAGGAAAAGTCACAACAGTATTCAAGCTTCTGCAACAGTCAAAGTCTTTTCAGTTGCCTTATCTGAATGCTGCCATTTTGTTTTATATGCCTGTGGAATGAAGTTCTGTTTTCATGAGTCCTTGTTCTGTGACCAAACTCTGTAAATGAAAAAGATTAAACACTAAAAGACATGTGCACAATGTGCTTCTACTGCACTGAGCCAAAAAAAAAAAAAAATCAAGCTGTTAAAACTGTCTGAGCTAGCAAAAGGAGTTGTGAGGAAGTATGAGTGTTTCCAAAGGTATTTGGAGAGAATATGTGTTTATATAGTTAATTTATTTCAAACAAAGGCAATTTATCTTGTCGGAAGATTCACATGGCTGGTTAATGCAATTGAATTAGAAAAACAAGAACAGGATGCTCAAAAATTGTTAAATGTTTAAAAACAACACTGGACACTTCCTATTTTAGAACAAGATTTAATTGCTTTCTGTAAAATGCACTAGCAGGGCAACCATTTTCTCACTGGCAGGTAACAGCAGTTCCAAAAAATGTGCTTTCTCCAATGGTGCTGTAGGAAGTGTTGCTGCCTAGAAACTAGCATGGTCATTAATCAAAACAAAAAGAACAAACTGTTATATAAAGCAATAATTTTACTAGGCAAGAACTTTGAGTTGGCTTAAAATGGATGGTCAGAACACATTACCCAGTTCTTGGTTTAGTGTCTCCATAAAAACTTGAAAGAATACATGTCTACTCCAGTAATTTTTTTTTTCCAGGCTCAGATATAATCTACTTCTGCAAGTGGTTTTGGGGTGGGGGTGGGTTTTGGTGGATTTTTTGGTTTGTTTGTTGGGTGGTTGGTTGGTTGGTTGATTTGTTGGTTTTTTTAATCTTCCTCGTTCTTGCAGAATTTTTTACCTTATTGGTAAAAATTGTCTTCTTGCTGTGGGGCTCAAGCACACACATTGTCCTCCTTGATTGCACTGCAGCTGGAAAGGAGTGAACAGCAGGCAGAAGTTTCTCTGGGGGTGCTGTTCTCAGTAGGTACCATGGAAATGTTTCAGATAGCATGAAGTAGTCTTAGCATAAGTAACAGGATGAAAGCCAGCACAAGGAAATTTGTGCTGATCCTTGGGGGAAAACACTCTTCATATTGCATCCTGTTAAATTGCATAAAAGATCACTGGGGAACAGGTAGGTGCTTGGAGTCACTGTTGACTGAAATTTGAGGTTCACTTGTAGGAAGCTGTTTTCTCGGGAGAAGGGATTTTTCTGATCTGAGATTAATCTCAACATTTATTGCAAATGTTCTGATTCCATGGTCCTTGCTGAGCACTGGTCACGTTCTCAGTTTGAGTGTCCAAGTGCCTGGCGTGTCTCTTTTCAAACCAGCTCTGGGAATCCCTGTGACAATACCATTCATCTGGAAAATATTAATTGAGCTCAGAGACATTTCGGAGACTAAGGCACTACTGTGTTGTCTCAGCAAGTATATAAATTATACAGATCTTTCTTAAGGAGAGGCCTGTAATTGGAGCTCAAGCAGCCAATTTTCTCCTAACTTACAGTAAGTGGGGAAGAATAAATAATTTAGTTAGAAACCTGAGTTTAAACAAGATTTTTTTTTGGTTAGAAATAATTCAACTATTTATTTTGGTGGTTTTATTCCATTTCACAGAGGCTGAATAAAAAAAAATTAAAAAAAGGAATAATAAGGAATGAAATAATGGAAAACAAAGTGAAATTCAGATATGGTGTTGTAAAATATTTAATATTAATATACTAAATTTATCCTACATGGACTACTTATTAATTCCAGTAATCTGCTTCTTCCATCCAATAAGGTAAAAAGTGCTGCAAGTATGCTCAATGTGATACTTTCCAATTTGCATTTTCTGGGCCATAAATAGTGCTATATCAAGTTGTTACTTAAAGCAGATATATTTTTCTTTAATAAAATTAGACTTGGTTGAAACCTATGGGTAGAAAAACTTCCTCCACCTGTCCCTCTTTGCTGTCATCTTTGTTCAGCATTTGGAGACCAACGACCTCTAAGAGTCTCTAAGAATTCCCCCAGTGATACATGGGAAGCAGCCAAGTGTCACTACTGGTCTCTGGCTTGTTCAGCTTCTCAAACCCCACAGATGTGATTTAAACAGCTCAGAACTTGCTTTTACACAACACTTGTTGTAAGGAAGCCAAATTGCCCTTTTCTGAAGCCTTGGATTCATAAAAGACACACAGTATAAAGCCACCATATCTTCTTAATACTTGTTCAGCCTTAGGCTAAATACAACTCACCATGGCCAAGCTCTCTATCTAAAAAATGCTACAATTAATAATTTGAAGTATTTTCTGAATACTTTTAGGTATTATTTTTCTGTATATAAAAAAACTTTTATTTTTAGCTTAAAAATTGCTAAAAATAACACACAGTAGGATAATGTAAATAAAAATTATTCCACATCTGAACTGTACTTGACCTATCAAAAATTCAATGAAAAATCACTACTAGCCAGAGTTCACAAAGATAACAGGCTGGTATTTTCAGTCAGCTGGTATTCAGAAAGCTCTGTAGTTTTCTCTGAGCTGTGACATTGGCTTAGAATATACTGTGACCATTTATTTATCACCAGGAATTAAAAGTGGTTTGTTATTCAAATTTTAAAAATGTAACAATACACAATTACTGTCAATTCAGTAGCTTCCCAGCCCATTTCTAAATTAACTGGTTTAACAAGACTAATTTTCTTCCTGGAGAGAATGGACAGGCAAAAAATCAAAACAAAACAAAACCAAATAAACAAATAAAAGCCACAAAAATCCCTCTGTGCTCTTTAGAGTTATGAGGCCAATTCACAGAAGCACTGAATGCCTCTGCACACTGAAAGGGTTGGAAGATAAAAGTGCAGGCTCTAGCACCAGAACTTCTCGGCTCAAATCAGAATTCTGAGAATAAATCAAAATCAATAGATAGGTGTTTGATAGATGTAAACTAGTATGTAATTACCTGCACCAAACTACATCATTTAGCATTAAATCCTTTGAAGAGCTTTCCTTATTTTTATGAATGTAGCCTGAAAAGATTCCAGCTCTACAATGTTGGTGTTGACAAAAATCTCCTTCCAAATTGTGATAAAATGATTTTCATAGGAATCAAAAGATTATCCTGAAAATAACATTAATTAAATAACATTTGAAGGTTTGGGGTTTTCTCTCTTTCAGTGTTCCTTCTGTAAGTACTTTGTTCTCTCCTGTAATTACTTTGTTCTTTCCTTAGTTATGCAGGAATTTCTGTCCAAGACTCGGTGAGGCTTCAGAGGTGCTTGGAAAAGTGTTGGTATTTCCATATATCACCAACTACTTATTGCCAATGGATTCCCACTTTTCATTCTAAGAATTGCTGGAAGTCTAGGAAATAAGCTGTATTTCATTGCAGTTTATCTGGATATTTATCATAGTAAAGTTTAGGGGATGAGTAATTTCTGCAATAAAATTAATCTTCATAAATACATTCTATTGCACACGCTGTTTTTTCTTTATCAGAGGAATTAACCTCTACTACCAAAATCCACCATAAACTAAAAATTAAAGAGGACACTAAACCATAGTTCTAAAAAGGACATAAATCAATTTAAAATTAACAATAAGCATTCTAGTTGAGCTGTTTATTGCCATTCATATTAAAATTTTATGATAGAATAAAAATGTCAGTTATTTCTGTGCGTCTGATCATCAACTGGGAAACTTACCCATTAGTTAGAATAATGAAGTTCAAAGCAAACATCCTTTTTGAGTGACTAAACCATCTAAAATTTTAAAATATTTGGAAGTAATGACACAGAAAACAATGTACTTCAGACAAGTCTATACAAAGTTAATATATCTCAATGTAAGTGGGCTAGGCATGATCAACTACTAGATTAAAAATTGTCTTTAATAAGAAATCTCCACTAGAATATTTGGAACAAGTCTTTCACAGAAATACTTTTGATTCAGAGTAATTAAATTTCTTAAGTCACAAGTAGCAAATATCTGAAAAGTGATATAAAATCATTGCTAGTAATATTTCCAAATGACAAAAAAATCCTAATAGAGTAGCAATAAGTAACTGTGCTGAGTCAATCTTACAGCCCAGCTTTGGTGAGCAAGCATGCTTGATGTAATAGAACAAATTCTGACTAAAAACTCGATTTTTGTATATTCTGTAGAAATTTCTTCAGTTCAGCTGTCTTTGGTCACCTGTAAAATTTGGCTTTGGTCCCATGTGTTGTTGTTTTAGCTGTCCTGTGATTTTAGTTGAGTCTGGGAATTTAAAAGCCTCAAAAAATTAAAAGTAAGTAAGGCTGGTTTTCACATCAAAATGCAAAAAGTGGGAGTTTCACAAGGTTGCAACATGAAGCCAAATTCAGAACTGTTTTTCCTAAGCCTGACACCAAGGCAGCCGTGAGAATCTGAAACCTGTGATGTGATTCACACCATATCCACTTCTTTTTGTTAGTAGATGAGTTTTCAGTAATCTTGTATTTATTGTATGCTTTCTGTAACTCTAATATTTAGTCTCTAGCCTTGCCCCTGTTAAAACACCCTGTTGTTGCAGAACTCCACTTCGTGATGACTCACCCTTGCAAGATGCTTTTCTGTTGAATGATGACAGTGATGCTGTCTTTACTCTTTGCTTAATGACATATTTAATGATAAATAGTTGATTACTGAGAACCAAATTCTTTTATGTGACTAAAATAAGAGATAACCAGCTCAGACTAAGTAATTCCTCTGTGACCTTAGGCAAGACACTTCAACTGTCTGTAGCTAACATCCTTATCTATAAAATGTGAATGGCATCACTTCATTTATTACCTCAAAAGAAAGCAGCAACAGAGTTTTGTGCCTCCAGCACTGTGATGTGTTACTGTTCACAATCAAAGAAATAAAAGACTACTACATGGCACTAAGCAATTACTCTGTACAAGAGCAAGGCTTTGAGTGTTTTACACCTAGACACAAGCATTTCAAGCTTTGAGTACCTATGTAGAGATCTGAGAGGTTTTGGTTATTACTTTAAGACAAGCAAACAGTTGCTTTTCTGTTCAGTACTGAACCTGTCATGTGAAGAGTTCAATTTTTGAGTGTGTTGCATCTGATTTCCTTGGTAAAGGGATCAAAGATCTCAGTCACTGGATTCTCTGGAGAGGTGTCTGTGAAGTTTAACATGCCTTCAGGGAACCTGCAAAATCTACATGTCCCTTTTCACCATATTGAGAAATTCCACACCAGTAGCACCATGACTGGGCTGAAAGCATCTGTATGGAATGTTTGTTTACTGAGGTATGAGCTTGAGGAATATTTTTCACTTAACAGTGGGGTTTTTTTATGATTTAACATCAGCATTTTAGCTATCAGTATTTACACCTTACAGAAAACTGTGTTGATAAATACACAATAGGCAGAAATATCTTCCATGACTGCAAATGGGGAGAATGATAAAGGCCACAGTGTCTAATTTTTTTAATTTTTATTGTCATTGCCAGTCTTGAGTATTGAAACTATAAACTATTTCTAACTGCCTTGATCCAAAGGGTAGAGTTCATTTTTCTTTCTCTTCTAAGCTGCTCAGTAATGCAGTTCATTCTTTTTCTCACAGTTTATGACTTAAACATTTATTTATTTTTAATACTATCACTTACTGTGATATTAGTCTTCCTCTAACCCACAGCTCATCTACATCTTATTTTGCAGACTCACAGACTCACTCTTCTCTCTCAGGCACACTTCATCTTGCATATAGGTAACACCTTCTTGCTAAGCCATTAATACACATCATGTAGTTGTGCTTCAACGTGTTTGAAGAAGATCACAAAAAAAAAAAATACAGCTAGAACATACCATGAATTTAACTCATTATTTCTTCTGTAAAGAATTGTCATTGTTTAGGACAGAACATGTCTTCATGGCACTCCTTAACCTCATCATACCTTCATGTTGTGCTTTCCACGCAGAGACATCCAAGCACAGTTTGCAGCAGAGTTATAAAATAAGCATGGCTCGGTTCTTGCACCCTTCTTTAAAGAAAATCTGGTGCAAACTAGTAAGATCTTTCCTTCTGGTTTCTGCATACTGATTTCCAGGAGAAATGAAGCCAGGCCAAGCGGGCTCCAACCTTATCTCTCTGGTCTGATACTTGATCTGGATAATTAGGAGCCTGAGACTCACCAAATCAAAGAGACCACCCTGGGAAATGTATACAGTTATCTGAACTTGGATTCTGAGCTTGCATGTGCTTTCAGATAGAAAAGGAACTCCTTGCAGGACTCTTAACTGGCACACTCATATTGTAGTAGTATTTAAAGTTCAGGTCTTTTTGTTTTTCTTTCTAAATTTGTCTTCATTTGGGGGATTAGATTTACACGAAACCCAGGAGAAGACAAGGTTGCCATTGTATTGCCCTGTTATTGCCATATAATGCCATCCAGCATAGATTAAAAAGGTGATGGTGTGATGTTTCTCTCTTTGGGTGCAATGATATTCAATATGCTTTTTGGAGAGCTCTGTGGTCAAAGTCAGAGAAACCAGAGCTTTCCTTCTGACCTTTCTCATGTCCTTTGTAGAATTTTGATAGAGTGGGAAAATTGCTTCTAAGTCTCAAAGTAAGCTCTTCTTAAGGCAGATAAAGGGATGTGGAATTTCTGGTATCAGGTTGCCAGTATCTTGAAGAACAAGAAATCATTTAAAAGTTGACACAGTTTGGGTCCTTTACTTAAATTCTAATGTCCTCTAAGTAAATGTTGAGTGTCCTGAAATCAGTGAAGTGGAACTGAAGAAAAGTGACTTAAAAAAAGTTTTAGGGATGACATTACTATTCTCTAAAGAGATTACTTCATTTCATCTTCTTTCTCACCCCCTGCCATGAGTGTGGAGGCACTGCTGCCCACAAAGAGGTCACCTGAGAGGGCTGGCAGCTTTCAGGAGCTTTTGCATCCTGCTCTGGGCTGCTTTCTTTCATCTGTACTTTATAAACTGATCGCAACTTGCTGGTAGAAAGGCCTGCAGATTGTTAGATGGCTGCAGTTATTAGATTTAGTCTGCTTTTTATAAAAGAAACTCTAATGCAAGATTCAGTAAAAAGGTAAGCAAACGGCTTTGCTTCGTGTGCTTTCCTTTTTAAAACTTACAGAGTAATGATGAGCACACTAAAGAGCTTGGGACATAGACTGGAAGATTTAATTGAGGTTTTTATGGCTGGACTTGTTTTGCATCTGTCTGATCCATCTGCCTTGGTCTGGTCTTGCCCATGAGTGATCTGGATCACAGAATCAAAAAAATATCTCTTCCCTCAGGCTGAGTCAGGAGATTCTTTATTGTGTAACATATTTCCCTTCCCTCCCATCCCCTCATTATGTGAGCCAATAGGTTGAGAAGAAAAACTACCACTATGTCTGTTACTTCATCGCTGGCTTGTGTATTGGAATATCACCTTTCAGCGTGGTTTTTATATGTTAAATGATTGAAAACTCTTAACAAAAACCTGTGGTATGTATATCTCAGGGCATAATACACAGGTCCATCACCGTTTTTTTTTCCATTAGCTAACAGAGTGGCAAGGATGAGAGATAAACCATCAACAGTAAACCCCGCTGAAAATAGGAACCTGTTCCATGTTCAGAGACAAAAGGAGAAGGAGCTGTTGAGAGATAGTATGACAAAAATGTAAGAGCTGCACATACTTGAAAATCAGCAGTGTCACAGTTAACCAGCGCTAAAAGCTGCTCATCTTAAAAATGATGTCTTGAAAATATGCAGCAATTACTCATGATAGTCTTGAGATGCACTTCTTTCACAAGTTCAGGCTTATGATGAGTGTTTAACTCACAGAGTTATATTCTTTCATTAAAAATGATTACTCGAGTATGGCTTTAATATTTTTTTAGGCAAAATGAAAACAGAAGTTAAACCTCTTTGCCTTTATGGGCTTCAGAAGTTCCTTTCTGTGTCAGTCTTGCATAAGCTAAAGTGCTGGCAAGGAATTTGAAATTGTGGGTTTTACAAAGTTCAGAATTTTTCCAAGTACTAATATTTATTAAAGGAAATTCAGTACCTAGCTGGAATACCAAATCTCTTTAACAGTGCAATACTGTGGCTTTACACCCTGTTCTCTGGAGTAAGCTAAGGTTTCCTATCAAATGAAGCAGAAGCTGATTTTCTTTTTAAACTCTGAAGAACAGGAAAGCAGTATTTAATTTATATTTCTTACCATTATTTTAAAGATTATTGTTAAAACATATCTCCATGCTGCTGAATAACATTGGGTATGTCTTTACTTTAGGAGTAGACAGAGATCATTAAAATCTTCTTTTTTCTCTCCCTCCCTCCTGTCCTGTCCCAGTGCACCCATATTTTGCATACATTTTCCAGTGTTGTTTTTTTTTTGCTTGTAATGATTAAATACATTGGCAGCTCTTTGTAGACTCTGAAACAGCAGAATAGGAGGGAGAGAAACTGCACAAACCCTCCCACATCCCTTCACTATGGATGTTTCCCATGACCTCTGAGTAGTGTTAACCTCCAGTCTGCTCATTGTGAAGAAAACCCGGAGACTTCTGAGAGCACAGAGGCCGCTTCCTCTGCGAATGTTCGATTGTGGGAATTCACTGCTGTGGAAAACCCGTAACATGGGTGGGTTTGTGGTTCAAATCAGCACAGAAGGAGATGGAACTATTTATCCTGACATAGTGGTTAGATGTCACATAGAAAATTGCTCTGAGCAGGGGAACAGTTGGGGCTGTGGCACAGGATGACTGACTGGGTTTTCAGCTCTGTTACAGGGTAGTCAAGACCTTCTGCCTGAAGTGGTTCACAGCAAACCTTCTGAGCAATGCAGGTGACACAGACCTTGTGACCTCTGAGTGAGCAGAAATGGTTTGATGAGATTTTTATCACTATCAAAGGAAGACACTGGATCTGTTATACCACAACCAAGCAATTTCTGTATGTATTGGGGGTTTTAGTGGTGCTCTGGCAGGTCTTTTCAGTATGATTTTTTGCATGCAGTGAAAGCTGAAGATATATTTTTATTTACTTTTTATCTGTCTTCCACTGATGTATCCACTGCTTTGCCCAGAATATTTCACCACAAAATTTTAAATACACAGATCCCCTTTTCTTTTGCAAGATACATAGGGAGAAAACCCATAGTGGATAAAATGTAGAAACTATTGATGTGTTGCTAAATAAAAATTATTCAATATAAATACAGCACCAGTCTGGTAATCATAGCAGACATAAAGAAGCATTAAGATTTAATTAAACCAGCTGTATTATTGTTACACTTCAACCTCAAATGGAGCAGGGAAAGAGTAATATTAGTACTGCTAAACCACATACTAGAAGATTTGCAGACCTTTATAATTTTAAGCAAGAAAATAAATAAGATCAAAAATAGTTTTAGGTTGAACTAAGTCAGTGGTTATAACATGAAGTTGCCTGAAATAGGTTATTTTGGTTATGCCTTAGCAGAGAAGAAACATGAATAAATATTACTTTGCACCACTGATGTGCTCAGCTCTATATATATGGGAGGCACCTGTAGCTTTCATAGGAATGCTCTGAGTAAAAAATGCAGGAATATGGAAGATGATTCAACTGGGTTTTTGCTTCCACAGCCTATTCCTCTGCTGGGTTGAATTTGAGCACTGCTGAATTGTAAACCCAGAGCATATCAGAGAGAGAGAGACTTCTGATCATTCACAACACTGAGTCTATAAAATATTCATAAAACCTCTGCAATCTGAATTAGCCTTTCAAGTAATAAAAAAATACATCAAAGTAATACGATAAATGAGGGGGTCCCTCTACTACATGTGATATGAAGCATAAGAATTTCTTTTAAATATTTGATTCATGAAAAGTAAATGAGGCATTTTCTGATGCAACAATTATGGGATTTCATACTGTATGAAAGAGTAACAAGAAAGATACTGTGTTATTGTTAGTGGCTCTATTTCCTGCCATCTAAACTAATGAGCACCTTTGATCTTCTCTGAATTCTTCATGCTTCATTGTTTCCATCATTGTCAAAAGTCCACTCCTTTACTTTTCTTGGGAAATAATTGACATAATGCAAAGTGACTGTTTATGGAGCACAGTGGATGTTCCACTCAAGGAAGAAAGAGCATCATCTGATAAGAGGAGACACATCCTTGAGACAGCTACAAAATTAGATAATTTCTGCAGAGAGCAGATTTTTTTTTTCTTGCCAGTCAGAATTTAAAGAAAGGAATCATCCCACATTTGGCAGGCAATTTCACTTCTTCAAGGGTAAATATTACAGAGTGAAAATAGTTACAATTTTTTTTTCTCAGATAATTTTATTATTTTGAATATTTTTAAGTGCTTTGTTAATGAAAAAGCCAAAAAAATTAACTGTAACAATTATTGTTGTAGAGATACAGGCAATATTCATGTCATCTTTTTATAAGTTTATGTTCAATTTCAGTTTTCTGATTTCTATATCACTAATTTTTGCTTTTTGGTCCCCAACCAGCAGATAACAATGCAGGAAGACACTTGCCACCTTCCATATTGCTCATGTACAAGTTTGAATAAATTTCTTTGAAGCTTTGATGAAGGATATTAAAATATAAGGCTCTAATTCTAAAGTGTCTCCTAAATTTGAAAATCCTTCTTAATTTTAATAGTGCCTGTCTCAAGGTTGCATAGATGCATTTTTTTCAGGATTTATTAGACATACTTTCATAGGGAACAGGAGAGGATGATTTTAAAGAGTTTCAGTTACAAATGTGTACGTATGTAGCCCAGGATGGCTATGTTTGAATGTTTCTGACACAAATAAAAACTGTGATTTAAAAAGCAAATCCTTAGTCACAGATAGGGAACATTACTATCACAGATTCTGGAAAAGAGAAGATCCTGTGCATGAGTATAGAAGATCTCATTCTCACTGCATTTGTGCCCAGCACAATTCCCACTGGACTCAGAGGATTTACATCAGTATGAATGACACGGGAACCAACCTGAAAGATGCAGTGTTCAGAAAAGTAACTTAAAACCTGTTCTGTCTCTAAACAGGCTGAGTTTTCAAACTGGAAGCAAAGTTAAATCCATTGACCTGTCGATCCAAGGTGTCCTGGCACTCCTCACAGCCACTGCAGGTTGTGTGTCCTGCAGCTCTTTCCAGTGTCCTGCTGGAGCCAAGGGCAGCTCCCGATCGGAGTGCCCATGTCAGCCAGATCCTGCTGGCTCCCCTTGGCCTGGGCTGGTCTGAAAGTGGGAAAACAAAGCAAAGTTTGTCTTAGGAACTGATCCCAGTGTGACCAGAGAAGGGACAAAGAAGAAGGGGGCCTGGATTACTTACCCACTGCTCTGCAAAGTATTTGACTGGAGAGAAGCTGCCTACATTCCAACATTCCTTTTGAAACTAACCTTCCTTAAATAACAAGAAGAAAAAAGATCAAACAAGAACTAGTTTTATTCAAAGAAGCAGTGGGAGAGATCAGCAAAAAGCAAGCTTATACCTAGAAGAATGATAACACACTCATTTTCTCCTCTCATCATAGACTCCCGGAAATATCTTGATCAATATCAGAGATCTATGCAATATGTAAAGGAGATTACATTTCATAAGATATATTTTAAATTATACATTTCCACACACTGTATTAATATGAAATGCAATTTTATCTGATTTTAATACTTTGATGCTAGTTTCCATTATTTTCGCAGTAAGTAAATGAAGAGATGCACAAAAATCTGGATTTAATTAGATAGGACATGCTATCACTTACTGACTGACATAAGTAGAATGCATTAAATACAAGCGTTGTATACTACTTTTTGTCCTGACATGATGCACAGCAACACACCAAAGCTGCATTTAATGCTGATTGCCAAAACCCACTTAAGTTTTGTAGGATATAAATTGACAACATTTTCTCTCTTTTTTTTTTTCCTGGCTCTTATTTATTAGATTCATCCACCTTTAAAAAGCATTTTTCATTTTTGCCTTTCATTAATTCTGTTTGTAATGACCAAATGAAAATATTGCACAAGTTCTATATAACTGAGTCTTGGTGCTGTTACTGTCAGTGGCAGCTCTCTTTACCCTCAATGTGTTATTATTATGCCACACACAAGAGCACCAGTTGTAAGAACCAACAAGAGGAGTTTGCAGAAGGAAAGTTACAAGACTGGGCCATGGAAAATACCTGCCTCCAGGTATTTTGAAAATCTGCTACAAAATGAAATTACTTTTTCACTTTTTAGCTCCCATTGAGCATGGTCTAAATGTCAGTGTGATTCATCACTGTCCCTGAAAATTCTCTGGGACATCTACTTATAGGCCTGCTAATGCCATTTGTGCTCCTTGCTGCTGTCTGGGAAGGCAGTGCAGGTGCCACGCTCTGCTGGGGCACAGCCAGGGGCTGGTGGCACCTGCTGGCAGTGACAGGTGAGCCATGCACTCAGGCTTGTGCCTTCCTGTAAATCCCATCCCAGGACTGTCATTCCAGCAGTGGCACAGCTCTCAAACTCCTTTCATGCTGGACAAATAACAGATGCTGCCTAAGCCTTATTCTTTACTGCTGTGTTATGGCTCCTGGTAACCAACAAAAGCAAGGGCAGTAATCAGTTGTGGTTTTGCTGTTTTTCTCAGGCTGCTTTTCCTCTCTGAAGTAATATTCTGGCTCTTTCATTACAGGGACATCTGAGCACCTCACTGCTTTAATTCCTCAGCAGGTTCAAGGGCAAGAAAGGACATGGTGACCAGTGCTGCGCTAACTCCATACACGTCCCTCTTTGTCAGGCTTTTTTTCTCTTGGTCATTAGTTCCCATTAGGTGAAAAGCTTTCTACACTGCAGGTTTTTATGCATAATAAAAAACTGTTCAGCAATATTAAAGCTTTTTTTTTTTTTAATAGAAGAAGAGTCAAAAAAAAAACCAGAACCACTAAAGTCCTCCCCATCTCAAGGGGTTCTGATTTCCAGTAA
The DNA here is from genome assembly GCA_020086605.1 of Lanius collurio. NCBI lineage: Eukaryota > Metazoa > Chordata > Aves > Passeriformes > Laniidae > Lanius > Lanius collurio. The sequence continues at coordinate 11,469,443 of JACBWW010000019.1, forward strand.
CTCTTATTTCCATGAGACTTTTTGGTTTTTCCTCACACCAGACTCTTATGTTCAGGAAACTTTTGTATCTTTATTCATAGCTGCCTACATAAATTTTTGGGTTGTTATTTATGCCATTATGTTAATGCCCCTTTCATCTTAAAATACTGCACTGAATAAGTCTTAATTTTCTGTTAAAGGTTACACTGACAAAGGCTAATAAAACACATGGAGCATTATTTGTATTTACTTGCAAAGCTGCGGTATCCAGGACAACATCATCACTTCTATAAAGTATTATCCCATAAAGTTCATTTTGAAAGTGAATGCCATATCTCTTTTTACTATGACATGCAAACAGCCTATCTATCTAAGCCTTTACAGCACATCCATCACACCAGAAGGGTGCTGGGGCCAGTGAATCAAAAGCTACAGCAGCAGTTAACAAGAAGTGTGCTAATTAATGGCTCAAACAGAAAGTTTTAAGAGTGATTTTTCCAGACACTTCACTCAAAAGTGATTGAGAAGGAAATGCCTCTTTAAAATTTTTATATAATGTCACACTAAATGAACCATAAAGAAACAATATAGAAAATACATAGCTTGGAATTTATGAGAACATTTTACAACTATTAAAGACCACGTTTAAAGGTCTGGGTTTTAAATGGAGCCAAGGGACCTTCGAAAGCAGATTTACCAGCAAGGTCATCTTTAAAAATGGAAAGGAGGAAAACCAGGTCCCAAACATCACAGTCAGGAACATAACAAAGCCCAGAATTATTAGAGAAGAGAGGAAGAATGGACACTAAAATGCTAAGAAATCATTATATAGAGCATGTTTATTCAAATACAAAAGAAATGCTGACTCGCAGTCACCACTCAAATGAAAAATGGCATTGCAGCTGGCTTTTTTAGAAAAAATTCTTTAGGCCCAGCCATCCTCACTGGCTATTTCAAACTGCTGCTGTTCCCTAGCTAGGCTGGTGACACATTACTGCACCTCAGAACATACAAATCTTGTCTCATGAGGAAACAGTTGTCAAAACAGGGTTTTTTTCCGTCATCACATATGGAAGGAAATTCTTCATACATATTGAAACCATTTTTTCTTTCTTTGAAGCAGTTTCAGTCATATGATATATGGTATAACATAAAGCCAGGTTCCAAATTACAAATTTAGAACAAAAAAATCTAAAAACTTTGAAATATGTCTCTTTTTTGGAACATACTTTCTCCCATTATTTCATCAATAAATTCAATTTCTGTGAAATGGGTACGTACTTTACAAAGTAGAGTTAATGTCCATAAAACACTGTATTATTTGGATTAGCATTCTCTGCAACACTTCTTTCAAAGCTTTTTTTCAAACTGACCTGATAATAGAAACATGATCCATATTGTGTGAAAATGAAGGTCCTTTTTGCTTTAACTGAGGCAGTTAGTTCCCTGCCCCCTCCAAGAAGACAAACTCCAAATCTTTTTTTGAAAAAGAGTACAAAAAAAAAAATCTAACTATTAATATTTTTGGCTTTAAATATAAGGCCAAGCTCTTTCAGTATCTGAGAAATGGAAAGCAAAAGTGTAGTGGCAGAAATAAACCTTGTTGAATTCTTGCATACTTCTTTTTCATAGCCTAAGCCCCTCCCAGGTACACAGATTGTCACACTTAGTTTTTGGCAATAATTTAAGTGGTGTCATACACACACTTACCTGCCCCACAGATATTAAAGTGTGTTTTATAGGAGAGCCAGGGTTATTAGGGGAGCCACTGCACACATGGTGAGAGGGGTAGTGGGAGAAGAGCCCCTCTGCATTAAATCACCTGGCGATCTGCGCCCACAATGGGCAGCCGCAGGCGGGCAGGTCCCGCTCTCTGCCCAGGGATGATTTAGAGATGTCCTGGGCCACCGAGGCTGCATTTTAGTGACTGCTGCATGACTAGAAAGTTGTGCTCCACCCCCAAGTGAGGAGCTGACACAAGCTGTGGAGCTCACACTGAGGAATTACTGCTGCCCCTGCAGATTCGCAGCCCCGCTTTGCCGGTCCCTGCCCTGGGGATGGCGGGCGGTGGGCAGCAGGTGAGGGACACTCGGGGCAGACCCCTGGGCTCTGCCCTGGCCACGCTGCCCCCGGAGGAGAGGGGTGGGACAGGCCTGGGGAGCCCTGGAGCCTGTGAACACCCTGGGGTGGCTGTTGCCTCCAAGGACCTGGCAAAGGAAGGAGGAAAGCTCGCCAGAGATTCCTCTCACTTCTTTTCTTGCACAGCGCTGGGAAAGGACAGTTTCCTGGCTGCTAAGATAATTCTCTGCTTGAAATCTGAGCACTCTTTACCTTTGACAAAGACATATTCTTACTGAAGTTTTTACAAAATAATACTAGTCTATTTCTTACACGTTGACGAGAACCACTTCATTCACAGCTACTGCAAATGCATCCAGAACAGAGCTGGAAGGCAATTAGCAGTGATAACTGTCTGCCACCTTTTTCTTAGCTGACATTTTCAAGCTCTGTAAATTAGAAGTGTCTAACGCTAATAACTTATTTACTTTTATATGCCATTGAACTTGCTGGCCATTTTTAGTTGCAAGTTCTTGAAAGAAACACTTTAGAATTTGAATCTTGTAAAATTTCAGCCTGGAGCAGATTTTACCAAAGTTAATGAGCCATGAAAAATAAGATTTAGCTTGAGAAGGCCGCTTATACAATTTTTCAGCTGTAGCCTGTACTAGCAGGCCATGATCAGTTGAAATAGATACTTCAATTAATCCTTCATTGAAAATTGAGAAAATAACCTATAGGGTTTCATGAAAAAAAAAAAGTGTCAGTTTTTCTACTGTGTTTTAGTACCTTTGTGGCAGCAAGATGAGGAGAACAGTCCCAGCTCAAGGGAGAGCTCTCATTCCAGGGCATTGAGAGCAGAAGGGCTGGAGCATTGTGCTCTGTGGTGCCCAGCAGAGCAGAGCTGCTGCTTTATTCACTCTGTCTTCTGTGCAGCTCGGGCTGGCCCCTGGCTACCCGGGGGTGAAGCTGTGAAACCTTCCCTGCCCTGTGGCTCTATCACATTGCTAAAGCTGGCTGGAACCTGGGGACAAGTGCTGGTCAAGTGTCAGCTCCCTCCTAGGCTTCAGCTGCCCCAACCCTGCCTCAGGAGAGGCACCATGGTGGGATTTCCAAGGAGTCAAACACAGTGGTGTATCCTACTCTTGTAGCTTGATACCATTTTTCAACACCATGCTTTGAAAACAACCTTGAAATACTCTTTAAAGTGTTCCACATGATATTTGGTAGTGTATTTTTCTTTTTTCTTACCTGGAACAATATTAAGCTGTACCAGAAAAAAAAAATGCAGTGCTAAATTCAGGTGTCTGGGGTTTGGTATCATGCTAATACTAATTCTGCATATTTATAGGTTTTATATTAGAAAAATAGAGTGTATCTTTTCCTATTTTAAATTGGATGTAAACAAATGCAAAGAAAGCAAAAAACAAGGAAATCTAACCCCTTTTTTTTTGGCAGGTTGAACCAATACAGCTCATTTGTTTTACTCAATTTTATTCTGTATTCAAAAACTTTTGACTTTCAGAGTTCCCTTTTTCTCAAGAAAGGTGTCTGGGTAAAACAGAAAACAACAATTTGTGACTAAATTTACCATGTTGGCCCTTTTTTCCCCGTGTCATTTTCACTCCTGTTGCTTGGCAAGCTCACATGAGAAATGACAAAGAAAGTTCACAGAACTGTCACTTTTCTATTAAAATGAAATAGCCTCTCTTTTGCTGTCCTTCTTCACAATTTTCAGAATTTGATGTCAGTAAATGAGTGGCACACCAGTAGCATTTATAAATTCAGTTCATTTTGTTCTATCTAGAAAACACAAATGGAACTTGGCACTTCTGTGTGTTTTCTTGATATCAGATATTTAGAAAACTATCTGACTACATGAAGAAGCATTTATCAAACTAAACATGCTATCTATATGTAAACACCCCTACCTGTTGCAGAGATTACTTTTACATCCCCATTTTTCTCCAGTCTTGATGGTGCATTGTAGCACTCAAAGTGCTGATAAAAATGATTGGGTTCTGCTGACTTCAGAATAGGAAATGACAAATAGATTGAAATGCACAGACCAAAGTAAAAATAATTGCTAAACTTGCTAATGCAACTCTTACATATTTTCTTGCCACACAATATTCATATTAAATAAACAAATGTAACAGATAAATGTCTCTCTAACCCAAAAAAACTTCTTTCACCATTAGTGACTATAAACATTAACACTCCATCTTAGTGGGTCAATGTCTGTATGAGATTCAGCACTGGACTTCTCTCATTAAGTTTTAGATACTGTACTGGCTGCTGCCTGCCAGCACCTGAGTGTCTGTGACCATCTGGGCCATGTGAATACACATTTAAAGGTGTTGTGTAGTGTGAGAAGGGGTGCAGTTCTTTAATATGTGAAAGAGGAAAGTTCACACCCCATACTAGAATAATTTCCTGACCTGAGACACAATGGAAAAACCCATGCGGAGGCAAAGGGCTGAGTGGTCACTGTGCAGCTCCTGGTGCTGCTGGCAGAGCAGGGACTGGTGTCAGCAAATGCCACCCCAAGCAAAGCAGCCCCAGGCCTCACTCCCCCGGCCCCACCCTGCAGTGCCTGCACGCCTCCCCAAACTCCCAGCACCAGCACAGTGACATTTCCCAGCCTCATTTGAACTCTGGCTAACATACAGTTACCACACTGATGCCTGAGAGATGGAGTGGATAGCTGGATTGCTCTTGCATTCTCAGTGTTGCTTTTCAAACCCTCTTCCTTCTGGATCTTCATTTCTGTCTCTGTCCACCTTTGTTTCCCCGTCTCTGTCTAGGGCAGTCATCACCTGATTTTCTCTTGCACCTCCCCCATTTCCCCATCTCCTTCCATGCTCCAGTCACCATTATGTTATACAGCTAAAAGGTGTTATCTGCCCCTTACACCCACATCGGAAAGAACAATTAAAATCCTGTTCAGAGCCTTGCAGTATTCCATTCCAGGCTGTTCATCACTAGAGGGGATAGAGCAGTAAATCCCGTGGTGGGAGGGTCTGGAGGTCCTTGTATCTGACTGCCAGCTCTGTTGTCACACTTTCTCACTAATCCCCTCTTGCATTAGCTCTCCTATCTTCACACCCATAAACTACATTTGTATTCCCACTGAGAACACGATGTGCTCATACCCTATAGAGTCCTTCTGCATTGCCTTAAATCTCTCTTCTGTTGCTCGTTCATTTTGCTATCCAAGGTTTACAGAGTGTTCTTAATTTCCTCTGCAAAGTCTGGCAACTTTCACTTCCTCATGTCTTCTCCCTCATCTGTTGCTTTGCCTAAATCTTCAAGATTCAGCTTTTTTTTCCTGCTTGCTCTTTTCTGTCCTACAAGTTGGGGTTATTTGTCCAACAATCTCTCAACAACTAATTTTCACGCCTTACAGGGATACGGTTTTCAGGCAATTTCTGCCTTTATTTAAAAATAACTTAATCTTTCCATCCCACTTGCTTTTATTGACTGTTTCTCTTCCTTTCTAAAAGCTTTTCCTTCTGAAAACAAAACTTACTAGTTGTCGATATCTAAGCAAAGTTAATGCGTGAGCTTCTATCAGTTTCAAATTAATCCCTTCACCAAAATTCATTGCAGAATGAAAATACATTTTGCTTTGGAAATGCTGAAGTCTTTCACCTGTAACAAGGTGCATTGACTGGACCATTTTGACAATACCTGTTCTCCAGTCTGCATTTGGGAAGGTATATTATTTTTTGATGTTAGCAATCCCAACAGTATTTATCTCCCTAGTAAAATGTCTTCTCAGCTTTATCTCTTTCCAGTCCACTAGAGCAGAGAAGAGTCATAACAAGCACAGGATTTAGGAGAGATGCACCCTTCAACACCAACAGAAATTAATCTGCAGTAATTCTCCAATGTGCTTTGGCTCCAGACTGCAGCTTTCACCAGCTTTCCAAGCAGTGCATGCCATCAGCCCATGTCTCAGTCATGGCAAGGGCTTGGCTGGTGCTACAATGTCTGACTCATCCTGCAGCAGAAACTCGAATTACTGTTTTATTTTCCTGAGGATTTATCTTTTTATACTAAACAAACATTGTAGTTGTTCCTGTTGCCTTAAACCTAACAGTGTGACATTACAGCTAAGTAGCTCGTGGTCCCTGCTGCTGAGCAATAATATTTTTTATATCAACAAGAACTCTTTGTAATACTTCATACAATCAGTGCAGCAGTGGCATTCTGAATATTTTCTGTCTGAGTTCTTGGAACTCAGTTCTTCTGTGTTTAAGATGTACAGAAGGGTTTTCTTGATTAAAGGAAGTACAGTGACAGATTCTGCTGGATCAGATCTCTATTATGCACCTTCTGTTACTGCTCAAGTAAGGCAGATGAATTAAAGATGGGGACTCTTGCCAGCAATTCCAGAATTTCTTAAGAGTCCATGTTCTTTTATGGAGAATTTTATGGATTTTTCAATACTAGACTTTCTGCAATATTGTGCTTGTGGGTGCAGACAACTTTTTTTCATACCAAGCAGAAAGAAAAATGGAAACAGCACTTTGCTGTTCCTCTGTCTGTAAAAGTGATTTTCCTGTTGCTTCTATTTATTGGCTATTGAGTCGGAAAAGTAAATTCTGGAATTTGGCAATTTGTATCTATTGACATTAGCAGCAAAATGTACAGATAAATTAGCAGAAGGTAGATTTCCCCTCAAGAGCATGAGAGGGTTTGGTTTGTTTGGCTCACATTCTGTGGAGTATAAAGTAGATAAAAATATCTAAAGATAGTTAGTACATATCAACATTAACATCAGGAAAATCAGTCTATGCAAGAGGCAGATCTGCCAGGACCATCTCCAGCCATTCTAAAGTTTATCTGTGATGCAATAACTGACATGGCTCTGTTTCATGAGCTCTAGCTCAAAACCACCTTGGTACTTGAGGGCTGCAAAACAGAAAATATGATGTGTGTCCTGAGAAGAGCATAAATTTACAGGACAGTAAATTTGATATCAATACCTTAAAAATCATTAGAAAGTACATGAAAAATTGAAACAGATAAACTAATATATAAATGAATCTTTATTCTTTGTTTTTTGGAAGGAGACAAAAAGTCTATGATAAAGATCCACTTAATATAATATATCTGTCTTTCCAAAGGGCTCTCAAAATCTCCCTTGCCAAAAGAGAAGGATTAAAGAGCTGAAAACAGAGAAGGATCAGAAGTTGAAGATTCACTAAAGAAATAGAAAAAACCTTTTGAGATGGGCAATGAGTCATTTAAATGGCAGATACAGTTCAACAAAATAAATGTGAAATGATATAGATGAGGTAAAGATAAATCATAATTTCACATATAGCATGATGCAGACTGCATCTTGCAGAATAAAATACAGTCCATGAGAACATCAGCTCAGAGAACAGAAAAATAAGGACAAATGTTAGGAATTATTAAGAAGAGGGGAAGAAAACCGAAAACTTTCTCTGACTGAAGTAATTTCTGATTTCATGTTTGGTCTTAGACATCTGCTTTTACTCATTGCTTGAGACAGCATACTTTGGTTTTACCCTGTATAGCCATTTTAAAGCTTTTACTGACATGCCTAAGTATATTCAGCAATTTATTCACTAAAAAAGCATAAACCCCATATTTTATAAATAACAGAACTAATTACATAAGTCTTGTTTTCATTTTCAGTAAATGTGTGTATATATATATATGTTTCATTTTTCTAATCTTAAATTACAATGTTGTCTTTATCCCATTTTATATCCTCTATATTTATAGCTTCCTGCAAACTCCTAATATGTTCCTCAAGACCATGACTGACTAGAAAGATGAAGGAACATTAAATCAACCATACTGAACATAATTTGGCTGGCAGCTTGCCTCAAATACTATTTTTCTCCTTGTCTATCTTTTTGATTTTACTACAGAAATTTCCCTGAAGCAGCACTTACATTATGATGCTTTCCCTAACACAGGTTAATTGCTATTTGCTTTAATTATTCTCTACTCAGATTCAGTAGACCTGTCAAAATACACCTTCATGATTATATAGTTCACAATAAGATTGAAATGAAAATTGGACCATTGAAATAGTAGTAAAAAAACCCCATTATTTTTAGATAAGTTAGTTTTTCTCTTCAGTTACTTTGGAAGAAACTGGCACAGCATAATGCATTGCACACATCTTTTGCAAATATGCTAAGAAAAGCTTACGGAGACAGACAAATAATTAAAATAAAGTTTGATAAGGGAAATATGCAAGCATATAAAAACTCATAAAAAATAATCAATTTTTTGTTAGATGTAAAGCATACACAAAATTGAGCTCCTTCTGATGTTCCTGTGCCAAGCTCAAAATTAAACAAATTGAAAAATTGCTATAAAATTATGTTCCAGCCTGGAAAATTTTTTTCATCATTGTGCTGTAAGTTGCCAAAGAACATTATCTGTATAAAAAATCACTCTATCTTGGATCTTGCCAAGTTATTCTTTATCTTCCCCTGCTTTTTGATATGGATTATTTTCTTTCATCTTATGTTGCTCTCAGTAAGGGGCAGCTTTTCTCTAACTTGCCTCTTTCCCTCTGCTCTGGAACGAAGCAGTTTTACCTTGCCAAGGCTCACATGCCTCAGGAGTCTGAGTGCACAGTTACTTCTGAAATGGGTACAGACATTCCCAGCATGAAACTCCATCACTGATTCAGGCTAATCTAGATCTGATGGCAAAGTCTTTCAAATTAGGCATAGAAAGAAATTGTTTTATTACTTGATTGGATCCCTCAGAATCAAACTCAAGACTACTCTTTGTATCTCTTTCTCTTCTCTCATAAGCAAAACCATCCATCACATAAGTTAAATTAGTCCCAGCATTGCCAAGGAAAGCAGAGCCCCCCTCAAAGGTTTTGGATACCCACCTGTTGCTGTGTCTGCAGGCTCTTGGGGCTCCACTTGCAGTGCGTGCCTTCCAACGCCTTCTGCCGTGGGGCAATGGGGTGGTTTTGCACAAATAATCCCACAATTACCAAAAGGTCATTATGATATGTCTGAAAACTGCTCACAGGTGTCTAACATGAAATAAAATTCTGGCTGAAGATTTTAAGACAAAATGAAATCAAAATAAATGTTCAACATGACAAATCTTTTTCAGTGCATAGCTTGTATTTTTCAAACCTATGGTGCTGGAGGCCAGTACCAGCTACACAGCTGAATTTGAAAGTTGTATTTGCCTGACAAAGTAAACATATCACTAGCTTCATGATTACTGTTCTAACATACTTCTTAAATGGAGTGTAATACATGCAATGTTTCCTAATATTTTTTCTCTAAGAGCATTTTGGGAGATATTTTTGTTCTCATACATTTCTCTCTGTACTCACTAATATTAGACTGGTAAGATTTTGTAAGAGAGCTCAAACTCAACCAGAGAGAAAGCCTTTAGACTGCATAAAGGGCAGTAAATGTTTGCAAAGGCTCCTCTTGCCTTTCTTTATGAGGACTGTACATGAGCAAACACAGGTAATTGAGCCTGCCAATCCCCAACTGTTTATTCCCAATTACTAGGCTCACCCCAAGATTACTTTTCAACTTTATCTTACTCTGACTTTGAAGCAGAGAAGTAAAATGTTTTTTAACAGAGTAATGCATTTGTGGAACAGGGTTTAACACTGAGGCAGAAACTCTCTGATGGGAGGAGGATTCTGCTACATTTCTCTGCTTCCCACCTTTCCTTAGCACAGCAGCACTTGTTCTAGAATAGAATAGAAAAGGTAGTACTTTTCTGCAATTTTTTAGTCAATACTTTGTGGTTGTTCTAAGTCTGTGATTTGAAGACCTTCTCCATGTAATTTAACCATTCCTATGACACTTTGTAATTTGCTTTGTTCAGGGAAGATTTTCTGCCACACAAGTAGCATAAAGCAAAGAATACAGAATACAAAAATAAATGTTTTTCCAAACAGCAAGGTGTTTATATAGAAGGATATTGAGAAGTGATGTCATTATGTGAGGAATGAAAATACCCCGTAGAGCTTTATTGGACATATACATCTTCAGAAAATAAAGCTTCATGTTGTTTGGAATACCTATTCCAAAGGACAAAAACACACCAAAACCCACATGAAAAGTAGAAATCTTTTTCCTGCAATTTTCTGAACCACTGAAATGTAAGATCTAAAATAAAACAAGTAGAAAACTCTCAGAACCTTCAGAAAAAAAGTATTTTTTCAGTGTTTCTTTTGTCAAATTTCCATCTCTTACTACACAGGTTTTTTGGGGCAAATGCTTATTTATTTGTAATGAAACTGCGCAAGTGGCACAATTTGGGATGAGCATTTTGTGTGCACTCATCATGGTGTGCACAGACAATAAACAACAAGCCCAGTAAAAAAAAAAAATGGCAACATGAGTGTAATTGAAATCGACTGACTGCATTACTTACCTTTGTACTATTAAGAAACAGCAAAATTAATTGTTTGCACAGGAAACAACTCTTTTGGTGCTGTTCCATCCCTGTTTGCAGCAATGCAATTCTAAAGAAGGCACCATGCAGTCAAAGGACTCATCACAATATTGGCATCTTTCTTTTTCCATGTGATAATAGGAATCTCTAGCTATGAAATTCCAGTTTTATTTCCATTTCGGGACATAGGATCTTCATATCTTTGATTTTTCTGCCATCTATTTATTGTGTCATATTTATCATTTATGGGCACACGCATTCCAGGCCAGGAATGCTATCCAGGGTGTGTAATACGTGGCATTTCTAGTCTTTGCCAGCTTAACCAGAGCATTTTCTTTTTATGAGCAATTGCTCAACAGGGATTGAAATGTGCAATGAAATATCAATACCTGTAGGTAAAACTGTTTTCCACCTTGCCTGTTTTTATGGCTACTATAGATCACTTTTTCCTATGTTCTTATAGGAACTGCCTTCTACCAAATCACTGCTCAGACAGAGGGTGGAAAATGGAAACCCACCCACAGTGATGACAGCTAAATGAATATGCAGTATAATGCAAATAGCTCCACATGTTAACTGGAACAAAATAAATTATTGCTATATGTGCCATGACATTTTCAGGCAAGTTTCACCACTACAGCAGAACAAATCCAGTAATTCCTTTGATGTTCAACTATGAGAAGGAAAGTTCTCCATAGTACCCTCAGAGTATTTTGCATGGAAGTCACATTGTGACCAAAGCTAAAGAAAGCAGAAAATGTCAGCAGCAACCCAGGTTCAAGTATCATTGAAAATCAGGGGACAGCACCTCTCTGGGAAGGATGTGAGATGTTTGTTGGAGCAGTGTGTTGCCATCAGTGGACAGCATTCCTATGCTGTGTAACATGCCAGTATTTTATGACCAGATATTTTGCTCATTTTTTTTCCTCACTTTCAAAAACATAAAAATAGAAATGGAAACCCTTCCTGTGATAAGAATGGGGTTTATGTCATTCTCTTAATTTTTATAGTTTTTCTTTTGTTGAGATAAAGCAAAAAACAAGAACATATACAAATATAGGAAAGAAGAAACTTAAAAAAAATTTCAAATGCTGTGTAAATAAAAAAACCTCTACAACTCTTTCAAACTTTTTTTCCCCTAATACTTTTCATGTTTTCCCTCCTGGGAAGTAATGGTTCAAACATTTCTTTTACTTACTCCTTATTGAGTTCAAGTTTGAAAAAAAAAATAATTAAATGATGTTCTTGTAAATAGAGGAGATCCTTATACCAGAAAATCCCTATAAAGGTTGAAAGAGCATGTGCTGCCCTGTGCTGGCCTATTCCATATCCTGCTCCACAACAGCCTTAAAGAAAGACTTCCTCATCTGCATAGTGGGAAAAAAGAGGATTTCCATTATGATCTCTCACAAGAGAGACTGGTGATCAGCATTGCAACAACTCATAGGATTTATGTCAATAGAATTGTGGCCTAAGGGTTTACAGGAAACAATTCATTAGAGCTGTTCTGCTGTGCAGTATTTTACAGTTAAAAATTCCACAGGGGTATTTAATTCCATGGGTTTCCACATATACAATTAATGACATTGGAAGTCCAAACTTTTTCTCCAAGACTGGGTACATCCTCTAAGTGTTACTGTTCTGTTTGCACCCCTCGTATGAAAGCTCTCCTGACTGAGTTCAGCAATTTCCTGAGGATGTCAGTGGAATTTATCATTGTATCTGAAGGCATCTCAGAAACTATTGAAAACAAGGTAAAAAAGAGGCCAGTACCTGGCTGGAAGAAGTGAGATATAAGAAAGGAAATCTGCCCTGTAGTTTGAATTATATGATATGCATTAAAAAAAAAAAAAAAAAAAAATCATGGATGGATCTAAAACCAATGAAATACAATCATAGTTCACATTTAAATAATATTTTAAATAATATTTTGATTGTTATCCCAAATCTGTGGAAGGACTCACATTGTCTTCAAAGAATGTTGAACTGTGGAATGGTTCCTCAGCTGCCTTTGGGTTGTGGAAATCACAGGAACATGTGACAAAATTTCAGCCATCTGCTGAAATCGTTGTTCCAATAGAGAAGTCAAGTGTGCACTTTAAACCATTTTCCACTTAGTACAAAATTGTTTCATACAGAGTGGAATCTTTTAAATAAGGTGTCAAATATGGCTTTCTATATGCATCAAAGGAATGGCTGTGTAGAAATATGTCACATTTCAAACTGGCACAGAATCGTCCTTCTGGTTCAACTCAGAAACTTTCACAGATTTTCGCCAAAATACTTGTCTGATCTCATTTCTGTGTTAAAAATCATCACCACATACACTGCATTTATGTTTTGACATTTGGTCTTTTTTTTGTGAATATATAAAGCACATTTAACCTACTTTCAAGAATATATTGTGTGCGATCTGATTTGTTTCTTGGGCAAAATAAACACCCTGTGATGTACCTTTAGGTGTGTTCTGCTGCAAAGCTCACACAGTTTTATGAGTTTAGCATTAACTGCTCCTGGAAGGAGCTCACTTGGAGTCTGTTCTCTGCCCTTAAAATAAAGATTCTTGTGTTTTGTCTGGTCAAAAGTCTGTATCCCATTGCTGAACTGCATGGACCTAGATCAAAACCACCATGCCCAACACCGTTTTAGTTTACATCAAAATGAGGACTGTGGAACCATAAGGGCACTATATTAATGTAATATTAATACACTGTAATGCTAATATTACTGTCTGGGGGGCTTATATTAGGATTTTGGGCCTTAATGGTAACATTATGGTCATAGTGAACAGGATTTTGGTGAGATATCCAGTCCTCATGTTCACTTTGTGCACTTCCAAGCACCACTCAAAATGGACACAGATACTGCAAGAAAGTAACTATGGCAGCAAGGAGTAAATTCTGGGTTTTAATCTGGAAAATATGTTTTCAGAATTGATTATATAATTTAGGGGAGCCATTGATTTTCAATTTCGATATGTTGATTAATTAAACACAGGTTTAAATATCAGCCAGCAGAGAGAAGCTGAGGTAGAGCAGCCCAGATTTCCTACTCTATCAAAACAGGCTTTAGACAGAAGAAACATGTAGTTGTTTGCAAGGATCTAATATATGATCTTGAGTTTATTGTAAACCTTTGCTCTAGATATTATAAACCTTTGGCAATAAACACTTCTTGGTTTGGAAGAAATCTGACATAGTTCTAGCTTAACAGTTCAATTCTTCATTAGTTTAGCCCTTTCAATGTCTTTTTTACTGTATGGGAGGTTTTGAAATCCCAGACAAAACAACAGTGGTCTTATTAAAAAATGCCGTGGTCTTTGGAATACATTACAGTAAAATTGGACATAGACAATTTTTCATGCTCACTCCCTTTGGTAAATCAGTTTCCTTTTTTAAGGGGTGGATGACAGACTGAGTTGTGAAACGTGGCTTCAATAAATTTCTGTCTGAAACCTGAACCAGACAGTAGGTTTTTATTGAATATCAGACCTGAAAACTGCTCCTGCAAACTTCTATTTCAATGCAATACCAAATGTTGCCATGGTCATTAGGTATTGATATAATCATGGCATCCAAAACCAGACTTTTCTTCTGCTCTTTCCCACCACACCTGGTGCAGCCCAGACCTGCACTGACTCCCTTCTGGTGTTGCAGACACATTTCTTCTCACGCATCATGAATTGCAAAGGGAGGATCACACTATTTGGAATCAGCTTCCATTACTCCAGCTAATGCTGTATGCTTTTAGAGGAAGCAATATTTACTGTATAGCCAGAAAAAAAGGATACTTTAATAAAACATAATACTCTGAAAAATGAAGCAGTTTGAAATAAGGATTTCTATTAATCTGCTGGAAAAATTGCTCCTGGGATTTTCTGCTGGGATTATTGCAGACAAGCTGAAGTTGAGCACAAATGACTATAAAATCCTTGTTTCTTGCCTTTTGTTTCCTTTTTCATCTGACCTTCTACTTTCTCATTTTCCAGATATTGTGTTCTATCATCCCTAGTTGTTCCTCCGTATCTTCCAAGTTCTTCTTTCCTTTTGTTTGCTAAGCAAAGCTATCAAAGAAAGCTATCATCTTTTAATATTGCATTTTTAACTTTTTTCAAATGCCTTTTAATACTTCAAAACAACAGCAATGCTAGCATTACTAGTAGTTCCCACTACTTAATAAAGACCAAGTCCACCTCAGCTGTCACTCTTAACATCCTCCCTCTTTAGGTCTCGCTTTTCTCTCTAGAGCCAAGCGTGCTCATGGAGGCAACTTCCCTGGGAGAGAAGAAATCACAAAGCAGATATCATAATGATTGGGAAACTAGGTTTTTTTTATTAATTTATTTCATTAGCTAGCATGGGCATGTCAGTAGTTGTTTCTTCTTATGACATCCTACAGCAGAATTCAGAGAGTTTTAACTGGCATTTAACTTTTTAAGATGGTTTAATTCAGAAAATACCCATGGCCTGGCTCCAGTTTGTCTGGAAATCACAGAATTCCATCTAGAATTTTCTCTGTTGGAAAGAACATTATGGATCCTCTTGTTCCAACCCCCTGCCATAGGCAGGGACACCTTCCACTAGACCAGGCTGCTCAAAGCCTTGTCCAACCTGGCCTTGGACACTTCCATCTTCTCTGGGCAACCTGTGCCAGTGCCTCACCACCCTCACAAGAACTTCTTCCTAATATTGAATCTAAATCCACCCTCCTTCGGTTTAAAGACACTCCCCCTTATTGAACTTCATGAGGTTTGCCCTTCTCTCAAGCCTGTCAAGGTCTCTCTGGATGGAATTTGATCTCTTCAGTCAATCTTATTGTCAGCCTACTTCAGTGGCAGCTCAGAGTAGGCTAAGATTATACAGTTCCCAAAACATGAAAAAAATAACTAATTCCTACAGCTCAGCCCTGGTCTAAACTGTTTAAAACCTGGACAGAGTGGTGGGACATTTAGCAGTATATTAAGAATACATTTTTAGGCTAGTTCAGTGACATTTCACTTCAAACAAATTCAGTTTGCATGTTTAAGTAGTTCATAAAGCATAGTAGGAAAGACCAAGTCTCTCCACAATGTTTTAAAAGATACATAATCTACTGAAAAACAGCATGATAATAATTAAACTGAAGAAGCAGAAGAACCAGTAAAGTCTTCTAGGAAAGGAAAGTGCTCTCTTAAAGAAAGAGAAAACAAGGTGGCAAAGGAGATAAGAGCTGTGACAATTACAGACCTTTAGGAGAAAAGCCATTTTTTTAATCTATTCTTTAGCAATCTGAACCTAAAGCAGGCTCCCTTTGTCTCAATGTGAAATGTCTGCAGTTCTGGTCTAGGAAATCCTAGAAGGTGGAATTACACTGATTAGCAATGTTACCAGTGCAGGGAGTAAATCAAAACTAAATCAAATAAAGGGTAAGTACTATAGATAGTCTGGTATTTTTTAGCATGTTCTTGTGTAGAAAGAATTTGTTTTCATTCTAAGAATTAAAAAAAAAATTAAAATATCACAAAATAATAATAATATCATGCTATCTACTTGCAAACCACTGATAAAAACCCCAGCATTTTCCAGTCAGTTGATAGGTTATTTATTGCTGCTACTATTATTTTATGCTTCCAGGTATTCAAAATGGCTACAAGGACATAGTTATACAACTATCACAAAACCTATAAAACTATCAGTTGCCTAGAGAATCATGCCACAAGACCCAACTAACTTTTTCTTTGTCCTCCAGCACATCTTTGTATAGCCCAGGAAGGTTTAATATTTACTTTTTGCTTTATACCTAAGTCCTTATTTTAACCATAAAATTGTCTCTCTTGAACAGAATTTGCTCTCAGAGCATCACACTGCTGTATTTGGGCAAAGCACACCAAGCCTGCACATGTGCATCACTCCCTCAGGCACCTGAATCTGGGCCAGGCAGAGATTCCCACCAGGACTATCAGCACTGCAGCTCCCTGTTTGCATCCCCAGTGTCACACACACTCTCTGTTAGGTAGAAAAAGAAGCATCCAGGAAGGTACCAGTGCCAGGCTTCCCTGGGCTTCCTTTGAGTAGGAGCATCTCTGTCATTAACCACTCCTGGACTACCAGAGCCACACACACTTCACAGGGCAGGCTCGGGCCTCTTTCACATATTTTTGGTTGCATCTTACTGTTCTTGGCCATTCCTGCTCCAGTTGGATGCAATATTTATGCTGAGGAAACCTTCCCAAAAAGGGCTGTATTTGCTGCTCAGTGACGGGAATGTCCTTTAGACAGATTTGCTGTCCTTATTTTAATCATTGCATCTCTTCGTATGCTACGAACCACTGCTCTTATAGTTTCATCTTTCGTTAAGGCTGCAGCTTCTTCTACTGATCTGCTGACTCAATATTCTCCATGATCCACACTTTCTTCTTAAGGATCTGCTTTCCCCATAACAGATCAGAAACTGCTGCACATACTGGACTTATGTCTACAGAAATCAGCAGGTTGCAGTTTTTGTTGTTTCTACACTCCATCTTTGCCCCAGGCATCAATGTCACAGTGTCACCTGAAGATAGTTACTTTCTTGCTTCACAACTAAATTTTTATCCCAGTTGATTTACAATCTGCTCCCAGACTACTTTTTTTGAAAGATGGATTACCCATCACCTTGGTACTCTGAGTCATTAAACTCATGATTAAACTAATCTATCTTAAAGTCCCTATATCTGATCAGGTTTAAACACATTGCTTTGACTGTACCTGAACAAAGCACTTGAGCCAATTTTTTCCCAATGCAGATTCCTGGATCTCCACTGGACAGGAGCTGCCAATTCAAACTAGCTGCCAGCACAGCCCAGCAGTGCTCTGTAACCCCAGCATGCAGCAAATGTTTTCCAGGCTGCTTTGAAGCACAAAAATAGGGTATAAAGTTTCAAAATTTATCATCAGCTCTGTTCCTGGATCTCTAAAGAATGGGCAAACTGTCTGAAGTCTTTGAAGCACCACGGCTGAGTGCATGCCAACTTAAACCCTAAGAAATCCACTGCTCTGTACAGCATTTGCTCTCCACTCTCCCTGAATTGCTGAACAAGGATTAGTGAAGCATAGCTGTTATGTAAAAAGTCCCCATGTTATGTATAATTTGTGAATGCATGAGCAGGCAATAGGCTGGTTAATATTTCTGCTTGATACCTGTGTTGTCATAATGATTAACCTTTCATAACTGTCAGAGCAGCAACACTATGTGATAATGCCAGAACAGAAAAGGGCTAGGAGGGAATAAAGATATTTGTGTAAAAGCTGATGCACTGGCTTCTGAGTCCAGTGCACTTCATAGTGTAGAAAAAATACATGTAGAAATATCGGTCAGCAGACTGGAGCATACATCTAAGTAAAAAGGAAAAGAACTTGGTAGACCAGACTTTGAATAACAAACATTGAATATTGATCCTGAAGTAAAATGGTAGAAGACTCATGTCTTCTAAATGAGTACCCCCCAAAAACTTGATGTAGCATCAGCTTATATAAACCTATTTTGTACCTCTCCGTTTTTACTTCAAATGTGATCTCAGCAATTCTTTTCACCTTTCACAAAATCCTTTCGAAAACACTTGCAGAAATAATTAGAAATTTAACTCAGATCACTGACAGCTTCAGCTTACAAGAGCTTCAAATTTGTGTTCAGAATGCTCTGCTATTTAAAATTTGTCTTTATTCCAATGAGTAACTGTTTTAAAATGCCCTTGATCATCAACAAGATTAAAATATTAAAGTTGCTCATATTTTCTTCCATTTATAATTAATTTCCATGAAATGGAATCCATCAATTACATATAAAAAGCTTTTAGTTCCCAGGTTTCTTTTCTAGAACCACCTGCTCCTGATAAAATCCTATTGATTTTCATTTTCAAAATGAAGAAAATATTCTGCTGCTTCTGTGTAATAAGTGCAGATTTTTGGCAAATATATGGAGAATGAGAGCTCTGCTGCACTTATGAGTCTTGTTTAAATTAGATTTCTGAGAAAGACTGGAAAATATACAGGCTTCAATGGACAAGGACTTAAAAAAGTGAAATTTGTCAAAATATAAGACAGAATTTAAAAATGGGACCACTAAGCCATACAAACATAAGAGCACAATGATATCCTTTACCTATCAATGAATGTATCAATTCCAGTTATTTATGGATGAAACTCTTTGTGCCACTTTGGGCATATGTGAGTAACTTTAGCTTCCTTGACTTTTTATTTTAATGCAATATGTGGTAGATGCAGTAATATATATTTTTAAAACCACAAAACATAAGCTTCATTTCCTCCTACTTATAGAAATATCTTAGTTTATACACTTCCATGGAAATAGTGTTCAGCTTCCTGCTAAACTGTTAGCATGTTTCTGCCAACTTCTCAAAATGTTTTCCTTTACCCTTGTTGATTGTGAAAATACTCCAAATCTTGTGGCAAAACACACTGGAAAAGAACAGAAGCTACAAGTAGGTAATATTAATTTTTCACACTGTGAGCTGATATTCATGTATCTTTTCCCAGAGGTGTGAAAGACGGGAAATCAGACAATACCAAGGGAAAGTCTGGGCCTCCCCAGTAGAAGCCATTTTTTTCCAACTTGTCTGCCACCATTAAGCAATTTTCCATGGACCACAAGCCCATCATTCCTGAGAAGCCTCTGTCAACTCCATTGTAAACTGAAACTGCTTTTCCTAACTACAGACTCAGCAAAAATCACTCACTGCTGCCTCAGCACCAGGGTAAGAGCACACTGTATGAATTGATGTCCTTCACATACAGTTCATGTATGATGGATGCTACTGTGGGTCCTGCATCACAGATTCTTTCCTACTGACAGTGTAGCTGTGCTCAAGCCATATTTCTATGCAATATTTTTCTAGTAGTCAAAAGAATTATTACATCTGCACTGAAACATTTCTTCAAAGCCATGACCTTGTTGCAATCACTATCCCACATAAAGGATCTGCTCTGACCTAGCAGAGATGGAAACCAAATACTGAAATAGTCATGGTCACAAGAGAGTGATGATAACTCCAGCTTATGCTATTTCCACTGCCTGTCTCTACTGTAATAATTTCTCAGAACTGGAGAAACAAATAAAGGCAAAAAACTATAGTTCTGTTGCCCATAAAGAGTGGAAAACAACCCTAATGTCAATAAAAATCTTCGAAAGTAAGTTTGGAATAATCTCCATTTTCTTCACCCTTGAAATAGTAACTTTACTTTTAGTAGTTGCTTCATCCTCTTCTTGTTTATCAGATGCAGACAGTGAGCCACAGCAAAATAAAAACAGAGCTGTCTTTCCCCTTCCAGCCTGTACTCCTGCATGCTTCTTCATATGGTTTTATTTTTAAACATTTTCCCATAAAGATGTAACTTACTTTAGGGCTTACTTGAAGGAAGCTCCCAACAAGTTCCCATATGCGATTGCTTAACCCAGAACAGCTGAGCTTTGTAAATCAGCAACAGACCCAGCAGAACTCTGAGCCTGCACAGGCCGATGGGGTTTGCCTTTTGTAGTGCAGCCCCGTCACTAATGAGGAGCTGGCAAGAGGCACGGTGCCCCCGGCCCTCATTAAATGGGCTTGTTTTGGCCCGCTGGAACCTTACCTCAGGACTGAGCACAGAGCCTGGAGCAGCAGTGCAGCTGCACAAACAAGGGTTCTGTCTCCCTGCAGATATGGAGTCTTCCTGAAGAGTTTTAAGTCAGGTTTTCTCCCTGTCAATGTCTCCTTAAGTGTGACATAACGATAAAATAGCACTTCAGTGGTTTACCTCAGGTACTCATCAATGTTCATGCTGAAGAGGCTCAGCCCCAGCCTGGGACCACTCTGGAGTCACTCCCCCACATACCAACATGTCCCTGCACTGACAGTCTCCAAGCACTGCTGGCCCTTCTCTGCCTGCTCTGCAGAGCTGCCAGTTTTGAACTTAACAAACGGCACAGACATCTTCCCAACATAAGGGAAATTACCAGAGCAGCAGCAGCAGAGCCAGCCCCTGCCACGCTCTGCTCCAGGCAAGGCAGCCTTGGGGCTGCAGAACAGGAAAAGCCACAAATGCATTAATGTTGCTCTAGTCAAACCTCATTACTCAGTTCTCTCAGGTGTGGGGGAGTCTGGAGAGCAACAGTCATGAGTGCTTCCTGCTCTCATTCTCCTCAGCTGTCACGTCCAGGTTTGCTCTTTCTAGCTCAGACATGCTGGCAAAAGAGATGCTTATGAAGCTCAAGTGACAAGTCCAGTGGTCCCTCCAGGCTGCAGATTATTTTGCTTGGAGGCTCATCTTCACTCTGGCTAAGCAGAAGAGTAAAAACACTACAAATCTGATCAATCTTTCCTGAGCCTACAGGTAGGGAACTTCTACTATAGAAACTGGAACTTGAGGCTATGGTTCTACAAAACCTGAAGTTCCTTTAGAAGAGAAAGAACTACCTGAGGAGCACTCGAGCTGTGATGACAGTGCTTCAAGAAAATCTGTGGACAGCTTGTCCCCTGCCACAGCTTGATGTAGAGTGCCCTCTCTGCACTGCTCATGATGTGTGCAGGAGGCCTCTGCAAGCACAGTGGGAGCATTAGGTTGGTCAGGGGAGCCCCTGCTGAATTTTGGACTCTTCCCATGTCGGCCAGCCTCTGTGGCTGGTACAGAATTGTCAGCAGAAATGGCCTTCTACAGTCAGATTTTTCTTTTAAGTCAGTGGATGTTGGATTGCACCCAAAGCTGCAGAAGTATTTGGAAAAAGACTTAGGATCATAACTGCAGATTTTCATTAGAAAAGATTAAAAGCTGCTTTAAGTTAGCCTAACTAGGGGCTTTACTTACTAACATAGCATTATACATTTCCAAGTCTCTCTAAGTACAGCTGGACATGCAGTGTCAGCATGAGTGTAGTTGGTGTCTGGAGACCACCCATGTTTCTCTGTCAGGTTGTGAGCCAGGCTGTACAGGTGGTGCTTGAAAACATCCTGCTGCTTGGCTACCACGGCAGAGCTGGATGTATGTAAAGAGATATATGAGCTATCCTTTTCTAAATTAGTAATGACTTATTAATCTGGACAGGGCTATTCTGGCCATGGACATCTAATGAGAAGTGAGAGAGCTATTTTTGTTCTTCTATGTTAGTGTAAAAAATGTTTGACAAGGTTGGTAGCAGCTTGCTGAGACATCCATCAGAGAGGCTGAAGCTCAGAGTCACAGTGGGGTGTTTGCTCCTGACAGCACCCCCAGCCATTCTGACCCTCAGGGAGTTTGACCTCCCATTGGCTCAGGGGGGCTCCTTGATGGCTTGCTCTTGTCATGGCTCTGGCTGTGCTGTCACTTCCATCTAAGCCTTCATTCACCTAACTAAAACAGTGTACTGAAAAGCAGGGACAAAACAATTTTGTGGTGTGCCTTATTGGACAAAGCTCTGCTATAACTCTGGTTTATCATAATAAAGTTACTGGTTAGTGTACAGAGGTGACCATTTTTCCTCTCAGTCTCCTGAGCTTCTGATGTAATGTGGTTCCATGATGTGTCCCCTGGTAACTGTTCTCTCCACATTTTGAGCAGACACCTCTCATGGCAAATTGCTATTTGGAAGGTAAGCAGTTATTCCTGTTTTGAGATTTGCCACTCAGCTTCTTTGCAGAGCAAACTCACATTAACAAAGGAGAAAGCGGAGCACACACAGCTCCTCCAATACACTCCAGAAGCCAGGCTGCCCAGCTGAGCAGGAGCCCTGAGGGGCTGCAGCAGCATTTCCCTGGTTCTCCCTGTGGAGTGGGACAGCAGCTCAGGACCAGTGTGCTTAACCTCAGAAAATTTTCATCCCAACTCATTCAGTTCATTACTGGGCACAAGCTGTGCCTTACTTTCACTGGGTTTGTTGTTTATTTGATGAGACTACTTGCTAACAAAGCTGCAGGGAGGCTTAGGAAGTACTTCAAGGTAGGGTTAGAAAACTGCGTGGTAGTTTCCTCTAATTTGAATAGCATGCTTTTGTCTGAGTGACCTGTGTCTGTCACTTTCATAAAATAAAAGCAAAGGTAGAAAAGTTGTCAGCTGCACTCCTAGCATAGGGCAGTCCCCAAAGGTCTGGTAAGGAGCCGTTGCATCCTGACCCTTTCTGAAATTACTCATCAGAAATTAGTGAAGTATTCAGGTTAAGTTTTTTGGTTTGGTCCATTCTGCCTAGCTACTGGTACAGAAAAATCCTACACCTTAAAGAAATAAGTAGGAAGGGAATTCTAAAACGACAAGTAGATATATGATTATATTCTTCTTAAACGTGTAAATTTCTACTAAAATTGAAATCCAGTGTGTGTTTCCCATGCTTAATTACAGAACTTAAGCCACGGTACATTATCAAGACTATTTATGAATTGCTCACAGACAAACAGGTTAACATTTTGATCACTATCTAAAAAGTGCTGTGATTTTTCAAATTTTTTTATATGTTTGTTCACCAAAACCAACTTGTGTTGCTAAATTATGTTTCTAGTTTAATTAAGTTTCATTAGAACCTGTTCTGCCTAAAATTTAGACTCTGACTAATAACTTTTATATGTCCTTTACAAGATTTCTTCTATGATAGACAAAATTTAAGACTCTTGCCTGCTTTGAGTGCTGTACCTCTGAGAGTCAGCTACATCCTGGAAGCTGAAGTTGTATTAATAATGAGTTTCAAAGAAGAACCTGTAGGATTAAACCAGGCAGAAATACTCACAGCACTGAATGCAGGGAATCCTGTGAGATTTTGCAGATTTTTCTCTTGCCAAGAGATCCTGAACTCCCAGAAAGCGGCCCAGCTGTAAGTGGAGGCCAAGCAGGACTTCTGACAGGCTCTGTGGAAACATAACAGTAATAGTAATTTAAATAATTACTTTAAAATCAGTGTGCATGAGAAATATCTTTTTAGATGAGTTGTACTGATAGTGGCTTCAGACTGAGCTGTTAAACAGATTAGTTCTGGATGAGGCCCATGCTGCCAGTGCAAACTGCATCCAGCTACAGTCTCTTGGTCCCAGTGGAAATGTTTACGCATAACCACATCCCTCAGGCAGGCAAAAAAAGGGAAAAATTTGCATTTTTACTACTCAACTGCTGAATTATTCATCTTCCATATTCTTTTTCCAATACGAATTAAGCTGTGCAATAGATCCCCAGATTCATTGATCTATTTAAATAAACAATGTGATACATTTAAATAAACATTGTGATACCAGGCAGCAAGGACCATCTGACATCAATTTCTTTTGTTTCCATTTGTGGAGCAGGCAAATTATATCCTGCACAGTCAGAACAGACCCATCCACGTGATTTCATCAAAGATCTCCATTTGTGGTGGTAAGTTCCACCACACCACTTGATGGTCTGTTTTTCCTAAATGGAAACATTCCTGGCTCTCAGAGGGTGAAGGAGATGACATTTCCGTAAGAGGAGTTGCTACATGTGCATTTGTGGTTCTGCCATTGGCTCAACACCAGTAAATGCCAAACTCACAGGGCTCATGATTGTATAGATGTTAACTACAAACTTGTTTCTCCTTTGAAGGACTTGAAAAGGAGCAGGATGGAAACTTTTTGCCCATTTATGATAAGATTTACAGGTTAAGAAGGTTAAGTTTATCGGCACCATTTAGTCTCATACAGTAAGATTGTTTCCATAAGGAAAAAGGCACTATTCTGTGGTCTAAATACACTCTAAATAAAAAGACTTCTTGCAGCCAGAGTTTACAATTTCACACAAATTGATTGAGCAAACGTTCAGCCCCTGAGACTGGAACTCACAGAGGCCTGGGAGGCACCACAAGGGAAGAGATGTAAGCTCTCCTCTCCTCATTTATTATTATGAAAGAAAGGATGTTTCTTCTACAGACAGATTATTTTGTTCCCTGAGTACTATTTTTGACTATTGGCAGTCCAACTGCCTGATATTTATCAAAAAGAAAATTTGATCAATCCCATAGCAGGCAGATCCATGGTCCTCCCCCAGACGGTATTGAAAATGCTTATGTTTGTATGTTTAGAATCAAGGAGGTTATAAATCCACAACATGTGATCAAACTGAAGAAACATCTTGATTCAAAATTAACTGGTGCTTTTCTTACAGCCTTGAGATAATTTCTAAAATAGCTGGTCCCTCTAGCATCTGATTTATGTGCCAGAACAGCATATAAACTCAAACAATATTGTAGACCAACCTCATAGATTTTCTAAATTTTCTAATATCAAGAGATCACCACATAGATTGACTGAAAAAAATTAAAAAATATTTGAGAGAAAATGAAAACTTCTGGGTACCACCTCAGAGTTGTAAAAAAAAATAACTTCTCTGTATTTGGATTTCCCAGGAGATTTTTCAGACCATAAGCTTCACACAGCTGGGATGCTCTTGGTACTCTGAGAAGACCAGAGAATGTTATTTCTGTTGAAGATGACATGTTCTGGCAATATAAGTTACTTTCCCACTAACATGGAATTTTCCTTTGTCTCAGAGGTGGATGGATATGTGCATGTCCGTGTGCTTGGCCTGGCAGAAGAGGTAGGAAGGAACAGCTCTCATCTGGACAGAGCTGTTGGTAACGTGTGCCTGCACTTCTCATGGAGCAGCAGCTTCTCTGAATGCCTATGAGAGAGGTGCTAATTTACGTGTGGAAGTGTTAATTACTAACAATTCATAAGGTCACCTCTCTACAACAGAAACTCTCCCTGTCCAGAGGAAAAAGAGAGCAGCAGTGATGCCAAAGAGCACACGAGAACCATCGTAGATAAAACAAACAGGCACATCCATTCCCTGAGCTTCTCTCCATAGAAAAAAAAAATATTTTAGCCTCCAAAGAGTTCATATAATTTCTCACAGATTACAAGCACAGACAGATCCCCTGCTGCAGAACAGGCATGTCCATTTACCTAATAAAGATTTCACAGATTTTTAGGAAAAATGTTGTAAATTGGTAACAAAGTGGAAAAGAAATGAAATAGAGCCATGTCATTTCTTCCTGTGAAAAAATATGCAAAGCAACTCACATCTCCTGCAATCACTGCCTAAGCACCCTTTCTGAAAGAAGTAATTGCAGGACAGTAGAGTGAAGATCAAGATGTTCCTTAAGGGCTCCCTAGGTTCTGGGGTCAGTAGGAATTTGTCTTCAGATCTGTCTTAAATGGCTTATCTCAGTCAAAAATTAAACCCAGGGAGGATCCTGAGTCTGTTTCAGAATGTAATAAAAAATTATGTAAGAAAGGTATATTCCCTGATCTCCTCTCCTGAGTGAGAGGGTGCTAAATCAGCTGAAAGAGCAAGCAGAGACCTGGGTTTGTTAATTATATGACAGAGAAAGAGAAAAATCCTTTGTGTAAGCCATTTTCGTACATGGTGAGTCAGGGAATTTACATTTCATTATGTGCTCAGCAAGAAGTGTAAAATACAACTTCTCCAAGCAGATATGAACAGACACTCAGGATCAATCTAATGTCAACTGTAAAAAAACGGTTGGGTATGAATTAATGTTTCATTGTGTCAGATCAATGAAGGCTTGATGATCTCAGACATGCAAATAATATGCCTGTCCAATCTGCCACTCACTTTTTTCGTCTACAAGCATGGACAAAAAAGCAGGGATGCTGCCAGCTGACATGAAGGTGGTAGGTGAGGGAGCTCTGGGGTCTGAAGTTAGGCTGTAGTCAAGTCATGCAGTCATTTGGAGAGAGACATTAGTTAAACTCTCTTGTGACAGCTGAGGTCCCTGTGTGTAGAAAACTGCTTCTCTGAATTTTATCTGTGAGGAAGGGACCAAGCATCCCTTCCCACGTGGAGCAGCTGCAAGAGTGCTCAGATGAGCCCTGAAGGGCATATGGGACTGTGCCTCTTTATATGTTTACCAGACACTCACATGTTTTGTACTCAGGTTTGGCTTATGCAACTCCTTCCAAACAAATGGAGTTGCAGCTTCTTTATCCATCTGTCATGGTGTGTGCTAGCTGTGCTGCTATAGAACCTTATATTGAATTTAGCCCTAAAGCTATTAGAGTTTCACAGGTACTAAATTCCCCAACATAATTTTTAGAAATATAAAATATGGCAGCAAAGTTGTTAACTTAGAACTCAGTTGATATATTGTCAGCTCGAGGTCTTTCTGAGAAAACACATGGCAGAAAAGCAAAACAAAACTAAAGAGAGACATAAATTCTGAGTTCATGAAATGTTCAGTGCAATTTGCAGCATTATAGTAGTTACAGTTCTGTCTTATACTGACAGGAAGCATTTAAACATACTTACGTGTATGTATGCACGAGCCTCCCTGCCAGACAAAACTCTGTGCTACACAAAGACAGATGGGAAAGAGCTGTGTATTCTCTACTTGATTGCTGCATTGTGTCAGACTAAGACTGGCCATGGTCATAAAGTTGGTTCATGCAACTGTTCATATTTACCTAGAAGTTCTCAAGACAGTCATTAAAACAGTAGTTGTTTTCTTATCCAAGAAAACAAACGCAGAGGGTTTGAAAGTATCCGAGCTCTTCTGGAAGATGCTGTCGTAAGCAAAGGTTGCTTAATGCTGCCTTCCTTCAGTCACACAGGCAGATGGGTGGAGTGGAGCAGGCACTGGACAGATAATAAAGCCCTTGGAGCTGGGAGCCAGACCAACATAACACAGCAAAAGTTGGAGGCCAAACCTGTGAATCGTTCCAGAAATAAAGTAGTAGGGATTTAAGCTTTGGAGAAATATTACTCTGTAGTAAAAATATGTGAATCTTCATCAAGAAGTAAATCTAAAACAGGACTTTTTTTTTAAAAGGACTTCAAAATTAAATGTCTCTGTCATCCAGTAACTCTGGAGTTTGCAAGAGAAGTATAGACCATCTGTTTGAGAGACCAGTAACACAGTCTGTGCAGCTAATCAGCATGATAGCAGTAGGAAATGATCTCATAGGGGCCTATCACATCTGGTTTTAAAACTAGTAAGTAGACTTTTTTTAGTTTGCTTAAGTTTTCTGTATCTCATAAAACCTCTTTTGTGATAGGATTCGTAATTTAATTTTAATGTTTTTTTCTCAGTCTCTAAACAGGAATAGGCAAGAGAAATAAATACATACACAGTAGGGTGCATGGGTACTCCTGCAGCCTGTTATTACTTCAGTGAATAGCAGTCAGGGTTATCCCAGCAACAATAAAGTCACTATCATCATAAAATTCTAATATAAAACCTTTTTTACATGGAAACTTTTGATTAATTATAAAAAAAAAAAAAAAAGGAAAAGCAGCACTCCTTTACTGAACTCCCTCCCTCATTGTCATTTTTACTACCCTACTATTATCTGGTATATTCTTGTTCAGTTTTTAAGTATTTTGTTGAATTCTGAATATGGAAATCTGGAATGCTTTACTTTTAGATCAGTTTATTTTTGCCAAGAATTGAGAAAATGTACATTAGAAAGTGCTACAATTTTCAGAAATCTATTATCAGCCTCCCTGATGGTAGGAATACCTGATACAAAATATCTAAATGAACATATCTTAAAGCATTTGGGGGCTGGGGGGGGGGGAAGTGTTATCAGGTATTTCTGAGTATGCTGGGAGCTGCAGGGAGTTTTTTTGCAGCAGTGTTACACAGGTCAATACAAATATCCTGGATATTGTGCCAACACTTCTAACGCTTCAGTGAATCTCACTAACATTTCCTGTTGCATTTACCACTCGAAAGTCTGCCTGACTGCTTCCTTGGAAGGACAGCTGTGTGTCCCCTGCTTGCTTTCAGGGCACAAACAGGTTACAGATTCCTAAGGACTTCAAGAAATGAATAGAAATTAATGAAAAAACTGACCTTGTGGCTCTGTTCCTGTCGGTCATGCACCAGTAAAGGAGGAATTACAACAAAAAGGCAGAAGAGCTCTGCAGAAGGAACAACATCACTGAAAAGAAAAAGCCCCCTGAGCATTTCCCCACAGTGGATGAGCTGAGGCTCCCCCAAACCCAGAGTGAGCAGGCAGTGACAGCAAATCTCAGGTGGCACTAAAGCCCCAGCAAGGTCCGAGCAGCTCTGGTCAAGCAAACATGGACGAGGTGGGTCCACACCACACCTTGCTCTCAGTACAAACAGGATTTGTTGGCCTGGGGAAGGAAAGGGTGAGGATGGCACCGTGCATTTGGTACCTTTATTGTAAAGCAGTTATTTCATAAGCAGTGTTTAGAGATAGATGGGGGGGGAAAAAAGACAGAAAAGTTATGTATTTCTATTTTTTATTTTTAAATCTGTCTCTTTATAAACTACTGCTTTCTGCTTCTCTAAGACCTCTGGAGTATAAGCACGAATAAGTTCAAACTGCCTGATAACTCTAATAACCCAAAACCTGGACATTCTACAGCTGGAGACTAAAGAGTGATTGATCCCTGACAATAAGGTATCAAAACCAACTTTGGAGTATAGAAAATTGATTTCATTACTTCTTGGAAGTATGAATATAGGAAAAAATATATAAGAAATAACTTGATAGAAAAAAGACCTTTTGCTTTTACACAAAGAGCGGTAGGAATGCTTCTCATACCACTGCATGTCAGCAATTTGGGAAGTCAGAGTGACCATGAAATGAAAACAACATTGTGCTCTACATCTTTGTTCCAGCAGAAATATTGACTCTGAACTCCATGTGCTTCTAGATGTATAATTCTGATGGTTTATGGGATTTTCACATAATCTCATTGTCATTATGTCTCCAAATGTTTAAATCAACCATGAGAGCTCAAGAACTCAAAATATCTAATCTGCAGCAAGAATGGCAAAGCAGAAATACCTAGAATAAATAAATAAGAAAGAAATGGAAATATTTGAATGACCTTGCTATTGAAAATATTGGTTTTGTGTCCTAGTCCCACATTATTATTACACGCAGGATTTCCCCATTCACACTCTTGATGAACTACTCCTGGTATTGTTCCTGGCAGCATGAAGGAGTTAATAGTGCTCAAAGTGCTTGGAGTTGTACCATGGTCTAAAAGAAAAGGGGAATTATGTGCTAGAGAAGAAACTCACAGCCTCCCTTCCACACCGCTGTGCTCATGCCAACAATTCCCCAGGCAGCTGGAATTTCCTTGCCTTGTGGAAGCTAGCCTAGAGCTCATCCCTCCAGCTCAGGAACCCAGGATATTACCTTGCCATTTGCTGAACTCTGGCTCTTACAAAGAGCCCAGCAGGACTCAAGAAGTCCTGTTTCTCTGGTGGCCTGATGAGTTTATGTCCTCCCTCTTTCTATCATAGAAAATGGGACCAGAGGAGACTTGCCCCTAATAATGTCCCTTCCTTTGCTGTCACATCTGCGCAAGCTCTGTCATAAAAACAACGAACCTCAGCTCAGAGGTGACCAGTCAGTGGTGTTTTCAACAGGGGTATTCAGAGGGCATATTGAACTGGTCCAGGAAACTTAAAGATCCATTTTTATGGGATAGGGCTTATTCTAGTACCTTACACTCCTACCTGGAGAAGACTAAACACTGTCATTGATGGATTTAGAAGCAGGAAGGTATTTACATATTATGCTTATTTCCGTGTTAAATTCTGGTCAATTCTACTGATAACAGAGAGCTGAACATGTGAGAAAATGAGTTGGGCCCTGGGAAGTGAGGAGCATGGTAATGGTGGTCTATCAACCAGGAGAGTTTGTATTTTTCCTGAGAACGAATCTGACTTGTTTGTTATCCTCATCTATTTGCACATGCCATGTGCTGCCAATGTATTGACTGCAGCAGTTCCAAGATATGGATTGGCTTTATGGGAAAGAAGTTTTCCTGCACATGAACTCCACTTGAAAGCAAGGGTGGGCAGAAAGGATCAATACATATTTGCAATTTATATGCAGTTACCAATCAACCTTATTAGATGGTCCCTGGACAATGTAGATGAATACTTAAAGTTATCCTATTAAGATTAGGCTAATTTAACTAATTTTGAGCCACAGATACTGGGTGTTAATAATAGACTATTGATGCACAAGAAAACAAAAGAGACTCTTTGAATTTAATTTTGACTCCAGATCTGATCTCTGCAAGTCAGTGCCTAAGCAGGGAACTCTTCAGGTTCCCCTCTGTCTTCTGCTCTTTCCCTACTCTTCCCCTTATCATAACAAAAAATTTCAGCTGTGAACATTTTGAGGACTGAGTTGCTTCTCACGACTGGTCTGGAACCAGGGCTTTAAAAAATACTAATGCAAACAACACAAAGCTTGCACAGAAAAACAGATCACTTAAAATATAAAGTGGAACGGCAAGAAAAGAGCAGTGCAAAGCTTCTAAACTATCTGCTCAGTCACCAGGAATTAAAAGTGTATTTGGCAAGCTATTATTATTAGTCCCCTAATTGCACTGGAGGTATGTAGTTATGCCTGCAGGCCGGTGGACAGAAACAGAGGATTTAATTCCAGCTTCTCTCCACCTGCTGTACTGAAGGGGTCTAGCAGCACCTGCAACACTAACATGAGCTCCTACAAAAACGATGTGGTTTAGTAAGCATAATGACAACATCTGTAAGATATCGAAGTCCAAAACTCAGGTTTTCTTGAATACTTCTAAAGGTCTTAAAAAAAAAAAAAAAAAAAAAAAGAAAAAAAAGTACTTTGTGAAATAGTTTTTTCAGTTGAGTGGTTAAAGATGATTTGCAGCCAGGCACTTCCTAGAATGATTAGGTTGGAAAAGACCTCTAAGATCATTGAGTCCAACTTTTAACCTAACACTGCCAGGTCCACCCCTAAACTACGACTCTAAATTTCACATCTCCATTGCTTTTGAATGCTTTTAGGGACAGTGATTCCACCTTTCCCCTGGGCAGCAATGTTTGACCACTCTTTCAGTGAGGGAATTTTTCCTAAAATCCTATCTGAACCTCCTTTGGTGCAACTTATGGGCATTTCCTCTTGTCCTGTCACTTGCTACCTTGAGAAGACATCAGCCCCCATCTGGCTACAACCTCCTTGTAGGTTCCTACTGCATTTGCAACAAAGAATTACGTTATCATGTAGACAAACTGCGGCAAAATAAAAGGAAAGAAGCTGGTGGAATCATCAGTAATGACATCTGTGCCCTGTACTTCCAATCCCTCTCCTTCCAGGAGGGCATTGATGGAATAAACTGCCATGGTCACCCCTGAATGCAAACTGCCACTCTCACCTACTGGACTGATGTTCCAAATTAACATTACACACAGGCAATAGAGTTAAATAGGTTAGATCTGCACCTAACTTCTTCAAGGCACAGAAGGAAGGTATAGTTTGGCTCCTGTGGCAGAATGTAACCCTGCTGCCCTTCAAGGAGAAAGGGCCATTCTCCTAAACAGGGATATGCTGATCCACAGGTTTTGCATGTTATTATTCCTAGTCTCAGAGTATTTTCCAACTTGTTTTTTTGTTTGTTTTTTTCCTTTTCCATGCTGAAAACCAAGCCACTCCTCAGGAAGAAATAATGTTTCTATTTGAGAAAGAAAACAGGGAATCATGTGGTTTTCTAGACGTATACAAACCAGAGCGTCTTCTGTCTGAGAATTTTCAAAGTACGCACCAGATTCCTCCTCCCCTCTCTGGATGCTTTACAGTGCCCAAGTGGCAGCATCAAAAAATGAAATGTGGGTTACTGTAGTACATTTTCCTGAGCTTTCTATAATCAGAGTCTGCAGTGTTACCTAGCACTGAATATAGCCTGCCTGTTTAACATGCTTCTGCACTGACAGAAACATTGCTTTCAATGCATTCATTTAGAATATTGATCCCAAAATAAACGCCTCATGCTCAAAAGCCTTCTTACCATAACCCTTTCAAGACATTTCAATGAACATTTCATACCCTTTGATCAAATATATCTCACATATTTAACACATTAATCAGGTACTAAATTTCCTAAATTGGGAAGTTTGAGGGTACAGTGACATATATTTGTTACCTAAGGGCTAATTTTTTCACCACAGTAAAGAATCTGTGTCTTGATTCTACTTTGTCATCATTATTAGATATTCAGTAATTCTGCTGCAGAAGTCACCTAAACATTATGGAATTTATTGCTGTAGAAGCTGCTAAATGAAAACCAGCAAACATCCACAAACAGACATTTTCCTGATGCTTTTACTGTCATGGAAACTGTGGTGGAGTTATTTGCACAGCCACAGCACCAGTGAAACTGTGTGTTGACACGAGCAAGAGAAGGAATGGATTGGGCAGGGAGTGCTGGGAGTAAATGTATCTTTGATGGTGCCACAAGTTTCCATCCAGCCCGAAGCTCCCTGGACATCTTTATGACAGAGGGGATCGCAATCTCAGCACACAACTGGTTGTGCTACAGAAAAGTGTTTGCTGCTCAATGGCAATAGAGAGATTTTTGTCCAGCAAGGGTTTTCTTCTACATTTAGGAAGGCAGTTCTGCTGCTGCAGTAATAAGAAGGTGGGAAATTGAGGAAACGAGATCATTATGGGATGGCAGCCAGGCTGTTCTGTGATAGCAGGGAGTGCTGCCTGCTGCAAGGCTGGGTACAAATGCTTTGCACTCACCAGCACCACAATTCCAGTCACACCAGCAAAGCAGAATTTTGCTCTAAATTGACTCTGCTCTTAAAGCAGAGTAAAACAAAACAACCCTCCAAAAATTAATGGAGCAACATAAGACATGCAGACTTATTGACACCTGAACCCTTCCAAACCCAAATCTCTGTTTTGGCACAGATCCTGCTGACAAGGGGTAGCAAACCATCCACACAGGTCAGACACAAGTCCCAGCAAAGCAGTGCTGCATAATCACCAAAGATCATGGAGCAATTTCTGAAGAAGAAATTACCCAAAATAAGTCTTTTCTTGCAGTCTCATCAAGTCCACTGGTAGTTAAACATGTGAAATTCAATCTTACAGTCTCAATAGAATTGTATATATTAACAGTAAGAGGGTTTAATAGGCATCATCTCCTGAAATTCTCTATTCTACTCTTGCTGCGTAGACTCTGAAGGTTAATAATATTTTACTTGCAGGGAATTTGTTTCCATCAAGGAATAAATTATAGGCAATATATTTGTAAAAATAAAAACAAGAAAAAAGCATATGTGATGGTGCTTTAAAATATTAACAAGTTAATGCTATTTTAATACATTTTAAAGCTATATCTACAGATGGTTAATCTAAAAATAAGCATGGATAATTATATACATAAATATCCATCTGAAAATATTGTAGTTATAAATAACAATGTCACAAAATCTTGTGCTTCAAATGGAGTGAAACTGAAAATCAGCACTCAGGCTTTATTTTCATATATAAAAAGATGTTGAAATCTTGTACAGCATTTTCTTTCACCAAAGCCAAGGTTATCCTGACTTTTCTAGGGGGGTTTCCTGTGTTTTTTCTTAGATAACCTTGAAGGAAGTTGAGATAGCTGACGGGATTTTTTTGATAACAGCTATATTTTCAAAGCTCTATCAAGAATGGTGATCTCTTAAGATTTTAAATTCCTCCAGTTGTAGCAGTAAAGTCTTCATCCAGGAGAAAAGTTCATTGGTAAAATTGCCAAAAGTTTCCCATTTATATTTATATGTCAAATAATATAAATAACTTCTAGAAACTTTTTCAAGATAATGACTATATAACAACTTAGAAAAATATTAACTTTATCAAAGATGAGAGGTAGCAAACCAATGGATGGCAAAAAATTTTGCAGTGTTTGAAAACAAGTCTCAGTGGTAACTTGTCAAAGGATGTCCTTCACTCTTCATTCTGAAAAAGAAATTAGGACCCTTTTGCTCACACACTCAGCTAAGACTGGCCACATTCAGATTACACATGACTGTAAGCAACATAATCAGAGGAGTAAGAGGAAATTTTCTTATTCCCGTGGCTCAGCTAAAAGTCCTAAATATTCAAAAGCAAGCTAGTCACTTTAAAAAAAAAAAAAAGATTTTATAGCCTTAATAACTATGAAGGACTGAAAAAAAAAAAAAAAGAATATGTAGTAATAATTTTCTCTTTAAAGAGCTATAAAGAGAAATACCAATTTTCAGCAATAAGAATGACTACTAGAACTCCAAATCCTGTGCTCTGAATGCATGGGTACATGGTAAATTATTCGTTTCTTGGTTTCTGATAGAAAAAGGCATTTCAAAACAAGCCACCCTGAAATGTTTTTAATACTTTGGTTAAAATTTTCATTTGTTCTTTGTGACTAGCAGTTTGTTTCCTGGTATCTTTGACATCAGTAAAGCATTAGCTCTTTAATTAAAGCAAACAGCAGAAAAAAGATGGCTGGGAAGAATCTCCAAGACCTACAAAGGTCTTAAGCTTTAGACACCGTTAATACAGGGAGATTTATAGTCCACATTAAACAAAGCCAATTTAGCTTTTACTGAGAATATAAATTGAATATCTTTCTTCTCCAATATAGACATCACCTTCCTATTTTATACCAAAATCCTGCTTAGGCTCCTATGTACATTGAGTTTAAACCAAAGCATCAGAAGCAGAAAAGTTTGATGGCCTAAAATCCTGTGCAGGTGTTTTTCCAGTAATGAATAACTAAGTATTCTGATTAATTCCTCCTCTTGGAGTCAGTGAGGGCTTTATCATCAGTTTTAATTGCAGTAAATACACATTTAAAATTTATAAACACATTAAAGAAAGCTGTTTTAATAACAAGACTGGATATTCAAGAGCATTTTATACAGACTTCTAAAATGAATTTTTTACTCTTAGGATAACTGATGGAAAAAGGCTGGTTACTCTCCCAGCTTTGCATACCTACCAATTCAAATTGCTTTCTAAGTATTTCAGCATTAAAATGTTCCAGACTCTGAGCATAATGGCTCTCATCTGTTTCTTCTGGGCTTTTACAGCTGCAGCTGAGTTAGAGCACAAAGCCCAAGGGGAAGGAAAGTGCCCTGCCCACAGGTCTGACAGGATGGGGAGCAGTTCTCCTCACGGTCACTCCTCCAGGGTGCCAGAAAAGCCCCACAGGTGTGCTCAGGCAGGTCCACGAGCACCCAAGGACCAGTCTGGGATCTGGTTCTGGGTCAGGCCCTGGCAGGAGATGGTGCCTGGCTGCTGGGGCTCAGCATGGGCTTGGTGACTCAGGGAAAGTCCTGGAAAGGCTCCTCTCCCCCTCACTTCAGACTATGAACAAATAATGAGAAAGAATGGAGAGACTGGGTTAGATAAGTGCTAAAGGAAGCACAAGTCTTGTGTGCTTAGAAGCTGCGCTAAAAGAAGGGAAAAAAATTAAATTTCTGGTGGATTAAACTCCTGTGTATCCCCATAGCATGGAGCTGAGATGTGTGAGCAGGAGATGTGATAGCAGACTTCACCTTGGAGGACAACACCACCATCTGTCACTTTTAGAGACATCTTTCCAAAAAGAGGAGCCTAGACTCAAAGGTGTTTTAGCCTGGAAATTAAAGAATTGAGAGAAATTATTCTTCAAAGGAAACCACCCACGTAGTTAATTAGCAATGAGCCCTTCCATGACAGGGTGCTTTTTTCATAATTTTATTTTCACTTAACTCAAATGAATCATATATTAGCTTTTAAAAATGCTTTGCAATGAAGATTTTTGGACTTCATGCAAGTAGGCATAAGAGAATGTAAAGGGGGTTAAAAGTTCAAGAAGCTACTCGAGACAAATAATTGCATAAAATGTGTCAGTACATTCTCAAAGAGCAGAAAAAGCAATGGTCATTTATGAATCTTTAATGATTTTACTTCAGGATCAGTGAAGTCTTAATCAAAGTGGGATGCACACTTAGCCTGAGCAAATAAGGTATGAAGATTCAAAAATTCTTTCTGAATACTAATGTGGTTTTATACTTGGACATTTAAGTAACAGATTTGAAAAATGTCAGGAGAGCTCCAGACCACGTGGAAAAAAATCATGATTCAATTAAACATTTTAAATTTTGTGTCTTAAACATAAATATTAACCTATTTACTGAAATTAAAGTCTCTACTAGGATTTTTTTTCAAGCAAACTCAGGAATGCTGAATGCCTTTTGGCAAGCACACACTCAGAAAGGTTTCTGAATATTCTCTTTAGTATCAGAAGCTGTTTTTGTTCTACTCAGCAAAGAGCACAGCAGGCAATAGTAACACATGCACAGAAATGTTGAAAGGTAAGAAACTCCACCCTCCTGTGTTATGGCAAGATTGATAGAAAACGTGAAAATGGTTAAGTACATCCTGGGAACAAAAAAAAAAAAAAATGGCAGGAGAAATAAGCAGCTATTTTGGTTTTGAAAAACATTTTTTTAATACTTAATTTACTTTGTTCTCTAATCAATATTAAGGCATTTAACTGCAAATATGATCTAATAGTTTATTAAGGTGTGTAATTAATTAAGGCTACAGCAAGATTTTGACTTATCTCTGCTAAACTGGCCATTCTCCAAGGATTCCCCAATGTGAGTTCCTCTGCACTCCTGGGCTCTGCCTTTTCTATTTCCACTGTCATTACATATTAATGCACACATTGTCTAGACCTGAAGTAGGTAGAAATACGAAATCACATCTGTTGGTAACATCCTTATCCAGCATTTGTAAATTCCTCTGGAATAGTTTTTCCTATTAGAAGAAAACTGCTTCCATACAACTGCTCCAGTTGTGTGGAAATTCAGTGATGGTCAAGGATCACAAGTCAAATGTCTCTTACTTTCAACACTAAATCTTTGCAGAGAAAGACAGATATTTAACAGCAAGCAGTGCAGACCAGCCAACACATGCATTTATTTTAATGAGTGAAAAGGGATTGATTTTAATGTGCCCAATGCAGAAATACTTTTACATAATGTATGTTCCCAACAAAAATACCTTTAACATTTTAGTATTTAAAATATATAGAGAGGAAAAACTCAGTATTCCTGGGAAATAATAGATTGAGATATGCCATTATTTTTAATGAGTAAAGTTTGTGCAGTTAATTTTTAGATGCTGAAGAGGTAGGTGGATAATTACTTATGAAAGAGGGCAGTGCTTATAGGATTTCATTATCAGTGAGACTGTCCAAAATCTATTCATTGGAAAATGTGTCCCTTATAAATCTATGTAAAAGGCAGCAACCAGAGGGAAAATTTAGTGATGGTATGATTACTAAGGAAATTAACAGGACAAAAATTCGTTAATTCTTAAAATTTAGGAAATGGATGTTTACTCCTTTAATAAAGAACCAGAATTAGCAGTTCCTACCTGTATGTTCACTGAAATTACTTTTCCTTTGAGGAGAAAGGTTACTAGATTCCTGCCACTAAACTAAAACTAATGTGCAGTACTTTCTGCTGTTTAGTACTATGAGTTAGGATTTTAGCCTTCATCCAAATATATGCCTGTAGGGTCTGACAAGCCCCTGTCCTGGCAGGAAGCCCTTGTTTAGATAAAGGGAACTGCAGCATCTTCAGATGTGGGGTCTGACAGCTCCCTGCCCTGGCAGGGAGGCCTGGAGATAAGGAGTTCACACAATCCCCCTGCAGGCACCTTTTTGGGAAAGAGAGAGCCTTTTTGGTTACAGCGAGAGAAGACAGACCCATGATCCTCGAGGAAACTGTATGTAAAATACCCTAGTACCCATTGGTTTCTCACCCTTTCACACCCACCTCTGTACCCCCATAAAAGAGACCCCTCTGCCCCGAGTCAGGGAGGATTCGTCTCTGGTCACCCCTTCGTGGAAGATGGAAGAACAAAGCGACTTCTGCGGAACCACCAGAGAGTCCCCTCCTCTCTCTATCCGGGCCTGGCCAAAGGGGGGTTCTGCCTTGCAGAGCAGAGCTGAAATCACTCCCTGAATCACTGAGAGCTGATGGCTGCTGAACCAGGCATCTCTGCAGGCACCCCCGGCCGAGGGCTGAGAGAAGCCACGACCCCGTGGGAGACGGTTCCTCACGGGATCACCTCTGCAGACGGTTCCTCATGGGATCACCTCTCTGGGTTCACTACGGCTTCTTGGGTCTGAGCCTCTGACCCCATCCAGCCCGGGCCAGGGGAAACCCCCGAGTATAACAAATTTATATGCCAATAAAATTTTAACATTAGTTCCTCTAATCTGCCTTAAGAGCTGCTAGCATTCCATCCACTCTGCTTATTCTTTTCTAGGGTTTTTTGCAGTGTTTGCTGAAAACCATTCCACTGTTAGGACAGAATGGCTCGCTTTAGCCGAGATAGCTGCAATGTGGAAAATGCAAGCAAGCCATACCCAAGGAGACCTGGCTGCAAACAGAATGTACTGACATTTGCTGTTGCTATTTCCTTCTCTGGCTTTATGAAATAAGTCTTAAAAGCATGAAAATCATCAACACTCAGAGAAAACTGGAAAATATTATGTTGTTGAACTTGCCTCTTGCTCCTGGAGGTGGCCCTTTCAAAACAGAGCTGAGCACCCCTGCCAGAGCTCAGTGCCAGTGTTGGTATTGCTCAGTTTGTGCATACACTGAACTCATGGTTTCCACCTCTGCTGACATTTGGCAGAAGTTCTTTTTTTGGAAGAAATGAAAGATAAATCCTTCTTTCAATCGACTATCTGAAAGAATAACTTTTCAAACAACAAAAAAAATCTAGGATGGCTTTCTAAAGCCTGGTACTTCTGCTTATAGAATTCCTAAGGGAGAAGGGTCCTGTCAGCTCAATTCAATAGCCTTTGACCTTACCAGCTTTTCAAGGACACAGGGTTTGTGAGACACTGGTATTGATTGTGTCTAGAAAAAGGAGGACACTACAGCTTAGTTTATGGATTCCTGTTTTGAGGAAAGAGGTGGCACCAAATAATTGAGCCTGCACTGAAGAACTGACTTCTGGTCACTGCTCCCATTGGTTAGAGGAATTCCCAGGGAGACCCACACATCAGCTCTGAGGCTTTGCACCAACAGCATTGGTGTATCGCTGGACCTAATGTTTCCTGACTCCAATTTTACAACCAGAAGCAGACAGCACAGATGTATCTATATTTGCTTGGCAGGGAATTGCTCTTGGCAATTAGATTGAGTGATTTTTAAAAAAACAGATAAAATAAAGGTAAGTAAAGAAGGAGGCTACCACTTGAAGTACCAGATTATCTAAGTTTTTTGAATATTTATCATGCTCCTTTAGTAATGCAGGTATTTTGAACTAATAAGACAAAGTGAATACATAGGGCCATATAAACTCCCCAAATGGTAGCATCTCATGCTCCTTGCTGTAACTGTTTCCAGATATATCAGCTCTTTGACTGCTCACTCTTATAAGTTTTCATAAGCATTTTCTCCAGATGTGACATTTCTGCTAAAAATCTCAGTAGAAAAAGCATAAGAAAAGGTCACTTTATTATCTGTGGCTCCCTATTGGAGGTTTTATTTTCTGTCACTACACAAATGCTGTGAGTTTAGATCTTAGAGTAGGTATCAATTATTAGAAAAGGTGTTGCAGAAAGCAAGCACAGGTTTTTTTATGACAAATGACACCATAAGCAGAGTTCCATAATCCAACATGCAGCATTTTCATTTTTCAGAGGATAAAGAGAAGAATGACTAATACATCAATTTCAGTGCTGTTCCCTTGCACTTTTTGAAAAGCACCTTGCTACCCAGGACCACCCTTAATTTACCATCTTCTGAAGACAGAAAATGTAATGAAAACATCCATCTCTGGTTTCTGCTAGCCTGTAATATTAAACATCAAAGTAATAGTTATTCTCCACCCACTCATTAATCATGCCCCTAACCATGTATACTCTTCTGCTCTTCTAACATGTTATTTAACAACCTAAAACAGACACCTCTGCTTAAAGAAATTTTCACTACTGCAGAAGTGGAAATTGACTCTGAGCTCTCTGAACTCAAGATGTACTCTTATACTGATGATCCAGAGATTTAGATTTTAATTCCTTAGTGCTGTTAAGGAGTTTAGAATTGCTGGAATTTAGAAGTCCACTCATCACAACATGCTAAATGCCAAACTCTGCAGTAAGAGGTTTAGAGGAGAGACATCACTGTGCACTTCAGGAGCATTAAGGTGTTTATGTCCACCTGAGAGCTTCCCATTCTTTTTTTACAGTTTGATAAATAAATTGCCTTTCCATGTCCCTCAGAATCAACCTATGTTCACCATGGCCATGCCCTGGAGGACACAAACCACCTGATCTGATCCAAAACCCATCTGACTCCACAAGTGCAGCACAGAGCCTATACAAATATTCTTGTTTCTCTGCAGGACTTACTAACACAGAAGCGTTGTGCTAGTACAGTGACAGAGCTGGCAGCAAGCTCAGAGCATCACCAGGGTGGGCTTGTTCCTGTCCATGTCCCCATTCCACTCAGACAGAGCCTCATTTCTTTGTGACACAGCTGCACCATGGAGAGATTTATAAGACACAGCAGAACAATGATGGTCTCTGCTTGTCAAAACTTAATGGCAACTTCCTGTGTCTGTAGTTGGGGCTGTGCTTTTTAGCTGCAAAAACTCTGCTTCTTACCCTCACTGGCTACCACAAGGTTCTCTGCTGACTCACCTGCCCTCCTGAGTCTACCACAGCCCAGCTTTACAAAGTTCCAAATATTCTCAGCCCTTCCCAGGTTTCTGCCTACAGTCACTCAGCAAAAGTCCCAAAACACTTGGTAAAGTCCCTGACTCCTCCTCCAAAGCAGGAAGTCACTGCTGAGGAATAAATTTTGAATCATTTGTGATTGTTCAAGGGCTGGGTGTCTGAGGGATTACATACACAGTATACAGTGCATGCAGAGCCCTTCCTTTTTAGAAGAATTTGTGTGTGTTCATGCGAGTGTAGGTGTGTTGAACAAATTCTACAGTGACAAAATTTGAAAACATCAGTTAATCTTTCTATTCCTTTCATCTACTCCAGGTTAGCCCTAGGCACAGGCTCTGCATGTCCTGACTAAGGCAATCACTGCAGCTGAATGGATTTCTGCCATATCCGTAGCTCCGGCAGGTCTTGACAGCAGTGAATCATAGCCTGGTCCTGGCAGCCACACCAAGGGCCCAGAGGCCAAGGAACTAATTGAAATCAGTGAGTTTATACAGAAACACAGCTACATGCATACAAAAACACATGCTCCACTTTGAAATGCATTCATATTTTTCAATTGGAAAAATCAAGCCAGAAAGCACTTGCAAGTACTTGGTAGCAGAAAACTATT
The DNA here is from genome assembly GCA_020086605.1 of Lanius collurio. Classification (NCBI taxonomy): domain Eukaryota; kingdom Metazoa; phylum Chordata; class Aves; order Passeriformes; family Laniidae; genus Lanius; species Lanius collurio. The sequence continues at coordinate 11,511,008 of JACBWW010000019.1, forward strand.
GCACACCACCCTAAGTGGTGGGATGTGTGCAGCTCTGTCCAAGAGGTTGCCATCATTGTTCAACGCTTTAAGTTATCTGAAGCTTGATTTAGCAGGGCAATGGAGTAAAGAAGCCTTTTACATTTTTGTTGAAACAATACTAACCTGGGATTTCTTTGCCCATTGTGGGAGCACCTCTCTGCCATGGCAGATGTGGCTGACCGAGCGCTGGGGCTGCCTCTGCTGCCAGGACTCCTATGGCCAGAGAAGGTGCAGTGCAGGACACAGGCCTGAGCCCTCCCCCTGCCCCCATCCACAGCAAGGCCACACCTGCATATTTCTGTGTGTTCACCTTTAGGTACTTATTTTGGCCTCTTTTTTTTGTAGATTTGATTTGCCTGACTGCTCTTTATAGGGCAGCCCTCCCACTGTAACCATGCATGGAGAATCTTGCCCCCAAACCCCTTTCACATAAGGCATCAAAAATAAGTCAAATGCACTTGCATAAATTGGAGTTACTTGTAAGAAGTAACTCCTAAGAGACTTAAAACTTAGCTGTGTTCCTTTATTTTAAATTTTCATTAGCATAATTGAACTTTACATAAAAACACTAAGGTTTTTTATTACTTACCCTTAAACAGATCATTCTGATAAATCTCTTAGTATCCCTTAGTACTTACACCCTTTGCTGATAATGAGTTGAGCTAACGCATCCCAAAACCTACACTTCTTACAGGCAAGGCCAGGACAGCACAAACAAAGCCACTATTTCAGAATCCAATAACAGAAGGCCAAAAGAGTAAGTTTGAAGGCCAGATAATTTCCAGACCGACTTTTTTTTTTTTTTTTTTTTTTTTTTTTTCATTAAAGAACGATTTGGAGAAAGTCTAGCTCCCAAGGACCCAAAACCAGCATTTTCTGCTAAAGAGCAAAATGGACACAAGCCTGTTCTTCTACTTGAGATTTTTTCTTTTTTTTTTGAGTCTTTGCAAGATTGATAGCTTCCTAAAATGTCAATTCACAGAGAGTTAATCTTACTGGCTATATGAAGCTATATAACTGCCTCTGGCTAAACCAGAAGTGATACACATCCAAACAATTGCTTTTCTAATAAAATACTAGAATGTATCCTTTACACACCAATCCATCACCTATAATGTCCTGTCAAAGTTGTTTTAGTATATGCCAATATACTTCAGGAGTTAGTTCTCTGGGTAAAAAAAAAAAGGAAAAAAGGGTGCTGGGGGGAGGCCTAGGTCATTTTTTCCTGATGTGAACATTAAAAAGGAAACTCAAGTATAATCCCCTTGCAGAACCATGGAACCTGGCACAAAAATCCACTCCTTGTTACAGACTCCTGGTTTTCAGTTTCAATAATGCTTTTAGCTTATATGGCTGGGGAAGTGGGAGTTTCCAAACTATAAATTTTGTTTTAATTGGCAATATGCTGCCTCTATGAGAACCCAAAGCGCCTTAACAGAGATTTTGCAACCATATCATTAACACCCATGTAAAACCTGAAATCTCCCTCAACCTGACTGTAGATTAGTCAGTCTAATAGAAGACAACCTTTACTGAATCACTTTGCCTTGTTTATCCCTCCAGATAATTTTGGTTAGAAACAAAAATGTTATTAGTGCCTGGTATATAACAACCTCCATCTGAGTCTCCATCCCCCCTTGCAGAAAACACTTTGAGAGTTCAGGTAGGTACCCTGGTAACTCGCCTGGCAATACCAGCTTTGCCAGCCAAAGGAATACAGCAGAAGAAAGGTTTGTGAAGTCCCAGTTGCAGGCACAAGCCCTCTCCCCCTTAACTCACCTGTCACTCAGTGATCCTGATGGGTTCTTTCCAACACAGTGTATTCTATAGTTCTGTGAACCTGAAAACATCATGTATGCAGAGATTCAGAAAGCCTGAGTGCCAAGCTCTGTCTGATCTCATTTCTCAGCCTCTTAGGATCTGGCATATCCACCCCCTATTTCAGCTCCTCCAGAGTCAGGTCTCAGCCTCCCAGAGCACCTCACACCAGAGTGTGATCAGAATTTATGGGGAACACAGGTTATTGCAAAACAAACCCTTTGTGCTGCTACTTTCGCTCCTATTACTGAAAGCCACCTGCATTAAACACCAAGGCTGATGCGTTGCTGAAATAACTTCGTGCCATCAGTGTTGTGCAATTCTCAGCCTGCAGTCTGTGCAGCATAGCCTTTAACATACAGGTACTCTTAGATAATGCCACAACTCAAAATCATAACCCTAGTAGTCCATTTTCCCCAGCACAACACTTAATTATGCAATACAGTTTGGAAAGAGAAGCAAAAAGAAAAAAAATAGGACTACACCCTAATAAACAACTTTGTCTTATTCTTCACAACATATGTTGTTGGCCACAGTTGACAAAAGGAATTTGGAGCAATTACAGATTAACTACAAATACAGCCAAACCCAGAAGCAGAGAGGATGCAGACTGACCTACCACTAAATAGCCATAGTCTATAATATTTCTGAATTAGCTAATTTGTTTCAATTCATTGATTCTTACATCAGCAAACTGTACACCTGCTCTGGCAATGCCTGTTTCAGCTGCAGCTCGATGTTGCCCTCCTGTGGGCCGAAAAAAGGGAGAGCCCTTGAGCTCCTTCACACCTTCACCACAGCAAGAGAAATCTGGGCATTATTTGCTTCTTTCCAGCTGAGAAGCAGTAAACACAGATGAGCTGAATTCCTGCAAACCATGTAAATGTAACATTGTACTCAAGATTTAATCACTTCTGGACTTCTATGGAAAAAATCTGCTGCATAGGAAATTATTCTATAGGAATAAACATCTGCACCTTGCCAAATCAACCACAGATTACAAGATGGTATTTAGGCTGACTTTCTTCCAGCCAAGGGAGGGAAGGAGATAGATGAAGTTTGCTGGAAAAAAAACAAATCTTCCATTTTTTCACCAGTTTTTAATAGGAGAGTGAATGTTTTTCATCCTTTGCATGACAAGCAGGGGGCTTCAGTCTTGAGGAGCCCCAGACATAAACCACTTTTGCTTGAAATTTGATGATGGCCTCTCCCTTGTCTAGGCTGGGGTGAATCTGTCAGCAAGAGCCTTGTTATAACAAGAGTTCAGCATTTATCACTTGTGTGACTCTTCCCATGTTTTGTCACTTGGGGACTGCAGGTCCCATTTCTGTACCAGTCTGAATTTGGGGCCCGTGTGTGTTCTGAACCGTGGTCACATTGATTTGGGGGTGGCAGGCAGCTAATCTTCCACTTCCTAAGGGTGGGGTAAAGGAGCACATTCTCCACCAGTAGGAGGTAGGAAATGCTCCAAAAACAGTGATTCACAAAACACAGACACCACTCACATACTGGGAAGCTAACAACATGATTTCTTCATGCCAGAAGCAACAGCCAGGAGACAGGATAGGATTACCCAAGCTATGTGAGAAAAGAGCATACTCCTTTTCTTGTTCTTGATTCATGAGTAGTAAGAGCTATGAGGAACACAGACTAACATGGCTTGTTTTGGTACTTACTTTCGTAATTAATAATTCTGTGAAGCCCCAGCACTGTGACATCTGTCACTCCAATAAGGTTGACTCCCCCAAGACCCTTCTAGGAACTGCACAGAGCAATGGGAAGGAAAAGGTGTTTGAGGCACCTGCAAGAAGAACCTGACCTCCAATTCCTCTTACCAGAGTGGCACAGCTCAGGTCTGTTCCAGGGTCATCTGGGAGAGATGGTCTGACTTGCAGTCTGTGGAGTGAGACCATCCTCCATCCCATTATATTTATGGCACTCAAGAACAAAATCACATTAAGCACAGAGTTTCAGGTTATTTATTTCTCTGAAGATGCAAGATGTCCATAGCAGTGTTCCAAACAAAAGAAAAATGGTTAAATCTTTAGCAACAGAATTTGACTCTACATGTAGTCAACATGAAGCAATAAGTTGTGTAGTCTTGGATCATTGGTAAAACCCACCTCTGAATCCAGAAATGCACTTTGTGGCTGAGTCTCACTTGCTATAGGCCAAGCCAACATCTTAAATCCAAACACAACCTCACACAGAGGAAGCTGAGGTCAGACAATTGTGGCTTGGGTTCATGTCTGCTCGCTACCAAGTCAAAGGCTTCCTTCTCAAAAACAGAGTGCTAATGATCAAGTGACAACCCAAATGCAAACAAGAAAGAAAGCACCAAGACAACATCTGGAAGCAATACTGGTAGGAAGAGAACATGAAGACGTGGCCAAATGCTTCACTGCCAAAGAGGGGTGAAAAAAAAAAAAAAAGAAAATATTTATGACAAGGGGCTTTCCCCTGCCTGTGTTCAAAGATCATCAACAGAGCATCTGTGCAGAGTAAAAGACTAGGAGAGAAAGTACATACGTGGCGAGGGAATGAGGAAAGTAGAAACTGCTAGAAAAGCAAATCCAAGCTAGCTAAGGAAAAAGCAGCTGATTAGCATGCAGTCAGTTGAGATCTACCCAATAAACAGCATAATCAGCATTCATACACATCTCTCCAATAAATCCTTGTAAGAGCCACCATTTCCCCTTAACAATCATGAAGTTTAAGTCAGAAATCACCATGCACTGGCAAACAAAGTCAAATTTCTGAAATCTTTCTTACCACAATCAATCCATTGATTAGGCATAAGCATAACACAAGGAATCAAGTTAATAAAATCCCCAGAAACTATTACAGTAGTGCTTAGGTTACAGTGTCTGCTGCCACAATGAATTCAGACGAATTCCAGACACCAGCCAGCAAAGAAAATACGTTGAAGCAGAAGGAAATTTTAAAGCAAATCTGTGCATTTCCTGAAATGGTGATCTTGCTGGATCTTGTTTCTGAGGAAGAAGAGGGAGGGAAAAAAAAAATTTAAAAGCTACTTTTGTCTCCTCTTCTGCAACAGCTTTAACAGAAACATTCCTCCTTATTCCCTGTCCAGTTCTTATACTAACACACCTTCAGGGCAGATTTCCAAATACTAGGACATAGACAAGAGATTAAGGACAAATATTTACTCTGTTGTGGAAGGGAAAAAGTGAGGGGCAGCAAAACCCAGGTTTGCTGTCTTATAAAAAGAGAGAGATGCATGTTGCCAAAAGCACCTATGGCCTGGTTTCCATTTCCCAGTTCCCAATGCCTCTCTGTGGGAGGCTGAGGCTCCCAGCGGTGTGGGGAGAGCCCACAGCCTGGCAGCAACCAGGGCTCACGGTCTCTGTCCTCAGGAATAAGCTCTGGCACAAGCCTTCAAGCTGAGCCTCCTCCTCAGGGGCTGCAAACACAGGAGCCAACACCCACCAGAGTCAGAACATGGAAAAATCTGTTGTCTGTACAAACTGCTCTTAGAAGACATGGTTCTGAAGCTGAAAGCACTTTTAACCTACTGTTGAATTATATAATGAAGCAAGAGACAAATTACTGTCTCTTTCCACCCCGCTTGAAGTGAGTTTCACAGGCTTTATTCTTCCTCCGAATCACTTCAGCTCTGAAACAGTCTTCCAGTTAAACAGCCATTTCTGAAAAGCGCTTTCATCCAAATGACAATTCAAATAAAATATACTACACACATTTACTTGTCCCTAATAGCACCTTCCCTGATGGATATATACTTTCCATACATCTAGGAGATGAAACCCGACCAGAGATGAGAAGAATTCACGAGGATGCAGGATATGATGAACAAGCAGCTGCTTTATTAGCAGCCATACAGCTCTTGATTTAGAGGCTTCATTCACTCAGAGCTGAGGAACATCTTCTGTGCCTGATGCTATAAATGTCAGTCGGGACTAAAAATGGCAACAGGATTTCTGTTGTTGCTTCCCAGCCATGTCACCCGAGCCCAGTGAAGCTGAACGGCAGATAGAGGAAGCAGAAACCCTGGCAGTGGCACAACAGCCCCAGCTCTTGCATCCCCACCTCCTCCTGTGTCCCTGCAGAGAGGATGGCTGTCGAGGGAAAGCAGAGCCATGAAAACAAACAGGTCTCCCAGCGACCGCCCACAACCCAAAGCACAGACTGAACCCGCTCTGCATCTCCAAACTTTCCACCGATGTGATGAAAGCCTCGGCTCTCCAGCACTGCCTCGTTCTTTCAAAACTATCTGGGACTGCCAGATCTGTTCTCATCCTTGGCCAAGAATGACCTCTCAGAATAAACACTGCATGACTTACCCAGCTGACAGCCCAGCTGTGGTTGCAGAGTGCTGCAGGATAACCAGGGCATCCAGCGGGACGCTGAAGACCAGCACCGTGGTGTTTGGGAAGCTGTGCTGACACGTGGCACGAGTGACTTGATGCACCTTCATATTTCCAACACCCTGCTTGCTTTGTAAAGAAAGTTGTTTTCACCCTTGCCCCATCAATCTGCTTTAACCTGACTCAGTTCAACCAACCACAGAAGTCCCATGGTAAGTAAAGATACTTGTTGTGTTTTCCATTCTTATAGGAAAAAAGGTTCTTAACCCTTTATTCGCTCCTTCACTGCATTTTGAAGGAGCAAAACGTTAACTAACCACTACACAAGATAAGGAAGGATTTTTTCTGGATCAGTCTTAAGGTCATTTTAGGAATTTCTTTATTTTCCAGTTATTTTTTTGAAAATGCTCCTCCCATTCACCACATCTAGAAAGGAAATCTCTCAGCATGAAAAGGCTCCATGTGGTTCAAAACTGTTACTTTTCAGCTCACACAGAAGGGGAAATCAACAATCTCTAGTGAGAAAACAACTGCAGTTGTATTCTCTGATCTGCCACACCCATAAGTCCAAAAGCCAGTCAAAAAAATTCAAACTGGCATTACTCACCAAGAAATTGCCTCCTCTGATACTGAATTCCTTTGACAATAATGACTTCCTTTGACAATAAAATTACATTGAAACAATTGAACTTTGCCAACAGAGAACTTACGAGGCAAGGCAACACACAGATTTCACATTCTATTAGTCAGCAGCCAAAGATACAGTCCAGAGCAAGTAAAGGAAACAAATTAACAATGAATATTGATAAAACATAATAGCCCATACAGTTTTAAGGTGTAAAATATACATAATTGTTCCTTTTTGTATTTTTCTCTGCAGCCTACAAACCACATAATCAGTTAATGCATTTACTGAAGTATACAAAGTTTCCATTTAAATTTTTCTGACTTGACTGAGTAGACAAATCCATCAAATTAGAGCTGATAAGAATGGCTGTAATCCAGCTACCTCTTGTTAAGAAACTTCCAGAAATGGTTCTGTGCAGTTTGTTGTTTTTTTTTTTTTTTTTAGAATATAGTTTTAAGTTCCTTATTACTTTTCTGACCTAGCTTTGAAAACATACAAGTAAACGTATTTTTCAGTGGTCACATTTGATGATGTTTTGGTAAAGAGTAAGAAAAACAAAAATAAAATTAGGGTTTCAGTATCTGTAACAGTACAATTTCAAAGAAACATGATGGCGTTTTACTTCTGTGAAGAAACAGTTACTTTCTCTTATCCAAATAATTAGCAGAAAGGCTTGGAAAAGGGGTCACACCTCTCCAGGTAACATCAATACTTACCAAGTACATCATATGGAAATGGCACATTCAACCAACATCTAGGAAAATACTAACCACACTATTAGCCCCACCACATATTAACATAACCTCTATATATTAACATTCAAATTTACAGCAGTGTGAGAGTCAGAGGCTGCATTTCATTGGAATGTCAAACAAGTACAGGAGAGACTGAGCATGGAGGAGGAGGCCTCTCTGCTGATGAGGGAAGAGATGCTCCTGCAGCATCGCATTGGCTGCTGCTGCTCTTGGCTCCCGCAGTCCAGCAGATTTTGGGTTCATACCAGAAGACATTTTTAGAAAGTAACAGAATAGGACCAGGGAAAAGATCCTGCACCAAACATAATCAGCTTTCTGGGAAAGTTTTGTCTTTCTCTCCGTGCTCTGCACACAGAGCTGGCAGAGGGCTGTGTCTGGTATTTGAGGCCATCCCTGCTCAGAGCCCCCTCCCGCCCCAGCCGGGCTGCTGGGAAGCGCTCGCGGGAATCACGGACGCTCGCCTGGCAAGGGAGTCACTCAGCCAGGGGCCATGGCCAAGGCTGGAACCCGAGAGCCTGCAGCCTCTTCCCAGATTTGCTGCCAAATGGAATGAACAAATCAGTTCTTCTGAGGCACAATTTTCCCATCAAATACTTTGACGCACTTAGATGAAAGGCTGTGCGAGCGCTGCTCTGTTACCAGAAACTATTTCATCCTCTCCCAGGTTGTAAATTGCAACTTCTACCCAAAAATGTGGGTATGCAAGAATTATTCATGACATTTTTAGGTACATGTGGACAAATGCACACTGTCCAAATACGACCATATTGCTTGACTTGAAGCCTATAACTGTACCTTAAGTATTATGTTGAAGTACTTTTGCAGCTTTTATTTCTGTCCTAATTTCTATTATCCAGACTCTCTCCTGGTTTTAACAAGCATTTGTAAAATTCAGTTTTGGACGCAGGATGGCAGAGTATATAAGCACTACTTTATCTACAACTTCCCACCAGAGAAAAAGTACACAGATATGACAAAGCCTTTTTTGACTTCCATTGTCTGTTTGCCCTTATTTTTATTAACTAGGTTAAATAAATACTTTGACCTCCCCAGCAAATTACAGAAGAGAGTTTATAGAACACACAGATCATGAAATGGAGAGAGGTCATTTCCAAGAAGAGGCTTAAGTCAAATGTGCAGAAATTCAGCATTTTGTAGGCATGGCACCAAAACAGATCTCTCTATTTTATTGTTCATATATAGTGCTATTTTAATTGTTTCAAAAATATGGTTATTTAGTCTCTATTTATCAGAGTTTTAAAGATTATTCTTGTGCACAGCCTTAAGTAACCACCAAATAAATCAAATCACGTTTTTGTGGTACATTTACGCAATACATACCCAAAATAGCAGAATATATGACCAGAAGCATAGCAGACAGGCTGCTATGGTAGGACTACCCAAAACTCAGTCCTAAATTATAAGCCTTTTTTCATGCTGTTATTAGTCTTGGTTTAAGTTTAGTGAATTTGAAAATTCTAATAGCCTTCTGCCCCAAGGTCTCATGAAAATGAGCACAGAAAGCACCATTAAATATTCAGAGGGCCTTCTTTGAGCTTCATGTATTGCCATTTATAATCAAAACATAATGCACTCCAGCTTGTAGAGGGTAGCAGTTCAGTTCAAAGAGTTTTTACACACCTTCAAATAACTTCCTGAGTGATAAATAAATACAAAATTGACACTGTGCAAAGCTGTTAATCCACTATCTGTGCAAGCCTTTAGACAGTCCTGAACATACTAGACTAAAAAGGAAAGTAAAGTTTTATTTTGGCATTTGGTTTGAATATAGTTATTTCTGAACTAGAGGAGGGATGGAGGGAGAAGAACAGGAGCCTGAAGAAGCATACCATGAAGAAACCATACTTCACATTTAAGTAGAATTTTTACTGCCAATGGTATTGGCAATGTTGTTGGACAGTTTTCTCCTTTCCCACACCACTCTACTACAAAGAAAAACATTCATAATTCAAAACTTAGGCAGTGGGAAAGCTAGATGAAAAGGAAGAATATTCTCTTTATCAAGGTTCACTTTATACAGAAGGCCATCAATATGCTGAACTCAAGCCAGGTGGGAACACAGAAAGTAGCTCTGTATCTACAACCAACTTCCAGGAATCCAAGAGAAGCCATGAAGTGTTTCATAAAACAGTGAGGAAGGACTTCAGGCAGCTCTGTAATCACTTTACCAGTGGACCACAGGCATTCAGGAAAATACTGGATTCAAGAAAGAAGCTGGCACAAGGGATGGAGAAATGCCATGTATTAGTGCTCTGCTTGCACCACGAGTCTTTGCACCAAGCAACACACACAGAAGGCAGCACAGTAAAGTCAAAAAATAATTTATTAAATTTATCTAACAGCTGTCGGCAAGGAAACAAAGAGTTTCAAGTTGGGTGGGGAGTAGGAGTTCCAATTAGTGGCCTTATAAATAATTCTTATTGTTTCCACTGACCAAATGTGAGAAATGATAGCAGAGATGCCTACTGTGAATTCAGCCCTGTAGAACAGAAAATGAAAGACAGCAGAGGATCTGTTAACTTCTGACATGATCAGAATATTTCACTCTCCATTACAGCTTGGCAAGTGGATTGAAATAAGTAATTTAATGCTATTTTTTGCATGAAGGATAGACCATGATATGCAATGTTGTCACTTGCTCACTCAATTCCACTGCCTTGCACTTCTTCTAAACTCATTTCCTGTAGATTAAGATTTATAGCTTTACTTCATATACATCCACTTGGTTCCATTATTAAAGAAGAAACGCCAACAAACAAAAACAAACCCCCCAAAAAAACAAACCTAAAAACTTATTTCTTTCCTTCAAAAAATGAAACTGAATCCCAAATCAGTTTTCTTTAGTAGGTTTGTTTGTTTTTTTTTTAAATCTGCAAGCTTCAGTAGTAAAAGGAAAATGTTCTTATCATTAGCAACAAACACTCATCACTTTTCAGGCATTTAAAAGAGAAAATATTAAAATCTAGTAAGGTTTGATGTAAGTTTTTATCATGAGCAGATTTTCTGTAGAAGAGATTCAGTCCAAAAGAGCTTCCTTGCCTTGCTTTTGAAGTAAAGAAGCAGCACTACAATACAGCATGCTGCACATAAAATCTTCAGCTTGGAGATAAGCATATCAAAAACAAAAAGGGCAAAAGCAGATGGGAATATTTATAAAAGAGCTATGGAAAAGCAGAATTTATATATGAGTTACAATAAATACAAGAGTACTCTTCTCCAAAGTTTTTTTGTGAAGCAAAAAAATATTTTTTCAGCCTTACGAGACCAATTCCTTTTACATTAGCAAGGAGCTGCAGTTTTACTTCGTGCATATTTTACTCCATTATCTGGAGAAATCAAATAACTCTGTAATGGAATTTTCAACAAAAAGAATAATATTTGCTTATTGCAGATCTCCTACACTTTGTCAACCAGAGCTTCTTTATATTTAACCACTCAGATTATGTATTTTTACCATTTCTCTGAAAGAAAGAAGCGTTTACTTCTTACTTCTATAGTTCTAGCAATTTACATTCTTGAAGAACTTTATTATCTCCCTTCATTTCCCTATTAAAAACAAGAAACAAACAACCAAGCAAATAAAAAGGGCATAGCAAACCAGCCCTGGTCAGTGCCATGGAAAAAAACACAGAGTGTGGTATCAGCCTTCCCTCTTCCAGAGGCATTTCTGTGTCTCAGTGCTCTGCTTGGACACCCATCAGGCCCTGGTGCTACTCTACAGTGGCCACCCTGCACCCACAGATTCACAAGAAAAACAACAGAAAGAGCTCTGGCTGGATTTCTTAACTGGATTTTTCCAAGAGAGAGAAGCTTCAGTTGCTCCCATCCTCAAGGAAAGAGCGCCTTTAATTCCCAACTGTAAGGGCCAGGTGAAATTTCAGCATCTTTTGAGATGAGCATCCCTTCATTCAACAATTTTCTTATTCCTAACTGTGAAGCTTGTCCAAGAGACCAGAATTGTGCACCTATATTCTCTCAACCCTCGGCCTCTGTGGTCTCACTATCAAATTACACCTCCTGCTTTGCAGGAAATAGATGAATTAGAAATTTAGGCCCAAGAATTTAGAAAGCTTCTTACCAGCTCTCATGTACCCACAAGCAGAGGACATGTTGAAGCTGTGTGCAAAAGCTTGTTCTAGCTGAAATTAATCCTTACATCAGCAACCTGCATTCATAAATGCAATCAGTGTCAGTTCTGTGTGAAATCTGTCAAAAATACACCTGGTCCCTATACTTGATTACTTTTTGCCTGCTGGCTCAGCAGAACTTGCCATGGAATTGTAATGCCAAGCATGAGACTGGGTAGGTATTAGAGCTACATGGAGTATTGCATGTGGGGGCATCTGAGCTAAGGAACCTTGAGCAGGCTGGTAGTTTGGCTTTATTTCTGAATACAGATGTTTTAATGATATCTCTCATTTTGACTGTACACGAACAAAAGGCCCTTCAGGAATAAAGTCTGCAACTAGAAGCTCTTTTTAAGTAGAGATAAAATTGTACTAAGAAAAAGCACTGGTCTTCAGGCTGCAGTACTTTAATGACATTGCTCAAGTACCATCTCAGGGTTCTGGTCACAAAATACTCCATGTAGGGAATATTTTGGTTGTCTTAATGGCTGCAAAGTTTTTCTCTCCTTTGCAATATAATCTGTGGTTCTTTGTTGGGTTTTTTTTTGAGCTTTTTGAGCATTTGAATGCTGCTATAGCAGTACATTAATGTGCCTTTGTTCCCTTCAGACTAAAAATAAATAAAAGTGGGAACAGCTTGCCAAAAACAGATCCATTTATTTGCTCAAACATTTCAAGAACACCTGCAGAGCTATTTTGGAAACATACTGGGATGGGATGTCCATTCAGCTTTTCCTGTTTGTGTAACTTCAGGTAGATTATGTCTAGCTAATAATGGAAAACACAGAGCATTTCCCATACATTTATGTTCAGGCTAAAGAACATCTCATTTTTTCCTACTTTTGCTATTTTAACAACTAATATGGATCAATTAATTCATGAAAAGTTCATATTCATATGCCCTTTTTGTGAGTAATATTTAGAGAAAAATTAAGCCCTGCCTGTGTACTCTTCTCTGCACCCTAATTTTCAGAAAAACGGGATAATTCTTTTGAGTATGAGCTGCACAATGAAAAAATCCTATCTGCAGAACAAGGCCAAGATACAGCCAGGCTACAGAAAACAAATCAAGCACGAGTCTGTGTTCATACACATACACTGATGGATAATGAGATGAAGACTAAAAAGCCCTCACCTCACCACACACCGACCACAGCAGTGAAACACGGCACTGGCCACCTGCTCCAACAGCCACAAGCAGTGCCACTGCTCAGGATGAAGGATTTGCCCATGGGATCCAAGAAACTGCTCTTCCCTGGAGCCCTCTATTTCTGTCTCATCCCACTGGCTGCATACACTACTAGAAAAAAATCAGGAAACCTCATCTGTACTTTTTTACAGAGCACAGCTCAGTTATACCTCTGATATACAACAGCTCCTTAGTTCTGATCCTAAGGCATCCTCCATTACCACAGAAGCAGCAGTTTAAAAATTTACATTTCAAGAACACTTTAGAATAAAGATCCCTTGTCTCTGTCTTCCTTGCTCCTGTCTCCATTCGTGCAAAAGCCATCGGCCACCCATACTTACTTTTTGTCCCTGGAAAGCTGACATCTGGCAAACACATGAGACATGGAGGGGGCATGGTTTCGATGCAGAGACGTGCACTGGATGCCTGAGTGATGGGGACACAGGGAATGAGACTAAGGGAACTAAAGGTTCACAGCACATGGTGCCAAAATGCTCTCATGCAGATTAACACATGTGGTTGAAGTATAAGAACTGAGAATTTCCTTTATTTTCAAGTAACACTATGTTAGTCCCATTTACAATTTCTGATGGCACAGCAAAGACAAGACTGCAACAGCTGGATCTAAAAATTCTAAGGCAAATCACTATTTCATATACCAGGACCCATCCTACTTTATGTGGTACGTGTTTTAAACAATGACTAAATGCTTGAAATAGCTCCCTGGATGAATCACAGTGTACAAAAGTGATTCAGATATGATGAGTTTCTAAATTTAGCTGTGCCAGAAGTTCATTGTTGCACCGTGTACCCGCCCACCTTGTACATTCTCCCAGCACCACCATTATAAAACTAGCTTCTAGTAGCTCATATTTAATACTTTCTGCCCCACCTTCTCATGCATTCTGTTTATTTCATGCTGGGGTAGCTTCCTTTAGAAGGCACTTCCTACAGAAATGCCTTAATTGCACCATGTCTGTGTTGGAAGCCTCTGAGGAAAAAGCAAATTAACCCCCCCCAAATCATCATCTCTCACAAGCTCAGAGACTGGATAGAATTTAGGAGTTAAAACATCAGAGGAGTTAATCCTTACAAAACACACTCCAATTTCTCCAAGCTCTTTGTACACATCCTGGGGGCAACTAAGTTGGATCAAACTCTAGCAGCAAACCCAGGATTTCTCTGTAATCAGTGTGCTTACTGTGAGACCAGAGCAGCATGCAGCTCATTCTCTCTGGTACCCTCATCATCTCCATCCTGACTGCTACCACGAGAGGTGGAGAAAGATTTATTGCTCAAATATTAACATCACAAGTTCAATACACCTTCCCCTTGCACATGAGTGATAGTTGTTATCAGTCAGCAATTTGATTTAAGAAACAAAGACCTGAGCAGTTGTTCTGCTAGTCCTGCTGCTAGAGACACAGAGAAGTGGAACACAGCAAGGCTGAAAACCTCCTCTTCACACACTGCCAGGGGATGACCATACATTGTGAGACATCAGTAACCCATGTTCTGAGAAAGCTCAAAGCCAGTAGTGCTAGTCAAGCCCACTCTGAAGGGTAGGTCCTGATGTTTTACAGTATTAAATACAGGCTTACATTGCTGCTCACACTAATTGTCATTCCAAATCAGGCCGTGAAAATGCAACACTTTCATGCCCTGTCTACACTACACACATTGTAGCAAGGAAGTAGCTTATAATAAATTCGTTCTGCCCCCTTCTTCCTCTCTCTGCTTCTCTCTCTCAACAGAGTGAAGAAACAAAATGGTGCAGTCATTAGTAATTGAGCAACTCCTTTCACAACTAAGCAAAATTCTGGGAAATAGGAGAACTCTGGTTTGAGGTCAGAAGAAGAGTTCCTGACTAAGTCTGTTCCTATATGACTATACAGCTCCCTTGCCAACCTCAGGCACTCAGACACCATACACCAGAAGTGAAGCAGGCAACTGCAAAGGGATCAATATTCAGGACCCAAAACACAAGTGGGTGTTTTCAAGAAAGCGCAGTTTTCTCCACTGCCTAAGCAGCACAGCATCACCCCAGGCCAATACCCTCCTCAGTGGCTCTCAGCTTTGCTACTTCTGCAGCTGCACTGATGCCAATACAGGCTGTAACCATGCTGACTGAAATCCTACTTTTGAACTGTTGCCACACTCTATTAAATAACTTAAGACTAATATGATTTTATCAGAGAGCTGATCTTACATTTGGATCCTCATGCAAAATAATCCTGAGGGGCACTGCTCTAACACAGCCAAAACAGCTTTTCTGAAGTGGAGCTTAATCCAGAAAACTCACTTTCCAGAAGCAATAAATTACCAAGAGAAAAAGATGATCCTGCATTTAACAGCCTTAGCATCATGCCAGGAAATCAACTGCTTCTCAGACCTCCTCCTGTTAGTTTAGGATTGAGGAGCTATAGGAATACAGCTCTGTGCAAACAGCTGCAGAAGGAAACAATTGTGTGGGGTGAATTTTGAACTTTCACCCATCCCTTACTCATTCTGCCTTCCCCCTAGCCCTAAAATACAATAGAAGACAGCCTGTAAGTGGGATGCACTTATAGAGGTTTGACCCATATGTCAAATAGGTAGAGAATTATGTACAGGAGTTGGCAAGATGCCAAATATTTCACTGAATAAAGTAAAAGCTTCTCTTTCCATTTTTGAACTAAGGTTCTTCAGTACTTTTTAGGAAGATTATCTGCTTTATTAGATTCCAAGTAACTTCTTACATTAAGATACAGAAAGTATTTGGGAAACCATGTTTAAGTGGCACTTCCACCATCTAGATACAACAAAATCCTGGCAGTCATAAATTAATTACTCTTGCAACTCTACAGTTAACACTACTAGTGCAAATCTCATCTCTAAGAACCACCAGTATCAATTCTACAAATGTATTTTGTGAAAGCTCTGCCCTCCAATTCATACTCTGCTGTGGAATCAAAAAAATCCCATAATTAAAAAAAGTAATAGTCAAGTAATTTATTTGACACCTCAGTCACAGGGGCTGCTAAGAAAGGTACTGTCTTTGCTTTCACTCACAATAATAGCAGAGCAGCCAACTCTGCCACACAAGAAAGTGAGGATTCATGGAGGCAAAGACCCAAAAAAATACTTACTCCAGATCTGAATCCACTGAAGACCATATCAGAAATAAATCTAATGAAACTAAAGTTCTTCAAAAACTCATTGCAGTAGTTGAAAAGAAAAATCTGAATCAGTTCTTTTAAGCACAAAAACAAAGGCAAAACTGGTTACATGCACATGGGAGTAAAGAAGTACAAGAGTCCTTTCTAGACTTTTCTGTCTCTTTAATGTCTCTATCTGCTGCAAATGAGAAGCTGCTGTGGAAGCCCTGCATTGAATTAGCATTTAGTCCACGAATACAGCAGATGTGGGGGAAAAGTCATTATAAAGAAACAGGCACACTCTAATAGATTTCATTATTATTGCCTCACTGAAAAAAATCTATATTCTTTTGGGGCTTGTCATACTCCAACCCACTCACAGTAAGCATGAAACAGTAATCCTTTGGGAAAAAAAAATGAACAGACAAATAGATATTGGGATTACTTCTTGAACAGTGATGTTAAAAGATTAAATGTGTAAAATACGACCAAAAGCACCAAACATTTCTTGGGAGTAGAGCTGAAATAGTTCCAAAATATGAAATAAAACCAAGCTATACTCAGTATTTTTAACCAAAAGGAGACTTCAGAAATCTCTTTCCTATATACTGCTTCCTTACCCACACCACAGTCTCCATGTATTTAACAGTGAAAAGTAAAGCTACACAAAAGCAGAATAAACAAAATACTTTACAAATGTCTCGTCTGTTGCAGAGCACCCTCATGTCCCTGTACTCCCAAGGTTTCTCATAAACCAATGGAATTTAGGTTGCTGCTTTCCTCCTGATGCATGTATCTTCTATGCCCCAAACCAAACTTTGTTAAAGAGACACAAGTGGCTAAGTGCTTCTAAAAGTAATGAAATATAGAAAGACTTTGCACTTCTTTCACTTCTGTTTAGTCTGTGTGAGTTCACAGCCTCACATTCCAACAGCACAGCAAACCTTTCATAAATAATTCAGGTGAACTGTTCAGAACAATTTCTTTTCCTGGTATGTGTCAGTTCCTAAGAAGTTGATGAGAACACTTCCATACCTATTGCTGTCCACCTGAAACTCACCTGCCACGCTTTGCAAATACTTTATTGAAAGAAAAAATAAGAGAGAACCTTAGTAACTCAAACATGGCAAACACATTTTCCCTTCTAACAAATGTGCAGCACAGTAAACACAGCATTACGTGTCACTATGTGACAGAGTGAAGTAAGAGTTGCAAACACAAAAATTTAACAGGAAATAAATTCCTCAGGGTTTTCTTGAGGACAAAATACACACAAAAAAATGAAATATGGCTGAGAATTACAGAATACATAATTAAAATACAAGTTGGGGGGGGGAATTCTGCAAAAACTCCCCTGTGTTACAGGATTGAATATTTGTGATTTTTTTTTCCAACAAATCTCCTCAGAACAATAAACTGTCAACTGATCCAATGATCAAAAATATTATTCTGTTCTAAGTTAACCTAAGAGACCACAGACAAATGCTCTGAAAAAGATGATTAACAAAGGCTGCTTTCATTTTGAAGGCCTGAAGATTTTCTAATCTGTAAGGTTTGTCTCAGCACAGGCAGTAGAGAGGCACTGAGACAGCTGTTACACGCCTGGAAACAATGTTGAGGGATACCAGTCCCCAAATATTAGCCCAAAAAGGAGAAAAGTTGACAGTGTAAAGAGAAATTTAAAAAAAGCAAAAAATTTCCTGTCAAAAGCCATTCCTTTTCAAGCCAGTCCATTTAAATACATTATTGAGGCTAACTCACTTCGATGTTTTTGCTTCAGCATAACTTTAAATATGGCTACAACACATTCCTCAAAACTGCAGAACAGGGAAATAAGCAGATGTGGTTATTTTCAGTAAAAGAAAAATCTTTGAAACTCTCCTAATCCTGTCAACTGCAAATAAAGTTTCTGTTTAGAAAATGTGATATAAAGCTTCTTCAAAGATACACAGTTAAAAAGTGAAGTACTGTTTAGATCATCAGATGGCCTCTATATGAAAACAAAACCAAGAACTATTATTCTTGTGGGGGGGTCATTCTAAAAGTGTAATGCAAGGCTTGACACACAGGCACTACCTGAAATAATTTTGATAGCAAACAACCCAAAATCTGACACTCCCACCTCCCAGTCTTTAGAAAATATTTGTCAGTAAATCTAGTTTCCTTAAAAACAGTAGCAAATGCAAAGAAACTACCTGATACAGTCAAGTAACAGCTGCTCCATTAATTCAAAATTACCCTTTATTTTTCACAAGGTTTTCCAACATGTCATGCCATTTTGGCACGGTAGACTTTGAGACAGTTAGCTTCAAGTTTCTTTAAATTACAAACAGTAGATACAGTAGGAATATTTTAAACCAATTTCTTTAAAATAAATGTCAAGTTAAGACCCTTAGCTTTAAAGAGAGACTGTCACCATTTCATTTTCCTGATACAAAATTCAAGTAATTTTAAGAGTAGAAAACTGTCCCTATAAAACATCCTATTAAAATTTACCAGCATTCTGAAAATAAGCATCAAATTTCCAGTATCAATTGGGTGCAACTACACACTTAGAAAAATAACTCACTTTGAACAAAGGCCACTTGCTGAAGAAAAGTAAGCTTTCAACCGGATGAGTTCTCAGAACAAATGATAAAACATTTTCTCCTTAGATAAAGGATTTAATCCTTGTTCCACCTCTGCAATTAATTTATTTTTTTCTTTTAAAGATGTACACTTCAGTACTGACAATGAATTAAGAGAAAAGGCTACAGAGATGTTTTCCCTTCAGTATAAACCAGCATATGGAATTATTGCTTACCAGAAACAACTGTAAACAAGATTAATTTGATTTTGTTTTTATGCTGTGATTTTTCTGTCATTGGTTGGTACCAAATATACAGACCACAAAAACTTTAGCTGTGACATTTTACTGAATGAAAACCATGATAAATTTTTCCGATGATTCTGTATTTAACGTTCCTTGGGTTTTGGGTTTTTTTCAACTAAGAAATGGGTTCACTGTGCTTTTCCATTTTCTCTCCTTACCCCCTCTTTAGGAAGGCAGAACGGAAAAACAAGTAGGACATGTTTACTTTGGGACTCAAGGCTCAGAGCAGATGTCAAGAAATCTTCAATAATATTAGAATATTTTCTGGTTTTTCCTCCTTTTAGCCCAAAGTACCTCTGCTGTGTAGGAACATTAACTTAAAGTTTCTTTTATCACCATCTTCCAGAGGAGATCTATAAATAAATGTTTATGTAAAGAACACTGCTGTTGAAGAGGACAAAAAAAATAAAATTAAGGATCAATAAATGATACTGCAATGTATCTTGTGCCATTCAAGATAGGAAGTCCTTCGTGTAAATGTGTAAGTCTTCCTGGGTGCATGAAGCTCCATCCTTTCCTGGGAGACTCAATGGAGCAGTTGTACCTAAGAAATTTACATCCACCTCCCTGTGGTAAAACACAAACACAGTAAAACCCCTAATATTTATCTTGTTTTTTTAATAAAATCCTTTTTATACATCTATCACTTCAAATAATTTGCTACTATTAATAGGCTCTGTTTTTTTTCTTTTACCATGCCTTAGAAAGTTGTTTACATGACATCATCCTTAGAGCATTAATTAATTGATAAGCATTTGCAATCAGATTTCCCCTTGTCTTGCTTTAGCATTCATTGGATAACAACTCATTCAAGCAACAAAACTTTCAACAACTTTACTGTCGATTCTATCAGAGAGAAGCAAATGGTGCTCATAGGCCTTGTTACAGGACTGCATTTAAACAAACCTTAAATGAATTATTCTGGCTGCTGCTTTCAAACTGAAGTTATGCTTTCTAAAACAGTAAGTGTGGTTAAGGACTGTGAATGATACAGGCTTATAAACACAACAGGTTAAATTTCTCTGTAAGTAAAAGTTGGATATTGCTGCCACTGCCCTGCCTAGCTCCATACTCTGGAGACTGTTTTATTGGAATCAATATTAGACTAGAAAATAATTTAGCTCAGAAAAAACAAACAGATACGGAAGTTAAAACTTCCATTCTGTGGCTGATTTAAAAAAGAATCATTAAAAAACTCTACAGAAAAGAAGCCACTTGAGTCAATTGGGCACTATTTAAACTCTTGAAAAATTGGTTTTCACTGCACAGGAATAAAGCTTTTTGGAATTGTTAAAAATGACTAACATGTCCAAAGTTTTACTTCAAACCCCTTCTTTCCCACCACCTGCTCAGTTTGATAAATTCAGCCTGACTACATCAACAGTTCTGGATCCCGGAATTGAGCAAATTTAGTACTTGTCAAAAAAACCAGAAGGCATAACGTATCTCAATTTGTGATGTGCATCTTTTCCTTCTCAGCTGGGTCTCTAAGTATATGTGTTTGGGCTCTAGGTTAGAAATAGATTAGATACTCAAAGGAAAACATTTTCAAAGTTAGTAACTTACTTGAAAGTCCTCTCCTACTTTGTTGAGGGCGATGTTGATTGTGAATGTAGAGGAGTCATGGTGAGGTCTGAGCGACCGTTGTCTGTCAGGGCTGTATTTTACAACAAAGTTCAGTAGAGCATAGCCCTGAAACAAAATTTACAGTCAGACATCAAGCTGTGAACTGCCAAGTCATACACAGGATTCTTGGGATTTTTTTAAATCTTAGCTAAAATAAAAATCAACAATATTCATCTTTGACTATTGCTATGTCATGTATAAACTCCCCAACCAAACCAAAAGAATATATTCAATAAAATATGTAAATTTAGTCACACCATGGAGTAATTATGTGCAAGAGCATTGAATCCATACCTTGGTGTAATAGCCAGCAAAGACTTTTAGTGTTACTGGGGCAATGAACTCTCGGATGAAATGCAGCCATTCATTGTCCAGTCCTATTTGCTTCATGTGAATGTCATCTGTTGGGACATTTTCATAACCCCCAGAAATGCGGCTGTCCTAATGAAAACACCACAAATAGCTTGGAAACGGGAACATGGAATGTTTCTGACATTTCAACAAGTATTTATCTGAAATCTGCAGATTGACAAAACCACAACAAAGCAATGCTTCAACAGGCATCTGGGAGCCTGCTGTACAGCAATTCCACAGCTAGCTGTCAAGGAAAAAAGTGTGCTATTAATGACCAAAAATAAGAAGTTTTTAAAGGATAAGTCAATATTTGGATGTGTTGCCTGTAAATAAGAGGGCTTCTTTGGATAATAAGTTTTATTTACTGAGCTGCAGATGTAACTGAAATTCTATCAGATCAAGAGACTACAGGCCTCAACTTGATAGAGTAATAGATGGTGAAATAATTTGAAGATAAAAGTATGTTAAAATTCTTTCCAGAGGCTCCTACCTGCTCTACAATTGTGACTACAGTGTCTCAGAGCACATTTGTGAACAAGAGAAACATTCCTCTGATTTTAGTGGCAGCTAATAAATACCGTGAATTCTCTGAAAACATTGACACAACAGCTCATAACATTTGTGGGTAACTCCTTAGGGGGACAAGTCTGACAAATTATTACTTAAGAGGTAAATGAGTAAAACTTGTCTGAACAGTTACCAACAGCTATCCAAAATAAGCCTTGGGTAACTGTCAGGTACCTGCTACAGCAACTGCAGCACTGTTAGTGTCTAATTTGCTAATTCAAAGTCTGCATTGGGCTTATGTGGCACAGCTTTGGTAGCAGGGGTGCTGCAGGGGTGGCCTTTGTGAGAAGCTGCTGGAAACTTCCCCTATGGAGCTAATGCCAGCCACTGCAAGACAGACCTGCCACTGGCCAAGGCTGAGCCCAGCTGTGACAAAGACAGCACCTCTGTGGTGGCAGTGCCTCCAAGAACAGGGGAAACAAAAACAGTGCAGAAGAAATTGCAGCTGGGGAGGAGACAGAGAATGTGAGAGAAACAGCCCTGCAGACACCAGGGTCAAGGACAGAGGGGCAGGAGCTGCTCCAGGCATTTGGGCTGAGATTCCCATGCAGGCCCTGGTACAGACCATGGAGAGGCAGCTGTGCTCTTGCAGCCCACAGAGGTCCATGGGGGAATGGAGATCCACCTGCAGCCCCTGGAAGACCCCATGGCAGAGCAGGGGGTTTGCCTGAAGGAGGCTGCAACCCCATGGAAGCCTGTGCTGGAGCAGGGTCCTGGCAGCAGAGAGCAGCCCATGCTGGAACAGGTTTCCTGGCAGGACTTGGGACCCCACAGGGGGCCCACACTGCAACAGTCTGCTCATGAAGGACTGCACCCCACGGAAGTGACCCACACTGGAGCAGAGGAGAATGTAAGGAGTCCTTCCCCTGAGGAGACAGGGAATGTGTGATGACCACAATCTCCCATTTTCCCATCCCTGTGCACTCCCCTGTGGGGAGAAGGAGGTAGAGAAAATGGGGAGTAAATTTAAGCCTGGGAGGACGGGAGGAGTGAGAGGAAGGTGTTTTTAAGAAGTGGTTTCATTGCTCATGATACTTCCAATTGAAGCAGAGTAGGAAATAAACCAATTGCCTCAAGTTGAGTCTGTTTCACCTGTAATGGCAATTGAATGATCTCTCCCTGTCCTTGCCTCTCAGCTCATAAACCCTTTTTTATACTTTGGCTCTCTTGTCCAGCTGAGGAGGGCAGTGACAGAGTGACTTTGGTGGGTTCCTGGCACCCACCAGGGTCAGCACACCACAACATTAATTGAAGAATGTCTCTAAGTCTACTGAAGGAGCAGCTACATGGTAGACTAAACTAAGCACTTTATACCACAGAGCAGATGTTTCAGGTCACTGGCAATTGTTGGAATGTTTGTTTGTTACAGTACACTGTGACTTGCTATTGTAAAAGTAGTTACGATCACTCAGTAAGATTATGTTTATATAGGCTGACACTTACTTGGTGTTTTCCACCAGACCACTGCCCAAAATGTTCCATTTCTTCTACTAACTCATCACAGGCAGTGTCGGAAAATATGGGAAACCAAAACACATCTGGACATGGCTACAAAAAAGAAATTTTAAAAAAATTAAAACTTGATCCTCAAGCATATTCTCATGAAAGCAAAAACTCTCACCTACATTCTAAGCCCTGACCCAGCACAAAGAATTTGTCAGTGCCACCACACCTTCTCTGCCTGAGGGATCTAAATAACAACCCTGGTGTTCCACATTACTGGTGAATATGGGAAACAGCTTAAAACTTAACACTGCTTTAAACACAAACAATTTATCCCAGGTTTTTATAGAGGCGAAGTTCATTAAATCACTGTCCCTAGTTGTCCCAACTGATCATCCAATGCAAGTGCTCTGTCTGGATCAGTTGCATGAAAGCAGGCAGCCTGTATCAAATGGCAAGAACTCGGCTCTGATCCAAAACAGGAAAAAATCTGTTTAGTCACAGACCAGAACAGCATTTGTATGGAAATAGTTACTGCATGCCAATTTATTATCAGTCACTCCCACAACTTTTTAAAAACTGCTTATACTCACCTGTTCTACTATGTTATCAGTGAAGATTTTTGAGTAGTTTGGATTTATATAAGTTTCCTTCCAGTCCTAAAAAAACATGATTTAAAAACAAAACAGACCAAAGACATTTATAAGTGATAAAAAATTATTTATATTCTATTCATTTGCTCTACATAAAGTACTGGAAACAATTTCTTATTTTCATAAACAAACTGGTTCTCACCATGTCAAAAATCATGAAACCTGTTAGGTCAGGGCCGTATCTCCATACTCTGGTCATCAGCTGGCTTACTGATATGATATATTATCACTTGCTTAGATGGGTGAGAACACCTTTTAGCACATAATCAGTATTTACCACACAGTAAACAAATGTTCTCCAATGTGAAGTCTTTACATTTCAAGTAGTTTATATTATATACATTATATATTTTTTTAAAGAAAATAACTGTTTCATCAATAATTAAATGCATACCACAGGATTCTCAAATATCTGCCAGAGGTCATTGTTGTAGTGGGAAGTATTGTAATTGGCTGTAGAAAGAAGTCTTCCAAACTCATGTCTGTTGGTAATGTACATGAAAACACCCTATACCAAATAGAAAAAGCACCATTAGCAAAACTTCCATCTTAGTGAAGTTTTAAAAAGGTCTGTTCATGACTGCACTTTCATAAAACATCATCACATTTGCATACATGTTAAAAGGTGCTGTTAATTTAGCATCTTAATTTTCAAATGGTTGACTCTAATCACCAACTACTCTTCATAACTTTTTGTTTACAAGCATTTGCCTGCATTTATTTTCTAAAGACATTACACCAAAATATACATTGTTGAGAACATATATAGAGTTATAGAAAGGAAAAAGCAGAGGAGTGATTGGTTGATTTGTTTTCCAGAAAACCTAAGCAGACACACTGAAAACATCTGATCTCAAACTGAAAATGCTCACACACAAGAAAACCAACATCTAGGGTTCAGTTTCAAATTCAAAACTGAAAGAATATGCTAACAATCAAAGAGTTCACAAAACTCAGAACAAGAAACTTATTGCAGAGTATTCACTACATGATCCCTCTGGTGAATTGGCCTGAAATAAAAAGATATTGGCAAATACAGCACACAAGAATATTCAGATCAGCATCCAAAACAGCTGAGCACTCTGAAGTCTGTTTATGTAATTATGTGCAAGATACCAAGTGTGGTAAGATACAGCTTTATTATCAAGCTATTAACAGAAGGTATTAACAGAACTCTCTTGATTAGAAGTAGTAGCAGAAAATAGTATTTTTAAAAAGAAACTTAAGATTCTATGGGATTTCTTTAGTTTAAGGTTTTTCAGACTAAAACTTTATTTCTGAAATATTTGTGACTTTTGGATTTGTAGCCAATGAAGACATTACCATTTGGGTACTTTGGTACTTCTGTCTATGTTTTTGTCTGAAAAAGAGTTAAACTGTTAGAAGGACAATGATTATGTTAAACATGCCCAGTTCTGGGTGCTTACCAAATCATAAAATATCTGCAGCAGGGAGAATAAGGAGGGCCTGGGTCAAGAAAAACAGCTTAAAGTGACAATGTGGTCACTGAGGGGGCCTGGCAGACCTACCAGGGATTTGAGCTTTACTCCTTCCTAGGACTGCTCCATCCATTTTGGCTACAGAAGCACAGTGTCAGCACACCTTGACCTTAAAAGCACTGAGGAAACCCCCCTGAAGAAAGAAAGAGCCTGAGATGCTTTGAGCTGGGCATGAGAAACCAGTCCCTGGCAAAAACCTGAACCTTAGAAGATTGAAGAGAAAGCCAGAGCAGTATTTCATCAGAGGAAGTGGACAGAAGAAAAGTATCTTCCTGTGGTAGAATGACACTGCATGTAATAATAAAAAAAAAATAAAGCAACACCTTTGGGGGTCTGAGCATATGGAATGTTTCCGAAGAAGGGGAGTCTTTTTCCCTTTGTAAAGTCTAAAATGAAGGAGAATCATCATATCAGTTTTTCTGACAAAATCTCTCTTTTTTTCTGTCTATCTTTAGGTTTCCACAGTTACATCAGGGAAATAGCAGCCCTTGATCAAAAGCTGATATGCCTTTACAGACAACATGCATCTCCAAGCAAAGCTCTTCATACACATGTCAAAGCTGTTTCCACCAGCCCCTTCTTATCTGCTGCAATACAAAAACAAGCATGTACTAAACCCTCCTAACAGCCCAGACTGAGAAAGAGGAACAGAAGAAGCAATTTTCTGATGAGCCAGTTAGATTAGTTTAATGAGCACATGGAAAGCACAGGTTTGCAGAAACTGATGCTGAGGAGGTTTGAATACAACAGGACTGGGCAGGGATGTTCAGAAGAATCAGTACAAACAGAGGAGATCATGCCTTGTTATGAGGGAATAAAAAAATTAATACTTGCCAACTTTTCTTGTTCAATTCAGCAAAAATATTTTTCAATGCTATAGTGTCTGGAAATAGGTCTGGTTTAGGTCTTATTTGTCTCTGTGCTGAAACTAGTGTAAATATCAGTAGAAATATGGATTTACAGATTCATAACTTTACAGTATAAATAAGTTCTCTCATTACTTCCAGATTAATGCAAGTAACACATATCTGATACTGTTTTAATCTATCTGGACAAATTAATGAGTAATTCATGCTCCCTAAGAAGATTCCTACCATTTCTTAAATCACCTAGGCTTTTTATATAACACTGCCCATCATAAGTTTAAATATATATCTACTTAATAAAAAAATTGCAAAATATTCCAACTTAGTCTGCTAGAAGCTTCTTCATACTATATAAAAATGTGCATGATAGAGATGTTCCAAATGCATTGCTAAGTTTTAAGTCATACACAGCAGAGAAGTTGATCCCTCTTTCATCTGTTGAAGTTGTGCCAGGAAAGGCATTTTAACCTCAAGAGAAATTTTCAGGGAATTTAACTAGAAACCACCATGCAGTCAGTGCATCAGTGCACTGATCTTGAAAAAAGCTCAGTTCTCAAAAATTAAAAGAACTACAGCTAAAGGGTTTTATGACACAAAAATTGGCCAGTACTTTGAATAAGCAGTAAAATATAATATCCAAGATCAATCAAGTAAAGCAGTCTATGGGTGCAGCAGGACACAAAGAAATGTGTGTACTTGAAAGCAAGCTGTCATAGATACACCTTACCATTTCCCTGGCATTCCTGCAGAGAGCCATATCAGGATCCAACTTATCACGCATGAAGTAGTTCTTTTCTTTCATCTCAGATCTAAGAGTTTGTCCCTTAATTAAGTATATATTAGCCATATAAGGGATATTCCATACTCCTCTGTTGAAAATAAAAACACAACTCAAAAACAGTTTAAAGCTATGAGAACTAATTTGTTGCCTATTCTATTAAATCAGCATTTCTGTATTTGCTGACAAGACTAAGCAAGTTGCAAGGAGAAGAGGCTGAAAGGTTCCCAAGACACTTGGAAAACTACATCTGGACATCTCAAATGTAGGCGTAGGCAGTAATTCAATTTATATGAAATACTGTTGTAAAAATATAGCAAGGTCAAATTCTCTATAGAGTTTTAACTACACAATGTACTTCATGTTTCCACAGTTGAGGCAATCAGTCAAACTCTCTTATGATATTATTCTACACTACCAGATGGAGACAGTAACTCCAAAACAGATTTTTAAATGAGTTTAAAGACTTCACACAGCTGGTCTGACCTCCTCACACAAATACCCACAGACCACAGCAGGTCATGTATTTATGTGAGTTGAGCCAATATCAACACAAAAGCATTGCTTTCAAAACACTCCCTCTGCAGATTTCCCCTCTCTCAGTGCCACAAGCACATCTTTATCATAGTAGGACTGAAAATAAGCCAGTCCTATTCAAGCAGTCTGTTCCAGACCTTTTTGTTCTTCCAGGGCACAGAAAAGGCATCACCCTATGGAACAGCCAAGCTTAGAACAACATCATATTCATTTAGGGCAGGGATAAACCCAAGAGTTTATCCTTGACAAAAGTATTACTGAAGAGCTCCTTAAATATACTTGACATAACATATAGAATGAAACACACAAAGAAATTATAGCTGTTCCATTGATTAAGATTTGACCCAAAGAGATGACAAAGTCATTTGATGAATACAACAACCATTCCTTTTGGCTGAGGTTCCAGGGATATAGAGTTTTGGGTTTGCTATTTGTTTGCCCTGCCTTTTTCTGTACTGTACACTGCTAGAGCAACCAGTCACCATCAGACAGGTACCAGTAATGACCGTGTCCAGTATTAACACCAGCTCATCACACTAAATGATGCCTTTTTTTCTAGGTATGAAGGGCTAAAAGCAATGAAATAGAAAATACAAAACCACAGAACTAACCTAAACTCTCCAGGAATAATACCATATTCTTATATTTCCATGCAATATGTTCCCAATAACCTAATAACCATACTGGTTGCCTTTACTTTAACTATTAGCTTACAGTTACTTACACTCTGTTCCCTTGGACAATATCCACATAATCTTCTGATCGAGCATAATAACCATCTGGGCTCAAAGCACCCCAGAAATTGGACCAAAGCTTCCCATGGCGAGTTACGAGCGGAGCAATTATCTTTCTGTGAAGTGACACATTGAATAAGAAAATATGAAACTCTGAAGCATTTGAAATTCACATCAGGAATTGCTGTTTGACAGGAACAAAATGCTTTGTGAATTGTTGGCCTCCAAGCCCATTATGAACCATGGCAATGAAACACCAGAAGTAAACAAAGAGGATTTAACTCTGCAAAAACAAACAGGATCTTGTTTTCTCTGGACAGACCCCAGAGAATCCTTTCAATTTAGAGGAAATTCTACAAAATAAGAGATTTACTATACCTGTTCTGTTCTATCAGTATTCTTAAAGTTTTTGGGTTTGTCAGCACAACATCTGCATCTATGCTTAAGTAATATTCACATGTTTTATCCTGGCGACAAAGGTCCCTAAAAAGATAAAAAAGAATGATTAACTCACACACATCCAGAAAAAAATCACAAACAACAAAACCAACAAAAATATTTTAAAAAAATCCCCAAACCGCATGTTAGTACTCAACTGATTCATTGCATTAAAAGCCCTCTGCAGCACAGTATTGTAAAGAAAGGCGTGTTTAGATTACAGTAGTGTGATTAACTAAAAAATTAAAATACATGCCTCAGATGCCTGATATTTCTCTTTTAATAAACTAAATGGCCTCCAAGTCCAGTAATACCTTCTATACAGTGTCCTAATGGAAAATGGGGCAGGAGGAAAATGTCACTAATTTATATAGCTGGGTATCAGTACAATCACTTAATAGTGAAGTATGACCTTATTTAGTAAGCTCCTCTAGCAAGTAACTGCATGTGGCTGCAATGCTGTCTTTGCAAAAAGATTCCACAGATGCAATCTGCTGATCTGAATGGTAATTGAAACCACATGGAGAGTGCAGGAAAAAAAACTATAAATGTATATTTTAAGACCTTTTCTTTGTCTTTCTGTCCTACAAGAACAACACAGTTGGTAGAGAGAAATATAAAGTGATGGCAAAGGCAGTGAATTTATACTGGAGAAAGTAATTGAACATGTCCATACAATATTTCTATCAGTTGTGATTTTGATCTCAGAAGAATAAATTATTTGCACAAATTCCCATGCCTTCAAGAGAAAGACAAAGAAAACACATTCTACTGTAAATATGAAAGATACACAGCCTATGTTTGTATGTTTCTGGCAGGGTGCACTTGCTAGGCCAAAACTTGGTATAGTGAATTCAGCTTTCCTATGCCATCAGCATTGTAGGAGATTATAGCAAATGAAATACACTTTCAGAGAAAGTGGAAAAACTTCCTCAAGTCAGTATTACAGCAATAGCTTCCTATCAAGCAGGTGGCATTACTGAATTTGTCTATTTTCCCTATTTTAATTCCACCGTAACAGCTTGAAACATTATTTTACTTTCTTGCTTTAAAGTATCTATAAACAGTGCTTTAGTTTAAGTTCCACTTGATTTGACTGACTGTGACTGTTTTCTGCAAAGGCAAAGATCTCTGTCACTTCAGAAGATCTGATAAAGGGTGGATGTGACAGGTTACACACAAGTCAAGGTAAGGGCTGGCATGGCTTCCTGCCCGCTCTTCTTCCACCCCCCTCCAAACCTAGCACTAAATCATCCACCAGGATCACTACTTAACACTTTTTGGGTCTTTCCGTTCAAACTTTCTTCTGCTTGAAGGACTCAAGGTATGACTTTGTTAGAATCACAGTGGAAGGTAGAGCTTTTTAATTCCACAGCTTTAAGCAATCCTTCTCCTTCAAGCTTGATCACTGAAGATGTAGCAATAATTTCAGACAAATTTTTAAAATACCCATGTGTCAGGAATGGTCTTCCCACTGCTGCTAAAACTGTGTTTGAACACACCCCCACAGTTTAAATCTCTGGTCAGTCTCTGGGTTTGCCTTAACTGACATCTTCAGTGTTAATTTTCTACCTTATATAGACATTTTTTTATGATAGGAATTCCTTAATCAGCACTTTCTCATATAATTGCCCCAACTGAACAGCAGATTTTATTTTGGCCATAACATGGTGCTGCAATTCAGTTTCTATGGTATTTTCCATTACTAACCCATTCTGTTCAAAGCTTTACAACCACTGAACACAACTCACATGTAGCTTTATCACTGGCTTAATTACAATTATTAATAGTAACCTTTTACATTGCACTTGGCATTAGGTGTTAAATTTCTTCCAAAAATATTCAGCTCCTTTATTCTTATTCTAATGAGGAAAATAGACCTGAGACCAACAGACTTGATGCCAGTCCAGGGTTCCAGCCACAACACTGGCCAGCACTGCCTCAAAAGCAGGTAAACCTTTTGCTGCTACCAAAAAGATTAATCAAATTAATGTTTTTAATTATAAAAATTGTATAAAGGGGAACAAATTTATATTTATTCATAGGCAAATATGACTGGAAAATTAAATACATAATAGCAAAATGCATTGTCCTTTAACTTTTGCCTTTTTTTGTTTCCCATCCCTTTTAAATCCAGAACCAGAGGACTCCATTACAACTGGTCCCATGTGCTTAGTGTTAGAAACCCTGCTGTACTTCATTCACATAGTAATCCAAACCACAAAATACTAAATTAAAAGTTTAGGTGGAAGCCACACTCAGTCATTCAGTAATCTGTTGAGAACTCTCTGAAAGCATTCCTGTCTTAAATAGGAAATGTCAGGGTTACTATTCTGACTTACTTTTTGCTCCTATTTCTTTCTTTACAACATAGAAGACTGGATCACCACATGGCAGAACTTATTCTTCACATTTGACATGATGAGTTGAATCTCAAAACACTGGAAGAATTATGCTGCAAGCATGAAATTTTGCCATTTGGTGATCCTTTGCACTTTAAGGTCACTGACAAAAATCTCCCCAAAAAAACCCACAGGTTTCAGATGGAGAGAAAGAAAGTGATAAAAGCTTCAGTCAAAATTAATAAAGCAAGCACACTCTCAAGGAATTAATGCATCTTCCCTTTAGGCTTTCAGTGTCACCCAGTAGCTTCGCCCAAGGAAATAAATCTAACCCTTAAAATTCCCATGCTTTAAGTATTACATTCTTACCATGCAGGCTAACCTTTCCAGGCACAGAAATCTCAGATTTTATGTGAAAGCATTTGTTATGGATACCCAGGTCACTCCAAGAAACAAATGGAAAGTACTTTCTGGCAAAGCTCATGTGTACAGTAATAGGCTTCCTTATCTACATTCAATGGCTCATTCATTGAAAACCTTCAATCTACTGGCTTTACACTCCACTTGCTCTAAACCAAGACCAAATGTTGCAAAGAAAGCTGTGTTCTTGTACATGACTTAGAGCAATTTCAGTGTAGTAAATAACAAAAATTTAGAAGAAAGCCAAGATATTCTGGTTGGCAGCGTGAAGCAAAGCTCAGCAGATCAGTTTGAAGTATTTTACAATCAGTGATGTTTGATTGCATTTAGAAACCACAAGTCCATTTGGAAGAGTGACCTCATCTGAAAATGGGAAACTGTCATAGCTCTTCCCTTCATCACTCTTTCCATTGAAATATTCCAAGGGGCTACTTGTTTATAACAGAGACATATTTTCTACCCAATTTCTTTACTACTGAGCCACCTTTTTTTTTTAGACATAGTTTGAACTTGTAATTAATCAGGTTATCATTTTTAGACCCCTCAGTTTGGAAATACAATTCAAAATGTGAACTGCAAGCCCAAAGGGAGAGCACTTAAACCATTTGACAGACCTCTGAAAGAAAAGGTGTTCTAGATACAAGTCTGTAACCAAAAGCCTGGTGACATCACCTGCCATTTAGAGTTACATTTTGCATCTCCCCAGACAGCCACAACAGTATAAACACATTCATATCAACCATCACTAAAAACAAACAAGTGTAGCCAGGAAACAAATAAAACAGTAATGTTTAGTTTTGTATCTCAGGCTTAAGTAGTGCTACCATAGTTACCACACCTGGAAGCTACTGAAATCAGATATGGGTGGAAAACTTTTTTCAGCAACACTCAAAGTTTTCCTCCTCCATCTGAGACTGAAACCTAAAACTGCTGAAGTGTTCAGGAAAGCAGCTCCAGAAAACCCAAGTCTCTAACATAAAACACTTGACCTCTGAGAGAAAGCTTTAATCCCTCTGAGAGAAAGCTTTAATCCCTGCTCCTCCACCCCCCACAGCCAAGACACTTGCCCTGCTCAAAGGCTGTGTTCTACTCCCTCCTGTGTCCATGCCATCATTTATCAATATCAAATTGGAACTCAGAGACAATGACTTAATATCCTCCTTCAAGAAACACACAGGAGACCCCAAACATAGTTCAAAATTCAACAGTGCTGTCAATGAACCTGATTCTGATCTCTCTACTATTTTTCCTGAAACTTTTGAAAGCTTTCAATGTAAACTTTCATTAAAATGTGCACATTCTCACTTAAAAGCTGAGATAAATGACATTTTTTAAAAACTTTTTGAAAATTCCTACCCAGTTCTGTTATTAATAATCTGAGGGAGGAACAAAAAAGAACCAACTCCCCCAAAAGACAAACCCTGAAGTCTGTAAGTACTGGGAGAAAAATACTATGGAAAATACACTTTTTATAAATAAAACCTCAGAAGTCAATGAGATAAATATTTTCTGACTTTCTATTATTACTTGAACATATTTAATTGCTTTTTATGTTTTCTGTCATAACAAATTCTGTAACAGCTGGCTGAAATCTCATCTGCAAGCAAGGCAAAACCACAGATGATTTTTCTTAAAGAAAAAATGAACCAACTGTAAGAACTCATACCTTACAGACAAAGGCTAAAAAAAAAAAAGACACAGAAATGCCATTTAAGTGTTTCAAGTGATGTGAATGCAAAAAAAATAATAAGACAACATGCAGCTAAACCTTCCTTCTCTTTATTCTGTTTAGTTTTCCTTCCTTTTTTCTTGATTCAGCCCACAACAATGAAAGCTGTGCACTCCTGTTTCCCAGTATTGTTGAATCCTAAAAAATCTTGCAGACTGCACAATTTTGGATCCTTTCCAATACCTACCCAACTTTCACAAGCACAGGAGAGGACTTTCCATGTCATGAACAAGCAAGAAATTAAATGCTTCAATTATTCTTCATTATATGAATGAGAAAAGTAGACCAAGGTTAGCTTCATGGTTATGAGTGAAATTGAACAAATGTTATTTTCTCACATTTATACTGACATGCGTGGGTCATTTACTGAGAATCTCATTGTGATTTATCACCACTTTTTACTGAGACAAAAACAAGAAAAAGAGAGGCGAGGAGAAAACTGATCAAACTTCATTTCATACTCCAAAGTATTCTGCTGAAAACAAACTAGGCTTAAGCTCCCCCTCTGTATTAACTGATCCCTGTCAGGCTTCTTCAACTAAATAGATTCTGTGTAAAATATGCAAGTGAAAAGATCAAATTAATTCTGAATCTATTGGAAACTAACAGAGAGACACTAAGAGCAGATTTGGAAAAGGAGAGAAAGCAAGTATTTGAGGCAGATAGAATGGAACTATCTGTCAATAATACAGACAGAGGCAGGAGAAAATGAATCAGAAGACTGAATATCAAACTCTAAAATCAGAATAATAACCAAGTTTGAAGAATCACTCTTTTCAAGGTATTCTCATTGCAGTGTTAGTGAGAAACAAATGAGTTGATGATGATCAAAGCCAGATGAAGGGCTGAAACCAAATAATATAGTAACTGCCTTCACCTTGAACATCCCAGATTTACAAGCTAGTCTTTTTAAAGAAATGCAAAATGTATTAGTTCCAGTGAAGTTGGTGTTTACAAGGGCAGCCAAGCCCCCCCAAGGTGTGCAAAGCAAGCAGTTGATTAACTGACTCTGCTTCAGACAAATTGAAAGGAGCCACTGAATTACATCTACATTGCTTACTTGGAAGATCCTACTACTCAGGTTCATATTTTTTGGATGATTCAGTGTCATTCCATACACACTGTGCTTCAGGTTTTCTCTACGTATCTCTTTAGGACAATCTTTATCAAAGCAGTCTTTGAAAACAGCAGCAACATGGCTCAAATCACATCCATAACATGGATAACACATCACACATATGATTCTCTCCCTGCCTTTCAAACAGGATTTGAAATTACTTTGTGGAAATATACATGTAAACTACTACTCTTTATCCAGAGATCAAGCAAGGACCATACATGAGAAGCTCTGTCACATTTTAAGTCAGTAGGTTCTATCAAAGATGACAAGTTTCAACATCTTTGAGTGAGATGTAGTATTGCTATAGATATTGATTACACTGAAGATTCTGCCTTATGCTGTCTATATAACAACAAAGAGGAAAAGGCAATTCCAGAAACTCTGCTTAAGTTACACAGAGCATTCACTACACATACACATTTGCCAATGTGGTACATCTGATTTAGACAGTATTAGAAATAAAGAAAGAATGATATATACATGTGAATGGGTGCTTAGCCTAACACAGGACATCTGCAGCACTTCCTAGAAAGGCAAGAGGAGAGTCTTGGACCTCAGCCAGAGATCAGTTTTCCAGTGGCTTCAACACAAAGCCCCATTCAAACAAATTTCCAAGAACAGCACTGAGACTCAAGACCTTCATTCTTTCAGCTGAGGCTATGAACAGCCTATGCTCTTAACCTCTGAACAGAAAACAGCCTGTTGAAATTAACTTTCTGCTCTGACACTCACAGAAGATTCGGTAGAAGAGTCAGTGAAAGAATTATCATGGGATGAATGAAGCCTGCTTAAGGGCCAAGCAAGGTGGTCCAGATCCTGGTGGGATCCTGGCCTTAGAAACTCCATCATATGGCTGATGTACGGGGAGAGCCACAAACCACTCTGTGGGAGGAGCCAGTCCTGCAGCCACTAAAGAGACCCTTAGGTCTGACACGGGATACAAACTCCAAAGTTCAACTTTAGGGCATGGAAAGTGCCAGGTTTAAAAGGTAAAGTTTTGTATACTCTAGTAAGAACAAAAGAAAAAAGTAAGACAAAGAATAAGATAAAGTCAGCTGCCTTTGCAAGAACTCCTGCTAGAGCACTTCTAAAGGCTATTCCTGCCTCTTTGAACCACAGGAAGAAAAATAATTCAGTCACCTGTACATCCAGGTCAAGCTTTAACCATACATTTACTTAAATATAATGCCACTTAAGAAAAAGAAAACAGAGCAGGCATTAGGACAACAAAAGTGCAATTGTTAAAATCATACCCAATGCAAAAATGAAAATATTCTGCAGTAAGGTAGCAGAAAAATAAAATAAATACTATGCCATCATCACAAGACAAGATGGCAAACTATTAAAGTAGCCCCAACCAGAGAGTTTTTTTCATAGTGATCGACAGCTTTTTATATTAGACAGAAATCATAAATCACTCAACAGTTCATATCTTATGTCTAGATCTTTTCTAACACAAAAGCTCCCATTTTCATAGCTGAAGATGTAAATGTTAAAGATGCAAAATAATACACATGCAAGATGGAAAAATGTGAGTGTATGCATCAATGTAACAGATTTATAAATTAGAACTTACATTCCCATGTTTCGGGCTTCTGCTTGACTCAGGTTTTCTTCAGGTCCAACAATTTTAATATTTCTGATAATGTTCTTGGCTTTTTCCCAGAATTTCTTGATGTGCTTTTCATGGTAAACCTCCTGTAATCATGTTAACATTTTTTATAGCAAATGTAAGGCATAAATTACTATGAATCATAAACATAGTGTCCAAGAACACACTGTATTCTGTCCTAAAGAACCAGATGCCAGTGTTTGAAGATATTCCAGTATATCTGTCATTAAAATGAACTTCCTCTGTCCAAAACTTTTGGAAAACAATCCAACACATCAGCAATATTAATTAAAGTTGTACAAAGATGCAAGATTCACAAACTAGCTATGCATTATTTTTCAGGATATACATGTTACAGTCTTTAAAATCCATCCTATGACCTCAGTGGCACACAGAAGTTTGTTATGCCCCTCCAGAATCACTTCAGAGAGGAAGCTGCACCTGCACCAAATTGTGCAGGCATAGTCATTTTTTTTTTAAATGTAGTCACACTGATAGTTCCTTTAATTTCTATTTACCCTCCCTCTATTTAAGAGCTCTCAGCTGTATGCAATACTTCCAAACCAGTGCCCTCATTGTAGATTTTGCCTGTTATGGCTGACATCAGACTAATTGAAATATTGGGTAGGACTTTTTCCCCCATCTATAATAAAAAGCTGTTCAGTCTTTATATTCCATTTCTAATACTATAAAACTTTTGGATGAAGCTACAAAACGTACATAGCCTACAATTCCCATATGCACATCACATTTATACCTTCAAAATCCCCTTAAAAAAACGCAGTGAGGACTTTAGAGATAAGCTCTACTTCTACTCCTTATCCTCCTTGTGCTAGCATATCAACATGCATATCAACACCAATGCATGCACACTAAAAAAGGCTACAATTAAATTTTACTCCCATTTATCTTCCTGATCCTTTTTTTCCAAAATAATTGCACACATCTGACACCTCACTCTCTCAAATCATAAAATCACAGAGCAGTTTGGGTTGGAAGGGACCTCAAGGATCATCTCCTTCCAACCTGCCTGCCACAGGCAGGGACAGCTCACATTAGACCAGGCTGCTCAAAACAGCACTACTGACTGAAGGCCCAGGGGAAGTATCAGCAATGCCAGATCATTAGCTAATTAGCAGGGAGTATTTAAAAGCAACTTATCTGCAGTGCCAGTCAAAATATATCTGAACACCCCAATCTTTCCATGGGACCCAGCAGGAGTACCAACAGAAACAGAAATGCAGTGGGGTATCAGCAAGATGAAAAGCAAATCCCATGTCAGCTATCAGTTATGTGGGATCACTGCTGTTCAGTCCTGAAGTGACCTGCAGCTGGTCCAGATGGTCAGTGTGGGTCACTCCCAACTGGAACTGTTCCATTCTTATTTTACTATTGTATGTCAGTCAGTACATCCTTCAGAAGCACACACTTCAAAATACATTTTTTCATTAGTAAAAGAATCTAAGCAGTTTCTTTAAATAGACTTCAGCAAGCCCTGACACAATTTCATTCAATTTTTCCAGCTCTGCAAACTAAATTCTGAAGGATTATCTCTTCTTACGCATTTCAACTGCGTTCTTATATCAAATCCACATACTCCACATTTTGATTCATCACATAATTTGCTAAATTGAAGCTTTGTACAATGATAGAGTCATACTCACATTATTATGAACGAAGATACTGAGTGCCTCCCGTGGGTAGTCCAGAGTCAACAGTCTGTCTAAAAATTTAGTTAGGAAAGGAGTGGGTTGTTCAATGAAAACACCAATTTTTACTCTTGGATATTCCTAAAAAAAATGATATTTTGACACAACCAATAAGACTTGCCTCTTTTCTAAGATTACTTATAGTAAAGAGCAACTAATGTCATGTACTAAACTTAGTCCACCCAGCTATCAAACATTCAAAACCAGCATTTTTCACCCCATTTGTTTTCACTGGCTTCACAAAATAAGCAAAGATAACAGATTTAGTATTGATATGAAACTCTTTGAATTTAACAACAGAGACTGGAAGTAGAAAATAATGTACTATGGTTTTTAAAATTCTTACTATAAAAAAACCACTAAAACAGCAAAAGAATCATTTCAGTAAATACACCTAGAAGAGAACGGCAAATTCTTTTTTTTTTTAAAATAAGGTACATATATATATTACATTTACAAGAAAATATAGGGGAGAATAACCTTTAAAAAATAATTAAAGGATAAATACTGCAAAATATTTTATTCAGCTGTACTTTCAGCCAAAGACTGCATTACCCTTCTATAAATGTATATGCACTATTTCTCCCCACTTGTTTTAAGTGGCTCTGCATTACTTCCCTATTCACTGATTTTAGAAAGACCTTTGACAAACTAACAGTTTCTCTCCTTACATCCAAGGATATTGAACTTTTAGGGACCTTATTTTTATATGAATTCACATCTTCTGATGGTATTTGGCTGCTTTGTATGTGCTTGATAGAGATCATGAGATCCTGACCACTAAAAGAAACACAGACAGCGCTTTTTTGTAGTCCTAAAGTGTATTATGGCACTATGCTAGACAAAGAAATTTAACCTTCAAAGGCCTCAACTCCCACACAAAGACATACACTGACTAAAAATTATTTCCATCTCTAAACCAGACAATTACTATAAAAAGTGAATCCATTACAAGGCTCAGAGAGAAACCTTATATGAGTATAAAAGGCTTCCAGCAAGCTTTTTAAGCAGGCCAACACCCGCTTGAAATCTGTCTGGATAAACCATCAACACATGCTGAGGTTTCACAGTGTCACTGTCTGCATTGGAACCCAGAAACATCCTGGCGAAGGCCCCAGCTCGGAAACAGCCCGTGTTTACCCTGACAACCTCCTATTCCCAGCTGCATCTGCAAACCCCCTAAGTGTTGGTAGGCAAGTACAGCCACACAGAGACCCCCAGGAACTCCAAAACAACTGATGAGGAGTGCCCTGAGGCATCTCCAACAAAGCACCGGTGGCACTCTCTGGTAGCCACCACCCTGAGGCTGTCACAGGAACCGACCCCACTGATGGCCAGGGACAAGGAAAGCTGCACAGGCTTAGCTGAGCACACACATGTGCTACCAGGGGAAGAACTCCTGCAGTAACTGAATTTCATACATTTTTCTAATTCTGAGTCATTCTACCCTTATTCTCCAGGGGAAAGAGGTTCAGGCTGAATGTGCAAAGGCTGTAGGGACAATGAGGAATCACTGACACTGCTTCGGTACACTGAAATGTGAACAGCTTGGGTCTACACTGAAATCTCAGTGTGACCAAAGCAAAAGAGTGTTTAAAAAACTAGGAGTAAGAATTCCTGTAAACTGCATGTCCTCAAAGCACAGAGTTCATCAATCTAGATCCTGGTTTAACCATGAAGAGTTGTCACTGCATAATCTGAATCTAGGTCACAATGAGCATTGGTGAGTATATGAAATCAGAAGTTTCCCTTCAGCAAAACCTCTTTGGGAATACCCAGTCTGCACCCAGATGCTACATTTTCTCAGAAAGATTTTCTCATTTTCAGTGAGGTCATATATTTAACTTTTTAAAGTTTACTTTTTCATAAGTAGTAGATGAGTGTATGACAATTTTTGGAAGAAATACAGGACAATGTCTCACTACAATTACACAGAGCAAAGTCCAGGATCTCTTTCCACAAGACTTGCCAGTGAAATGAGAAGATGAGCAAGGTCATCCTTTTCAGCCACACTGGAAAGTCTCCACACCAGTAAGAAGCTTCAGAATTTAAAAGCAGTTCAAGGGAGATTAAACTGGGCAACAAACTTAATTTAGGTTTCAGGAAAAAGAAAAAATCAAAAGCCAAAACAAAAATGCCATAAGAAAGTGGCAAAAATTTGCACTTATTGAGTCCAAGTGCACTCTTCAACTTACTTTCCATTATGCTGCTTCTACTTGAACAGGTAGTTAATTAGAGGGTGGCACAGGCTGCTGACATTACCAGAAGATAGTAGTTACTAAGTTTTTCCACACCTCAGCCATGATCACAGCCAGGAGATTCTATTTCTGTCAAGAGGACAAGAACTGAGCAAAATACCCTTCATATGTACCTCTCAGCTCCTTTGCAGGCAGCCCCAAAGAACAAGCAAAATCCTCAGAAGATATGAGTGTATAAATGCAGTCAGATAAATGAAACAATATGGAGAAAATTATTAGAGGCACAGAGCAGGTACTGCTCTTGTCAATGAAAATTTCTGGTTAAGCAGCAACCAGACAGTCCTGAACAGAGAGCATGTTCAGAAAATGAAATACTGCAGGTATTAGAAATGCCTGAAGTAAACACTTCCACTGAGGCCAAGGAAAAGCCTTGTTACTTCTGCTGGCAGAGAGAGTGAGGCATGAAGTCCAAAGAATGCATTACAGTAAAGAAGACACATTCCAAGTAGATGTACATTAACTATAGGAAGCTATCCAGTAAATCATCACATCCCCCTTACTGGATTTAAGATTTAACTGCTCCAAAACCATGTCTTAATTACCAACACCACTGGAAAAAAAACTTTGACAACATTTTTCCCTCAGATAAATTTTATGATGGGAGTGAAAACACTATCTAATTAGAACCCCATTCAAATGTTTATCTTAAAAGCAAAAATAAAATTTTAAAATATAGAAAGAATCTGAAAGTTATTACAATTCCAGCAAATAACTTTTTGAGTTTATATTTCAGTCCATTAGCAACTTATTGCCCAGAAATTCTTTCACTTTTTCCTTTCATTATAAAGATAACAAGCCCCTCTTTCTTTCATCCTATCCTCAACGTGACCTTCTAAGACCTGTTCTCATTCAAATCTTCAATACAGAACAGAAATGAAACAGCTGCTGGAAAGAGCCTGTTAGGAATAATCAGAATTTACTTTTTCGTCCAAGTCTTATAATTTCACATGGTAGAGTTTAGTATTTACTCTGCCTCAGATTTATTGTGTACAAGCTGAAATATTTATAGAGACATGAAAGACATCATGCTTGGAGTGAAAGAGCCAAAGCTGCCAAGTACTGGTTATACACACACTCCATGTGTATGCATGTGCTTGTCCTGCAAGAGTCCTGAAAACTGGACTGAAATCCAGTCTCAATTACATCAGATTTTTTTTCTATAGAAATATATTAGCTTATATAGTACAAATATCTGTATTGTCCTCTTCAAGGTAAAGCAGTTTTGATTGTTTAATCTCAGAAAATAGTAATTGTAATCATGTTTTTGTTACAAACACTATTTGTAACAAAAGTTGTTCAAATTATGCATATTGAGTGTTTTTTAGGTCTGCTGCTAAAAATCTGAAATATCTAAACAGTTTTTCTTCCTCTCCCAAAATTCTAAATATTCTCTCAAATGTTGCACAATTCAAAAATTGTTCATTCACCCTCACTGAACAGAGGTGAAGATCTGGAGGGCTTTTGGGGATGGCATCACCATCAGTAATACTGTGAAAACCTATATTAAAATACATGCATAAAACCATTCCTGAAAGTAGTTAAACAATATTGCATAAGGAAGCCACTTGGCCTCAGAAATCACTAAACACTTATCAACTGTACCCAAAAGGGCTTTGTTCCAGGGAAGAGTATTCTTACCTTTACTGCTGACAGGTCTAGTAAGTCTAAATCACAAATACTGCAACCAGTTTCCCGTGTCCAAGCATTAGGAATATAGTTTCCCAAATAATTCAGGTGAATCTGGTAAATAAATGAACAATTCAAATTAATGACAGATGCATGCAAAGGCAGATCTGTACATTTCAAACAATTCAGGTTTATTCATTTAATCACTTGTAACTAAAGGCAACTTTCAAGAAACAGACATACAAAATCAGCAGGTAAAAAATTATTCTTTTTCTTTTACAAAACAGATTATATATGTACAAAAAATTCTAAAAAAATAGTATTTCATAACATTGACATGCACTTGAGGTGAAAAATAAAAGTATTACATGTCAGAATGTGAGAATAATTTTGTATCCATTTCAAAGAGTGTATCTAACCAATGCAATTTACTAATCTGAAAATCAGAGAGATCAAATATGAAACAGAAGTATCTTACAAACAAAAAACTACTGGGAGTTAATTCTGGGACTTATTTTCATGCTGATTTATTTAATAACTGGTGAAAACTTTTTCCAACCCTAGCATACTGTCATCTTCTTGATTCAATTCTATGTTTAAAACAGAAGAATGTAACCACATTGACAAAGTGATGCATAGAAAGAATTTCCTCTTGGTTTTTAAAACATCCCCACAGGCAGAGGTTGAGGGTTTTTTTAACGTACCGTAACACATGGATTAGTAGAAGTTGTTTCATCCTAAGGTGTTTGCCCAAATGTAAAATACAGAACCTTTCTTTTCACTAGCAACATGTCAGCAAAGCCAGTGATGACAGAATTTGAGGATTTAACTGAGGCAAAAATAGCAATGTGGATGGAATTTGTCATACATTTCATCTCTACTGAGTAGTTATAAGCCAAACAGATAAAATCATCATTAAATCCAGCAATACCAAAATCAAAACACAAGTGCAAAAACCAAGTAGCAGAATTCCCTGGGATATTCATGAGTTTCAAACTCTACTTCATTCTTCTGAAAGGCATTTTCTGAAAACAAGGAGCCACACTGAGGAACATTTATTCAGAAGAAATTAGAAAGTAGCCATGCTCAATCCTTCAGCCAACAGACACTACTACAAAAGATACACCTTTACACTTCTTTGGCTTAGAACAAGGTGCAGCTGCAATATTACCAAAACACAACCATTTCTCTCTGAGAAACTGTTCAGGGACCTCTAAACCACTG
Source organism: Lanius collurio (assembly GCA_020086605.1). Taxonomy (NCBI): domain Eukaryota; kingdom Metazoa; phylum Chordata; class Aves; order Passeriformes; family Laniidae; genus Lanius; species Lanius collurio. The sequence goes on from JACBWW010000019.1 coordinate 11,553,457, forward strand.
AATCCTTACACATGAACAGAATCTGTCACAACAGCTGTTTCACAGGGCAGTGTCCTACCACATGCCCAAAGCTGACAAGCCATGGGCACACTGATGGCAGGGATCAGGGACACTGAAGGCAACAGCAAAAGGCAGCCACACGTGGACCTAGAGAGACACACACACTTATACAGAGGCTTTTTCTTTTGCCTAAATACAATTTATTATTTTATATATGTGTATACACACACACACTGGGTCTAGGGTAGGAACAGATGTGTTACTATTTTGTATCCCAGCCTGTCACTCCTGGTGAGATTATCCTCCCCTCTAGTCTTCTGATTGCCATTTAATAACCAGACAGACATTCTTCACTAGCTTTAACAACTAATACAAGCCTTGTGTCAGTGAACAAATTAACAAAAGCTTACTTGCTTCTAACATGCCAGGCTACAATGAATTTGGGAGCAGAATTAGTTGTTTCAGCAACATTATCAAGTTACAGTGACAGCAGAATAATATGAATTAGAATGGGGGTTTTATCCTCTCAATTACAAATAAAATTAAATGGAAATGTGTATGTTGTTTCATATTCTTCTCTCTCCAATAATGTAGTGGTTTTACATGAAAATAAAACTAAACTGTTACTCACTTTAGTTGGACCATTTCCATGAATGGTGACTGGCAGGGTGTCATACACTGAATTCCTTGCTCTTACTTTTCCTTCTTCAAATTTCAAAAGGACTTCATCTGCAAATCAACACAGCAGTAAAGTAAGTTCATAAACACAAGCTAAAATTTCAGAGCTCTTTAAATCCTTGCTGATACAATATACCTTGCTATTGCAATTTTTGTCAGTATTATTTAGAAGCTTTTGTTCAATTTTTTAAACTAGATCTTGAATTCTAAGCTCTTTATGATAAATAAAGTGACATCAAACTTCCTAATTTCTCATCAGTGGCTTCAGTGTTGGAATAAAATCTGCTTTAAAAATAATTCTAATTAAGTGCAAATGCTATTTATAGAGAAATCATAGTTATTTCAGATATGATCTGACTACAAAAATTCATTCCATAATGGGAGGCCAAATGTAAGAAAGGAAGTTTGCACAGATGCATTTTTCCATTTAAATTCATGACAGTTAAACAGAGGAAATTCTACATTATTCCACATTCTGCTTCATTATGTATAGCCATTTGCATCTAAAATGCAATTTTAATTACTAATCTTACTCCTGTAATTAAGTTTTTGAAAGGCAGATGGAAAAATGGTCCTTAACTCTGTATTTACTGCCAAGCTCATTTATTTAGAACTATTTTTCCTATTTTAAGTAAAATATTTTTTCAATGAGAGAATTCAATTTGTAATCAACTCATAAGACCTGTAACTAATCTGGTAACCAGGTTTACCCATCCAAATATTTCCTTATATATGCATATGTTTAGGAACTACATTCAATGGTTAAACAAAAAAAGTGTTAATAATAGTTAATCAAACACACAATGTGCAAATCATACACATACCAACAGCTCCATTTAGGGTCTGGAAAATTGTACATTTGTGGTCCAAAGTAATGTTAATGCGCTCCTGAAATCAAAGCACCAGAGATGTTGAGGTGTTCTAAAGCCAATGTTTTTACAGTAACATTGCAGTTATACCACAGTGGCAGCAAGGAATCAGGGAAAATGACTATGTGTTCTTTACATTGTTACATTTTTCTGTATTCCCAAGTTGTGCAGTTGTATGGCAATCAGTTTTGCATATGCAGAAGCTTTAAACTTGAAGGATGAAGGTCATAACTTTCCACAGGAACTGCAATTTAGCAGCATAAGCCAAAGAAAACTTGTGTCTTAAAAAAAAATTAACAAGACTTGGCTAAAAAACAAAACATACTGTGTTTCAGAATCATAAAAATGCAAAAGTCAAATTTAAAACATGTTCCCAATGTTGTATTACTTATCCTAGCTAGATTCTCACTTCGATTACCATGTTTCACCATTTTTAAAATGTTGATTCAAGTATGTAACATTTAAAATACACTTAAAAACCAGATGACACAGATTACATCTTTTGTTTTGGTCTTCCAAGATTTTCTTATGTATTCTATAGCACTGGGCATATTATTACTCTACAAAGAATCAGTGGTGATGCATAGTAAGCACCATGGAAGTGTTTTGAACCATGTGCAGCAGTGCTCTGCACAGATACACAGCTTTGGCCTAGAAGACAATCTGTTTAGACAATGAAGTCTATTACTCCTGACTTGGAGGCAGAAATCAGCTTTAATATCTCTACACCCTGTCTTTTCAACTGTGTACCTGGCATCTGGCTTAACTTGCATAAAAGCAAGTCAGACTGGAAGGCTGGAAGGAACTCCCTATGAGGAGCAGCTGAGGTTTGTCTAGTTAGAGGAGCAGGCTGAGAGGCCATCTCTGTGCTCCCTGCAGCTTCCTGAGCAGGGGAACCGCAGAGGGAGGGGCTGACCTGGTGGGAATGGTTCAAAGCTGCACCAGGGAAGGTTCAGACTGGACATGAGGAAACATTTTTTCATGAAGAGGGTGGTCAAACCCTGGATCAGTTCCTAGACAGGTTGTCAATTCCTCCAAGTCCATCAAGTGCTTAAAAAGCATTTGGGCAATGACCTTAGTAACACACGTTAGCTTTTGGTCAGTCCCATACTGGTCAGCCAGTTGGACTAGATGATCGCTGTAGGTCCCTTCCAACAGAACTATTCTATTTCTGAATCTGTATCCAAGCAGACCTGATTTTCCATTAAGTTATGCCAGAAAAAACACATATATATTTCAAGAACTTTGCATCTGCCTTAACCTTACAAATTACCAATATCTTTCTCAAAATTCTGCTATATCAGCTTCTAAAGACTTTTTTGCATCAATATATTGTGAACTTTTCTTATCCCTCTTTTTCCAGCATCAGGGACATGCCTCTGACATCTGTCATGCTTTAATGGTGTTACTCAGCAGAGGACTTTAAGTGAGAGAACAGAGAGGTCTTCACCAAAAATTTATGACACAGCTTTATTGAACATATTTGCACAAAAAGCTGAAGGCAGGATCTGAAATGGCAGCAAGCCCAAATATAAAACACTGGATTCAGCAAGTAGTTCAGTGACACCCTGGAAATATGCCACATTCTCTGTCCATCAGACTGCCAAGTACATGGTAACCTCATTGAGATGAATGTGTCTGATCATATACCTCAGAGCTGTTATTTCTAACAATGAAGCACAACCTGCCTGGGTCTGAAGACAGCCTGAAATAATATATCAAGTCATGACCCTTTGGGAGCCTGTTCATCATTCCAGCAGTAGGAACCCCAGGAGAACAAACACAACTGTCAACATGGCACTCCAGTATAAAGAGACAGCATTCCTTTTCATCCCCCAGTGTTTTATGGGGAGCAGCATGTCATTTCAAACAGAAAGAAATGGGAAAGCACGTTACTACCTACCCTTGCCAATGGGTCAACATAGATTTTGGTGTAAAACAGCTGGTCATCATCATTATCCTGCAGATTCCATTGCTGCACAATACGATTTATGTATGGAGCATAACCAATAAATCCTGCAACATCACACACACACAGGTTATTTCCATACAAAACATTACCCTGCCAATGCTGTCTACCAATCAGGGGCTTCATTCTGAGTTGTGCCAGTAAAGAAAAAGTATGAAATTTATGAAACTTGGCTCAAAAGCCAGTCTTCTTCCTGAGGTATGTAACATGTCTATTTCAAAAAGTTAATAATTAATGGTTATTTTTATACTAATGGTATTTTAATGGAAAAAATAAATCTGATCTGCCTAGGATAGTCCTGAGAACATCAAAGCATGATATCAGACTATTACTCTTCCCAAGAAGCCCATCTGTGGAAAAAGTTTCATTTTCATCAATCACTTCTTACTGGCAGAGATGTCTGAATCTAATACTGTCAGAAATCCACTGAAAGTCCAACTCAAAACCAATACACACCAAAGGAAAAAAGGTAGGGCACATAAGTGAGGGAAAGAAAAAGGGACAGTCTCAGGTCTGCACACTGAAGAAAGGTGCCCCAGAAATGACACACTCAAAAGCTGCTACAGAGCACAGTACCCATATCAGTGCATGTATTAATCAAGTGCAAAATTATTAGCAAGATGGCATTTAAAGGAGGAGAATTAATCTGTCATTGAGATTAACAGGAATAGTTCCCACTCCTTTTAAGAGCTGTGTAAGCCATGCTGACAGGCCAGGCAGAGCTGCCAGCACATCCACCCCACGTGCAGAGACCTCCAGGAACCAGGCAGCTGAGTGAGGGAATTCTGTGACCAGGCTAAACTGTGCCTATAAATAGCACGTGCTGCTCTGCCTGGGCTTGTACTCTGCATTGTTCCTGAAGCAATGGGGTCATCCTTGCACAGCATTTCGCTGCCACACACAGTTGCTTGCTAGACCCTTACTATATTTATCTGCTTTTTGCAAGTTATTGCCAAACACGCACTGCAAATTTGAATGAAAACTATGCCTGAGCACAGAAGAGGAGCTATTCAAGTGGAGAGAGAAAGGGAGGGGAGGAAGATGACAGCATTTCTATGTCCTCAATTTTATACTTTGGGAGTTCAGGAACAGCTGCACACACAAGTACACAGAACAGATAACAGAGGTGGGTCATGCTCAAGTTCAAGTATTTGAGGATCCCACTTGCCTCCTGAGTTCAGGAATCGTTTTCCACTCCGGACAACAGGATACTTGTCAGCCAGCCTTTTATCTGGCCAAATTAGTCCATCTGCTGCAAACACCACTTTATGATTAGTTTCCTGAAATTTCTTTAGCAGTTCTTCAGGGCCCCCAGCAAAGATAACATCATAGCTTAAAAGGGAAGAAAATACATCCATTAGGTTAGTTTAAGTTTAATGTTTCTGTGTTCAAAAGAAGTCATTGGACTATCCAAATTTAAAAATCAAACGGCCCTTTTACTCTGAAAAATGACTCAACTAAATCATATTTAGCTGCCATGTAAAAATTCTGTACCCTTCTAGGAGAGAAACTTCAATCAATACTATTTATCCAAAGTAGTTTCCCCTTCTGCTTTTTAACATTCCACATTTTGGACATTTTTTTTCTTCAGATTTTGTCTACATGAAATTGATTTTCCTACTTCAGGTATTTTGAGTAAAAAAAAATACTTTTTCCCTTTAGAAAACTCTATGTTTTTAAGAGCAGCAATTAAAAAAAAAGAAATCAAACCTTAACAAATGAAAGAGCGTTGTGAGAGATGACTTGGGTAGTTTTCACTGGGAAAATCTAGATCTTGTTCCAAAACACAACAGTGCTGACTCTTCTGAAAAGCCTTATCAAGAATGTACTTAGATCTCAATGAAGTCTAGCTGCCCATAAAATGTGTATTGCATCCTGACAATACACAGATTTCTCCTTCAACCTCTTTAACATGCTGAAGACTTTAAAGGCTCAAAGTATCACAATATCTATTTATGAAAAACTTCCCCTGCCTTTACAGCCTGATCAGATTTGAGTCTCAGTTCCTACTGAGGACAAGGGCCTAAAGGTGGAGGGCTCATCAGTTACCAGTCAACAGTGTGTCAGACCAGAACAAAACCTGCCTGGGTTTGGCCAAGGTCCTGTAAGAATGGAGTGTCCCAAGCCTGGTGGTTTCTTGGGGCTGAACCAAATCTAAACCAACGCCTGGTGGGCACAGGGGGTTGGGAACACAACCAACCAAACCAAGCAAACAAACCAATCCTCCCACCATGGGAAGGGATGCCACACACTAGACCAGTCTGCTCAAAGCCCCATCCAACCTGGCCTGGAACTTGGAATTTGCCAGGGATTGGGCATCCACATCTTCTCTGGATGACCTGTGCCAATGCCTCCCACTTCAAGGTTCTCTTTACACAGCATGAAGAATGATACAGTGAGATTGGAATCGCACCACAGATCAGTCTCTGGTTGAAGCAGCAAAATATTTTAATGGCAGCATCTCAAGTCTGCAGTTTCCTCATCTGAATGCAGGAATATTTTTACTCTACACACATACCTCAGAAATTAAAAATCACGAGCTCTTATAACATTATAGCTACCAAAAACCAAGGTCTAACCTTAACCAAGACTTCTTTTGCAAAGCCTTTTAGCTGGGCTAACTAGGACAGCAGCTAACTAGGACTCCACCTGCAGTACACAGAACATTCTGCATTGCAATGTATGACCCAGCAATAGTGCCAACAGATCAACCATTACTGACTTATGGTACTCCTTTATTACAGTTCTGAAATTATTCAAGATGTCTTTTCTTTAAAGATTTCATTAAATTGGCCTAAGAGAACTGAACAACAGCTGGCTTACAAATGTGAAAAAAGATTTTCACCACAAAGCAAAGTATGAACCCTGGAGAGGAAGTGTGTTATGTAGTCTATATAAGTAAGTGGTTTTCTGAAAACACTGCTATGTTTTTCTGCAACTTTGGCAGAAGAATGCATGAAAGAAATTGTACATTTTGGACCTTCCCCAGTTTCACAAAAAATGTGCGTTTCTGCCCAAATTTACAGGAATACACTTCACTCCCTTTTCCACTGCATTTCTGTAGCCTGACTCAATGCCAGACTGAGTCTGTAGAGCACACAAGAAACAGGAGACACGTTGAAGACAGACAAAAAGAGATCTGTCTGAGGCTTTAACTTGTTAGTTTATGGCAGGCTGTGCTTCTCCTCTGTGATCAGGTTAGTGCTGCTGCTGCTATGACTTCCAGCTGCAGGAAGGAACCAAACACCCTGGAACATTGCTTCCAAGGACTGTCATTCTGTAAAGGAAAGCCAAAGTTGAGCAACATGCTGGGCCAGCCACAAGCTCTGCTTGTGCAAGGGATATGCTACTTAACACAGCACAGTTTATAATCCTAAACCCAATGCTGAGCTGCTAAACTGCAATGGATATTATGCAGCACTATTAATCCAGCATGAACCTACATTTTTCATTAGTGCTCAAGGCCCTGTGTTTTGTCAAGAGGTGACACACTGTCACCACACCTTGTCCTGGGCAGGACCTCCAACAGCCTTCCAGTCCTTACTGCCAGAGTCCTCATAAGATGCTTGATGAGGCTCACACTGTTCACTCCAGTGAAAAAGAAAACTTCTGAACACCTGTAAATGCATCATTTGCCTTGTTTACCTGCTATGTCAGATTGCATTCAGCCTATTCAAACCTCACCTCCTGCTGTAATGGAGAATTCACTTCAGGTCTACACCACTAAGACCATCACAAAACAGGTCCCAGGACTACCTTTGACAGTTTATACTGTTATTAGGGGTGATGCAATGACTTACTCTAAAAAGGACTTCAAAATTTGACAGGGAAAAGAAAGTGTGGTTATATGCAGAAAAAGCAGGCTTCCTTGGCTACCAGGAAAAGCTTAGATACTCTTTTATAAGGGCTTCCAAACAAGCAGAAAGCAAAAAAAAAAAAAAAAAAAAGAAAAAAAAAAAGAAAAAAACCAAACCAAAACCCAGAAAGTTTCCACAACCTAATCCCATTTCCTGAAGCTCCCAGATGGCAGATGCTTGGGACTGGAATCCACCCGTCCTTCCCCCTCTTTCTTAGCAGCAAAGCATCCTGGCTATGCACTCTGCACTCCCAGCAACACAGGCAAACAGCAACAGGGACCCAGCTGCTCTAGAACCGACCATGGAATTTTTGCATCCACATCTTTAACAGTGAGAACGTGCTGCTACTGGAGCTGCAGGTTAAGAGCTCAAAATATGAGAGAGTGCCTACTAGTGAGTAGCAATGTCAGCCACACAGCTATTTTGTCACTCAGACTACATCCCCACCAGGATCCCACCTTAACCATTTTAAGATACACAGAAAATATAATTATGCCTTAGTTTCAGACAAATGTTGAAAAAAATACATCAAAATAACCAACAAACTGAGAGGCTTCAAAATTCTTCCACGATACAAAGAGATGGCTGTGGGAGTTCTGGATGAACAGTCATAGCACCAACCAATTTATCCAGTCTACACTGGCCATTAGCCAGTTCAATCTGAAATGGCCCAAAATAAACCAGTAGTTAACTCAAGCAAAAACAAGCACTTTAAAAAGTGTTCCATCTGCAGGCATTTTGCTATCTACACACAGGCACAAGCTGTCCACAGAAGAAGCTCAAACTATTTCCAGAATTCTGAGCCATATAATAACAAACTGCTCAAAAAAAACCCCAAACAAACAAGAAAAAACCAAGAAACTAAGCCTGTTAAGTAAACAGTTCCCTAGAAATTACTTGCCTAATTACAGTAAGCAAACCAGACATTTCCTTTCCCCGCCCCCAAGATTAATATTCCAAATGCTTCACAATGAATATAATAAAAAACACTTGAAGAAGAAAGGAAGTTCATTAAATTTGTCTTTTCCAAACTTACTGCTACATTGATCAATGTTTAAATTGCAAACCAGGATTTCTGGAAATGAAAAAGCCCATTAGAATTAAAATATAATGCTAGAATCAGCAAACTGTTTTTTTCTCTCCTCTCTGGAATCAGTTCCACCAGCTTCAAAAATGTACTTGGGATTTCAGACCTCAGGAACTTGGGAGACTTAAATCCTGGGATTTTTCATGGGAAGAACAATTATGGCTTCTGCACTTCAACACACATGGTCCTCTGTACTCTCTCACCCGTGCCAGCAGACAGCCTGCCCCTCCAGAGAGTAAATTATGATAGAGAAAAATTTGAGCTAGACTCTGGTACCAATGTGATAATAAATTTGCATATTTTACCATGTATGAAGAAAATAGTTATGAATTAGGATGAAAAATTCAGAAACAAAGAAATTCAATGTAGGTATGAAACATTTGGGAAATGTTTGATTCATCTGAGCTTTAGTACAGAACAAAATCTTTCAAATAAACCTTTAAAAGTTTCAGTTCTTGTATAATTAGTAGGACAACACTATGAACAAACATATAACGTATTTACTTTTAGAAAGATACTTTTTCCACTTAGTAAATACAAAATTGATCAAGCCAACAAGAAAAGAAATTCAAAAACTGAATGTGTACCTCCAAACTGTTACTTTTACAAACCTAAGCAAAGAAAATATTCAGCATAATAAGCATACCTTATAATGCTTATTCATAATTTAGTGAAAATTATTGAGATTTTTTGCTTTCTAGGTATTTACTCATCACAAGATGTAAAGTTGGAATAGAAAATTGAGTAACATATTTGCTACCAGTTTAATAAGCCACTTCAACTTTTATGCAAAACAACAAATTAATTCTCCATAAAATGCCATTGTCCAGCCACTTTTCCTTGTGATGATGTCTGCTGTGCAAATCCTGCCAAGCTCCTGCCTTGAAAAAGTGTCCTTAAATTTCTTCAGCTGTCAAATTTTAAATAAATAATGCAGGTTAAAAGCTGAAAGAGAACTCTGGAGCAGACATTCCAACATGACTGGGTAACAGCAGCATGGGTGAACTCATACATGACTCTCTCCAAGCTCACATTCAGCTACCTCTCTCTGCTGTCTGCAACTGCAGCTTCCTGTCCCTGATTCCAGACTCAGTCCCACGCCTTCCTTGCAGGGATTATTTCAGAGCTGTGACCCTGCTCCTGTTAACATTAGTGTGGAAGAGCCTGGTATCTGCTGCAAGCTGCATTCTGAGCTACTCTGATCCTGCTGTTGTCACAGGGGGAAAATAAGAGGAAGAGAAAAAGCAGTAGCAACCAATGGAGAAAGAGTGATTTGAACACGTTTAAGCTCCATGTTTTCTGTGACAGGGCAAAACCTATCTGGCCACCAGGGAGGATGTTCAACCATAGCTGTGCTATGGGCAATGATCTGGCACCTGCAGCTGTTTTGTCTCTGCATCCTTCCATCACACAGATCACACAGGCACCAGGCTACATCTGACACCAAGCCTCTTGTTTCAGGTCTCCAACATGTAAAAAGTTCTCCTGTTAAATGCTTTCCTCAGGGACCCATTTTCCAGCTTCCTCCATATCACTGTTACTTCATGGAACAAGGTGATGCCTCTGGTTCTTACTGGCCACTTTATTTCTGGAGCTGCTTTTGCTTCCCCTCCATCCACACTCCCAGCCTGCAGCCACTGCTGCTCTCACTGCAGCTGAACAGGGAGAGTACGAATGCCTGCTCCCAGTAACATTTTTTACCCCCTTGAGGCAGCAGAACTAGGAACAACTCTTACAGCTGTAAATCTCTTAAAAAGTAGCAATTGCTCCAAAAGCAATCTACTATTTTTATGAATGAAGAAAAAAAGACACAAACTCTCTCAAATAAAACAGCAAGGAACAAAAGCATCATTCAACTATCAGCATGTCACAGCACCTACTTTTGCATGTCTACCCAAACTAAAATATAAAGACAAGAAGCCAGGTTTGCTCACCATTCAACAAACAGTACCACCAAGTCCTCTTGATCAGCATAGCTTTCAATGCCTTCTTTCAGCAGTCGAACTTTCTGCCCTCCACCAATAGAGTTGGGCAGCTCACCACCTTTCCACTCCTCACCTCTTCCAAGAACCTGGAAGAAGGGAAAAAAAAAAGGCACTTTTTGCTAGTACCCAAACCCATGAGGCTTTTTTTAAGCAGATCCTTATTGAAAACAGATGCTAAAGCAGAAGCAACACATCCAAGCACAGTAAGCCAGCACTTCCAGCATCGTAACTTTTCCATGTCTGAAGCAGCATTCACCAAAATGACATCATTGCAAAAACATGAGAGAGACATTTCTTAACCAAATAAGAATCAAGCAATTGCCTGCTACTGCCATTTACTCAAATGTGTCTCCTTCAGAAAAAAAAATAGGAAAAAAAAGCTAAGGATTGTTCCAAAATTTGTATTTGAAAAACATTCTGAATGAGAACTTTAAAATTCAATAAAATCACTTTAGGAACAGGAGGCACAAAAGACCTTGGTGGATCAAAGTATAACTAATTCAAATTGCAAGCTTCAATCCTTTTGTACAGAAAGGATAGGCTTCCCAGTACACAGCTCACTGCTAAAACTCAGCTAAACATAAAACTCCTTCCCAGCCAAGCACTATAGCAGATTATATGTCAAAAAAAGGAAAGGAAAAAAAAATAAGCTCTTTATGTGTTTTGAACATAATGTTTTTGGAACACATAAAGCCTGGAAGAACTACATTGCATAATGTTTTGGACAAATCTGCAAACCTAAAAGATGTCCAGAGCTCAGGCTGCTCAGGTGCTTTAGTACAGTTTTATCATATAAGGAAATGTCTTCTCATTCCTCCAAATTCGGTGGTAGAAGTCAAAGACCCAAATAATTTCCTATTTATAGTGCAGGCACTGTTGTAAGTAAATATAAAAATTTCATAACAGCATCTGAATTCCTGGATTTTCTCTTGGCAGGACCAATTTGTGGGGAAAGCTTAGTGCCCTCCCTTTTTCCCAAGGTCATGCAGAGGCCAGCCTAAGAACGTGTCATACGGAGGCGAGGAGCAAGGCAGAAAATGCTGGCAAGAATGACAGAAACACATTGTCCTCTAAGAAATTACAGGTTCCTGGGAAACAGTGAAGTTTTCAGTTGTGACCCTCCCTCCTTCCTTGCAGGAGTGTTCCAGCCTTGCTTAAGCAAAGAGATCCAAAGCCCTTGAGTGCATAATATTCATGCAGATGAAATCAGCCACACTGACAAGCAAGGCTCTGTGATAAAATATGACAGAACCTGAGTGAGGAGGATGTGATGCTGACCACGGTAGCTACACATCACTAAAGCAGCTCCTAAGGCAGTGCAAGCACCTCCCCCCCATGGTGGTTCAGAGGGGAATCAGCAGATACACAAGGGAGCAGACACAAAAGGGAGAGCAGCAAGTGCCCTACCTGCCCTGCAGCCCTGCTGGTGCTTCCCTCTGTCCCAGCACACAAGGACGTTAAGGCAAGGTCAGCTACCATTTAGTGCTTCTGTTTTACAGCATGGACAGTACAAATACTTGGTACAAAACACACAATACCTTTACTGTGTAGTTGAAATGCTTTGCAGTTCGCGTGAAACGGTGAAAGCCATCGGTTTCTTTAGTTGCTACAGTAAAGACTAGTAGTTTATCTGAGGAAGAAAAAGAAGGAACATGTATTAATATGCTTTCAGGGCATAGTTTATGACAAAAAATGCAATGAACAGCACTAGATCAGGGGGCTTTATGACTTTCTGTGTCTCATTCAAAGAGAGGACGCAAATACAGTGTCACAGTATAGGTGTGAGACATTAGCAAACAACTGCTATAGACAAGGTGCTGTATTTAAAATTATCCTCTGGAAGAAGAAGCAAGTAAGTCTATCTACTCTGTAAACAACTAGTTCACAAAAACAAAGCTGGTACGAATACCAAACAGGAAGAAGTCTTCAAAACAAAAATAACATACTACTTTTCAGTCTGAGCTAATCCTGTTACCTCTTACCACAGGACTGAGTGGTGCTAAGAGAACTCTACCCAATCCCAGTAGCTCCCCTGAAAGCCAACAGTGCATATTCTTCATGAAAGTAAGTCCAAAAACGCCAACTATTAAAACCAGTCCCTCAAAAAACAGCATTTAGTGCTTTTAAGTCCTTGGGTAGAGACGAAAGAGCAAGGAGTTTGCTTGGTTGTTTTTTTTATTCGGAGCATATGTACATTACAGCACTGCTAATTTTGCCCTCTTACTGGACACAGGCAAGTGGCCATGCAATCCATTTCCTCTTCACATTCCAGAACTTGTAACATAGTTCAAATGGGGTCATGAATTTCCACTTAATAGCTTCCCAAATAAACAACTGAACAACATTTAGAACCCTATGCAATATGCTGCATAATCAAACTACATACTTTGAAGCTATGAGGAGGATACTACCCCTATCTAAAATCAAGTATTTAATCAGACCAGCCTGGACGCCAGAGTACATCGCAGTTCCCCAATTCAGCACAAGTTCAAGCAACAGCTGCCCTCTAAACAGAGCCCATGAGATCAATCCTCACAATAAAATAAAATGAATCACCTATGATGAGTATTCCAGACACAGTGCCTGCTACTGCATTACTTGCCAAAAAAACATCCTCTGGATTTATCTTCCTCAGTCCAGTAACGTGCTCTAAGTGTGTGCTGTGGAAAACACTCCTATTAACTCTTCAGCCTTGTCCACCACCACAGGCTCAGCAGCCCTCAGACACTCAAGACTTCATCCTGAGTGTATTCAAACCACTCATCACTTGCCATTTTGTTTTATGTGACACCAGCAAAAGTTACACAGAAGGTGATGAACCAGTTCCCATTTTGTAGAAGAAATTCCCCTTGCAAGTTACTCATGCAACGCTCTGCAGCCAATACTTCAAGTATTGGCTCAGTCAGGCAAAAATACCTGTCAGAGTACAGACACAGTTCGTAGAGAAACATAAAACCCCTTGTTCTAATGAAATTCAAGTCTGTCAAAAGTAGCCACAGCAGACAAACTCTGCAGACCACTCTCAGGTGGCATCCGTATGGTTTCCACTGAAATACAGCTTAGATTCAGCCAACAGGTCAGTTCCAGAACATTCTGCCAGGTCAGACAGTGGTCTGGCTACTCCATCCTCAACAGCAGCTGTACTAGTGTACAGGGGGAAGCGCAGGGATGAGACAAACACATGGGATGCTTTCTCTGCTTTTTCTACTGGTCTCAATTTAAGGGTGTTCCTGACTTAGGAGGTGTTTCTGCAAATTCCAGAACGCCTGATCTGCTTTGTGACCTTGCTCTTCCTGAGCCACTCCTTGAACAGATGTGATCTTTAAGCACTGACAGGACTCTGTGCCCAGTATCTACACCACCAAAAACAATCTGTGCCTTCAGCAGAGCTCCTATAATTTTATCTGACACCACCCAAATTCCTCAGCTACAGACAACATTTCCACCTGCCCTCCCCACCACACACAATTTTGTGGATTTCTCTCTCATCCTGCTATTGCCTTTTCCATTTTATTCTGTTTTTTTTTTTTTTTTTTGGCTGGGGTGTGTGTGGGAGGTCTGTCTGTGAACAGGGGACAGCAGACAATCCTTTTCCTCAACAGTCCTAGAGACAATTTTAACTGCTGGCTCTACCAAACCAGACTGACACTCCTGCAATACAATACACAACAAAGAAGAAACTGGAAATACTGTAAATTCTTCCATGAACTCAATTCTAACATCCAAAAAATTTTGGAAAGACAGATTTGGAAGATTAATTGCTCCACCTTTTTCCCTCCTTTAATGCTAGCAGACTTTTGTAGGGAAAAAATCAGAAGAAAATCCCCCAAGTACCTCTCAAAAGGACAGGAGGACCTCACAGTGCAATGAATTCACACTGACTCACACAGAGACACAAACAGAGCAATAATGGTTCAATACCTTCCAAACAGATTATTCTAAAGATCATGCAATTTCAAGTAATTCTACTGAGCTCACCACAAAATGAATAAAGAATATTATGTTAGACTATGACTAAAACAGGACTGAGGACAGAGGAAGGTTTTCCTGTACGAAGGAAATTATGACTATTTTTTTGTTAAATCACTACATTTTCAAATTACAAGGAACTGGAAAAATCCGATCATACCAGAACTGCATCATCATGCCAACTAAATCTATTGTTAAAAGTTTCCTAGGTGACCAGATCACTGACTATAACCATGGAATTTTGTTTGAAGTAGGCATATTTCACACCTACACACTGCTAAGAAATCCTAACAGCAAGATTTCAAAAATCTGTACTTGACAACATGTAAATGACAACATGTGGGCTGCATCAGATTCCTTCCAGTTACTAAGTCAAAGAAAGTATTAAAGTAACATACAAGTACAGTTTGGCAAGCAAAAAATAATCTACTGTTCCTTATGGGATAGTGTTACTCTTTCTTAATGGAATATACATTATTCATGTATTTCAAGATTCACTATGGAGTCTGGTATGTTACTTGACTTATGTGGAATGGCAGGAAAGAGAAAAATGTGCCAAATCATAAGGGATTTCAACCTGAACTATACAAAATGAAGAAAGCTGAGCAGAAAAATAATGTCATTTATATTGACATGAAATGGCAAAAGACCATGTACTGCACCAACGGACAATGAAGCAATCTAAATAGGCAGCCTGAGTCGGGTTTGCAAACAGCCACAGAACAAAAGAAAGCTATTTTAAATGTATTATTTACACTGGAAATGTTTTCTTTTTAACATGCTTACCCATGGTTGTCCTTGCTTTTTTTTACTTAGAGATGAAGTTTAAAAGGTTTTATTTAATGTCTTTGTTGCATCACTGACAATTTTAAGTGCAGTTGGTACTTAAATAATTTTTAAGTGCAGCAGAAGAATAATTATAGCATTTAAAGTCCCTTTAGAATTAGAGTTTCTTTATAGATTACTTAGTCTTTGCTGGGGCCTCTTTTTTTTTTTTTGTTTTGGTTTGTCTGTTTTGTGGGGTGGTTTGTTTTTTTTTTTTTTTTTTTTAAGTAAGCTGTATCTGACCAAAGAGCAGAGAAACATGCTTTTATTCTATACATAGTATATATGGAGAGACAATGCAAAGTGCATTAAATGAAAGTTATCTTGGCACATTATAGAGAGTATTATAAACCAAATAAGGAAACCAGAACCATTCTCCTCCAGCTGATAAAAGATACTAATCTAATTCCTATAGGTAGCTGTGACTATATTTAGATGTGACAACTTGCACAGTTTCACTGGCAGGCTTCCACTAAATGTAGCATGGAAGTTTCCAGTGGAAGTGAGAGAAGAAAATGCTTCCAACCACTAAATACTTCTGCTAATTTCTTTTTAATGTTTTAAACTTCATTCATTTTGAAAAATCTATTCCTTGCTCACTACATTTAGGTACAACCTCTTGGAACACTTGTCCCATTTGTGCTTAGCAACATGAAGCCAAAGTGACTTTCATGATCTCACAGGAGTGTCAATGTGAAGTACAGCACTTCCAAGGGAGTAAGTTTATCCAAGTGTCGTTTCCATTTCAGGATGTGCTCAGCTATTTCAGCTGCTGCAACCCGCAGTGTCCCTGCTGTGCAGAGCAGGTTTGGCACCAGGACAAGTCCTGTGGGTGCAGAGGTTCAGGGCTGCACCAGAGCCCTCCCTGCACAGAGAGATTGAGTGAGTGCCCAGAGACCCCAGCAGCATCCCTATCTCCAACTGAGCAACGAAGGCCCAGGCATGGCTGTGGAGGGATGCCCGCAATTACCCAAGCTACCACTGTGGCCTGGTACTCCCCAGGGAGAGCACTGCAAAAGACCCCACAAAGAATTCCAGCTGCAGCTGGACACTGTTCCTGCTTCACCATCCACTCCACAAGCTCCTACCCTCTACTGAGGTGTCCACCCTAAGGAGCTCTGCAGTGTGATCTTACAGGCTTGAGCTCTACAGTTCAAGTCTGACTATCCCCCCCACACAGGGAAAACACAATCTTGGGAGGGTCTTCCAACAGCAACAGCATCCTCAAAGTGCAAATCTCCATGAGACCAAGAACACAGCAGGTGGTCCCACTCCTCCCCACTTGCAGGGTCCTGAGATGCCACAGAGGGTACAGCTGCCAGCTCCCCTGCACACAGTCTGCCAGAGGCACCTTGGCAGTCACTGGAGGGTATTGCTGAGCTTGGCATTTATTTCCACAAGTCAGTTTGTGTAAAAAGGAAATGTAAACCCTATACAGAAGTTCAACAGGAAGGCATGAAAAGAATCTCCCAAGAGCTTCATGCTAGGTATGTGCTCAGTTACTAGGAAAAAATAGTGTCAGACAGATTTCAAATAGTTACACCCACAAAACAGCTGCTCTGTTTTGAAAACAAGCCTGAGAGGGCACACATCTAGCCAAGAAAAGTATATCCAGTGACAAACAGAATTCATTTTTACATGTGAATTAGAAACCCTCTAATTTCACAAGCTGTGAAAGACGACAACACCGCACATGGAGCACATGCAGCATATTAGGAAATCCAGTGAAAGTTTATCTAAACAACTCACTCTTCTACTTTTTTTTTTTTTTTTCTGCTACTTTTGGGGACCTGACTGCATCATAAATATTTATTTCCAGAAAGAAGATCAATAAACCAGAGCCTTTGTCTTCAGTGAATTGCCTGGCAAGGTCTCAGCCAGGAATTGCCATGGCAGGACTGCTTTAAGTAGCAGTGACCTTTCTCCCTGTATCCTGGCAGAGAAGCATGCAAAGAACTACAGTCATTCCTCACACACCCACATGGTTCTTGTTTATCTTGAATGAACACTCACAGAGATTACTACATAATTTCTACCAGGGGTTGTGGGCACTAGTATAGTAGCTTCAGAGCAGCCAAAACTGAGGATATTGCTCACAGCCACACGGAAGCTGACATTTAGTCTTTGGATTCAAGTACTACAGACTTCTCTGGAGTGGAAGTGAGCTGGAAGATCAAAGGACATCTGTTCGTGGTACCACATTATGACATTTAAAATCTATCTCTGTCTTTAAAACTAGTGGCTTATAATGGTAAAAAAAATGATGTTTGGTACTTGCAATACATTTTTATCCATATTCTATTGTCTACATAAAACAGCCTACTTTCCTGTTTGCAAATTACAGCCCACCCTGAGCTGCTCAACACAGTAATCCAAAGAACCATTAAGACAACTAAAATACCAAAGAGCACTTTCAAAATCCAGATCTTTGAACACAACACAATCTTCCACTTATCACTCACAAAGGCAATATTAGACTTCTCAAAAAGAAATGTGGATTTTCCACTATGAATAGGAGTTATTGACTAAACTTAAGATTTTGTGTCTAATAAAATATTGAAAATATGTATACTCTGAAAATATATTAAACAGATGGAGATGGGAAAAACCCATCATTTACAATGTAACCATGATTGTAAGTAATACCTACATATATTTGGTTAATGTAATCCAATAGCAAAGACCTTAAGTACACAATGAGAAAAACACAAGTTTTAAACATATATATATGTATATACACATCCAGTGAGAGCTTATGACGTCTGTATGCTCAAATAAAGTAGTAAGCCACTAGACGAGTTTCTGGTCAAATAAAACTTTTGGCATAAAGAGAGAAAAGGCTGAGCCATCTGACAGCTGTTTATTTTCCCCCTAGGATTCTTTAGAAACACAACAATGTGCTGAAATAGCAAACATGGTCATCTTTTCTCAGGAAATAAATGCGCATTACACTGCAGGAGTGGGAAAGATGACTGGGGCATAAAACAATACTACTTCATACTTAGGAGTCCTGAAGTTTTTTATCTGATCTTTATACAATACAGTCATCTTCCGCTCTGCACAGAACACTGCTGCATGTCTCCACTCATCCCACACTCCACTGCTTCCCAGAGATACAGACTGGTTTCAAAGTCCCACTAACCACAGCCATGATCACATAGTAGGATTGGATTCTGTGCAGTTCAATAGCATGGTTGGATTGATGCTAAAAACAACCCTTGGATGAGAAAAAAATGTGCTTGAAAAATTAATGAAAGATCAGAAAGTGGTACAAGTGAAAATAAAAGATGAAATTAGAATTAACAGATAGCAAATTAAGAGCAGTCATGGACTACCAAACACATAGTACATACTGATTTTCTCTACCAATACAATTCTTGAGTGAGAGAAGGCTTTCTAAGAATCAATGCCTTTAAGGGCCAGAATTTGAAGAAGCAGAACTTTCTGTACAGACCTCAGTTTGATCTGTTTTCCTCTGCATCACAAACTCCCCTTTAATCACTGCACTTCAATACATACATGTCACCGCAAAACACAGAGAGTAACACAAACATTATTTATGTAATTTCCAAAAACTTATGAGCTTCTTCTTGGCCAGCTACTAACACATTTGCAGAAATCTTTCTTGGGATGGTATGATGTTTTTGCAGAACTAATGGAGGTAGACACGTATCACCTCTGCTCCCACCTGATCTTTATACTGGTTCAACCTTCAGGAAAAAAACTATACTTCTGTCTTCAAGCTGTTGCAAACAGTTTATAAGTACAATTGGCATTTATGGTTATCAGGATCACTTAATGCATGGGCTGTCTGTGCATAATTCTTCCTATGCTCTTCCACATTATTCGTAAACCTTGCTGAAGTTACAGAGCAATAGCTACATCTATCAAAGTACCAGCACTGTCCCAAGCCAGGCTAATAAAGGCAGGAAGCTTTCAGGAGCTCTCTAGGGAAAGAAATATAGGAAGTACC
The DNA here is from genome assembly GCA_020086605.1 of Lanius collurio. Classification (NCBI taxonomy): domain Eukaryota; kingdom Metazoa; phylum Chordata; class Aves; order Passeriformes; family Laniidae; genus Lanius; species Lanius collurio. The sequence continues at coordinate 11,572,669 of JACBWW010000019.1, forward strand.
ATTTCCCACTTTCAATTATTTTCAAAAACCTGGTACTGTTGCAACTTCCTCAGCTTGTACATGCTGGCTGTTGCAGGGTTCTCCCTCTTCTCACGTGTTTTAAAGGAACAAAGAAGCTAAGTGAGCAGAAGTACATCTGTACGTTAAGCAAGGCCCACTCTGAATTTTCTCACAGTATATAATCTATGTTAGATTAGCACTTGCTAACACACACAGCCCCTGGACAGGACACTAAAATTATTTTTTTTTCCCTACGAACTGAAATTCCTTCAGGCTTTAATTCACAGCATGCAGTGGTGTGAACAGGCAGTTTCCTCTCCCATGCAGACTGACTCAAATGATGAGTGTGCAGAGCTGCTGATCACTGCTGTCTTTGATCACATTGTTTCTGATGTCACACTGATACAGCACCTAAAACAGTTACAGTAAAATGATCAAATGTTGAACAGAGCCAGTTCAAACCAAATTAATTAAAAAATGACCCACAAATCACAGCTCTTTCTGTATATGTTTATCCATACCTACACACACTTTCAAAGATTAGCAGGTACTCTCAATATACAATTTATTTCAGGAAGCATTTGAAAGCCGATTATGTCTCAGCTCTTAATTTACTTTTTTTGAATTTAGTAGTATTGAATATACAGTCAACAAGAGCTCATTAAGAACTGTATGTGCACTCATCAATCACGCACGTCAGCCCCGAGTGCAGCGCTGGCCAGTGCTCAGGCCTGCACTCGCTCTAATGCAAGATTTCCTTGTTTTGATAGTTGAACAAAGCCAAATACAAGCAGCAGTAAAGTGTTTTTCCATCAGCTTCAGAGGACTTGGATGAGACCCTACGTACTGAGTCAGTTATTCTGTAGTAAAGCAAAGATAAGGCATGTTTCTTAGCTTCCAAACTAAGAAAAAAATTAAAATCAACCGTTTGTAAATTACATCATTGCCATGCAAGAAGGAACTCCTAGCTGCCTAACTTCCTGACAAATGAGAAACAGATCTGGTTACAGCTGTTTATGGGTGCCCAGATAGAAATCAAACCACAGAAATCTTGAGAGTGGAGAGGATGGAGTCATGGCAGAGGCTGTGTCTTGCTTGAACGCATGGCTTGGACAGCCCTGCTATAAACTGTCATCAGAGCTGTGCAGCTGAGAGCAGGACACAATTAGCATCAGCTGGCCAAGTGAGAAAGTTTACTCAGCTTCTGCCTTTTTGTAGCCTTGCCCTCTCTTGTCTCTCTCATAAATATGTATCTGGAGAAGAGCATGCTTCTTCTTAAGCTGTTGTTTAACAAAACCAGCTGTTTAAACAGAAGCAGTCACACACAGCACCAGGCATGGTTAAAGTCAATTTTTTGACAGTCAATGAAACTCAGTAGTTAAAATCTGCAACTGAGATTTTTTCTTAAAAAAAAAAAAAAAAAAGAAAAGAAAACAGAAAAAAAAAAAAAGAAAAAAAAGAGAGAAATTGAAGCTGGATATGGGACCATCCTGAAGACCCACAGCTGCCCTTTGTTGTCCTTCGTGCCTGCACTGCGGCTCATGTTGTAAGCAGATGCTACCACCCGATCAGTCGGTTCATTTGAAAAGGCTGCCCTACAGCTTCACATCTGGCCCTGTGTACACATACTGGACATGTAAAATTCTTCACACAAACACAAGTGACACTACCCCAGAAATAAAAAGAAATGCCATATTTTTCAAAGTTCCTTTTTCTGTGTGAACAAGAAATTTAAACTCCACACTTGTGCCCTGTCTTGTACAACTCAGTCTTTCAAACTGTGAAATAAAAACTTCTGTCGTACTTGTGACACAAGACACCATGACATAGCATATATGATGTATATTTAAAGATGCTTTTTTACATCATACATTTCACCCAGCAACTTCAGGTATTAAAGTTATGGGTCTAGTTCTGACCCAACACGAGTACAATGGCTTTACAGTGATGCAACACAGAATTAAGCAAAGTGCTTACAAAGACACCATTTCAAATTTCATGCGATCTAAAAAACCAAACGATCTATTTTTACTTTTTTTTTGAAAAAAAAGGTAAAAAATTTTAAAGAGCAACGCCATCAGATACATTAGTTTCTACACAGCTGATTTCAGCAAGAATGGGCTCATTCAGCACACTAACACAGACTCAAAGGTACAGAAATTGTTCTCAAAGGAGTGGCACTTAAATGACAATGTTTAGCATTTTTTTGTCTTTGTTTCCACACAGTTTGTTTCCATTAATTACAAATACTGCAGCTTTAAAAACATACTTGCTCTTTCATTACAAGAACAGATATTGGAGATAAAACCTCAACTTTATGTATTGTCTCCTTATCACCAGTATAATCCACATTTTCAAAACCAGATTTGCCTTAAGAAAAAATCTAGAAGTTGTTCTACTAATCCTAACGCTACTTGTAGTGTCAGGCTGTGACTAAGCTTGTATTCTTTGATAGTTAAGCATCATCTATTCTCTAGAGCTACATTACCACACATTGGACACAAACCTGCTGCTAATCTGTTTGGTCAAGCTGTGCTTTGTGCTGGAAGAGCCCTGCTACTGTTTAAATTAAGAGGGACCAAATATATTCTTCGCTTTTCAACCTGTTTGCAACTGGTCCTTCAAAAACTATAAAAAAATAACATTATAAATGAAAACACCCTTTCTGTGACCATACTTGCTCCCCATGACAAGAGAATTCACTTCAGCAGCATGCCAAGTAATTTGTAATTCAGACTGGCAGATCTACACAAATGGAAAGATACTGCTTTTGATTACACAGTGTGATAGTGCTAATTCAACAGACAAACTAAACACTTCCTCATGAAAAGACAAAGTCACTTGAACTTAAGTAAGCAGCAGTGAGGGAACAAGCTAAAAACTTGCACATAAATTATGATTCTCCAGGATATGAAATCAACCTAAAGAAAATCCTGAGAAATAATGTTAGTTTAGATCCTTGACAGAAACGCATTTCACACAAACCACCCCTGGCTCAGATAAACACGGTGGTCATTTCACTGAGCCTTGAGGTGAAATTTACGGCATCCAACATTGATGATAAAGGTCACAACTGTTTTAGTTCTCCTTGCTTTAATTAGAAATGCATTTTACAGTCAAAATTGTACTGTATATGACGGAGAGAATCGATGTCACATCCAACCCTGTGGTGTACTTCCACAGCTTAATTATTCCCTCCACCTAAGAAAGGCCAGACCAAACAAATCTACTTTTTTTTTTTTTTTTTTAAATTTTGCCACAGAGACTGGCACTGTGTGGCCTCTAACCCAAGTGCTTGAGAAAACATAGATTGCAAGCCTTGGGTGTCTTCAAGGATGAGTATTTTCCAGAGAAAAAATATGTGATGAAAGCATAGCTTTGCTGCTCATCACCTCTACAGCAATGTTTGCTTACTTTTAATTAACTTCCAAACACCCACACCCTCCACTACACATTGTTCATTTTGTCATTCACTATTTGTTTCAAAGCTGGAGGCTAAAGATATCTCCATAAGTAATTCCCATCTAAGTGGTGCACACTGATGGCATATGCATGATGTGCCCCAGACACAGCACCCAAAGAGCTGTCTCCTGCAGGGTCAGTTCTGGGTTCATCACCCTCTGCTTCTACCCTTCTCCTCTAAGGGGCAGCTTTTTCATACAGTCCTCATAAAAAAGGCACAAAACTCCCAAGAGATGTAGAGGAGGTTTTTCCACAATGCAGATTTATGCAGCAGTTTTAGGTACTGTGGTGACAAGAGGAGACAGAAGTAGTGCTGGTAAAGAGGAAAGAGACAGAAAATTGGGCAGAGAGACAGAGGCAGGCACAGAGTGCTGTGTTTATGGCTTCTCCTCCATCAAGTATGCAGAGTCTGTCAGTACTTCTAATAAGTATGTCAGGATGGTAGAATGACTAAATTTTCTTGTTTGGGCACCACAGGTGACCCAGAAGGAAAGGCCTATCGATTGCTGTCACTCAGACCATTTAGTCTCAGCCCAAATTAACAGAAATGGCAGCAGTACATGCTGTATCCCAAAGTGAGTCCTCACAGAGCTAGACCAGCCAGCAATTACTGCCTGAAGCATTTGTGACCAGCACTTGAGGGACACCGGGGTGGAGGAAAGCCCAGTGGCTCAGAGCGCCCTACAGCCAGCTGAGCTGCCACACCTCCCAGTCCAGCTGCTCTGGGAAGCCACCCACACTGCTGGAGCACCCCAAGCCACCCCTCCCACTTTGGGAGCACACACAGACAGCAACAAACCATGGGGCCCACCTCAAACCCTGCCAGACTGCCACCATTACAGGCTGGGCCCCGACGCCTCAGCACGGCTCCGGCCAAGTCCCCACTGCCACTCGGGGGAACAGAAGCAAAGGCTGCAAAGTCATTTCCCACGCAAACAACTGATTGATAAAACATCCTAGGTGAGAACATCATTTACCTCAGCTGCCAAGAAAGTGTCTGCCTCTCATACAATGACAAATGTCATTCCCACTGACTGTGTGTGTCGCAATAAGCAATCTGCAAGCAGCAAGCATGTGCAATGGAAATATTCCAGCACCGATGTTTTAACACAGAAACTTTTGCATCTTCATCACACAGGGGCCAGTGTTCCAGAGCTCAACAGTGCTCTTCTCTGTGATTGCCTGAAACATAAACCTGCGGCCAGGGAAGGAGCGCAGAGGGATTTCTGCAAACACAGTTTGCCACAGGGCTGCACTGATTGCTCCCTGCAACCAGCACTGAGCTCTCCTGCAATTATTTTTCCAAGCCTTTCTGAGTAAAGTCTTATTGAGAAATAAAGATGCAGCTTGGCAGCTGGTTCCAGACAGTATTGTTAGAGCTTTTGTCTCAAGAAAGCAACACTAATGGACTGCGCTAAAAGCTGACATGTAAATTGCACCTTCACCTGGTGTTTTACACAGAATTGTACAAAGTATCAGGACACCAGAAATTAAAGAACAGATTTCTAGAAACAGAGGCACCATAAGGTCTGCCCTTCTTCAAGTAACACAACACAGACTCCGGGAAAACATTTAAGGGTTAAAACTGGAATAAAAACAAGTAACACAGCAGGCAGTGTCTGAGGTCAAGAAACTACTCTCAGAGTGGTTTCAGCAGAGATTTCTACAATTAAGGCTACTCATGTCTAAATTAAAAACAATTAAGGTCATCCTGCATGAACATCCATATATAAACTTCTCAATGTTTTTTTTGCACTGAAATTTGCGCAGCATAATTTTTATTATTGATACAGAAAGAGCAGTCTATTTTTGGTTTGCTGAATCATACAGTGCTGTCTGGAAGAGGGACTCTGCTTTGCACACATTTGAAAAGCAGCAGGATGAAAGAAAAATCCTCACCATGCCAGCTATTAGTTTACACCAGTCTGAGAACCCACATTTCAAGAGTACAGTTAAAAAAACCCCATTATTTGAATGGAAAGGTTTGTGAGAATAACTATTTGCCATAACTGATTTCCAAAGAAGTTCGACTTACAGCCTCGCTGCCCTGAAAACAGGGATAAGAGCTCAACTTTTTGCTCAAACCTGTCCCCAGGGGGTGCATTCCGACAGGCAGCAAAGGCTGAAGGGTAATGCTCACCCCCTCCAACACACAGCAACCACACCATAGCCTTCAGAGAAATTCTCTGAATGACAAAATGTAGCAAAGCATTAAGAAAATGGGAAACTAGAAGTTAATTGAGAGGAGTCTGGTATTCTTCAACACCATTTTTTTAAATTAACTTTTACACTACTTATCAACCAAATCAATAGCTTTCATATCAAAGTTAGAACTTGCTGACAAAACTTGCTGCTCAAATAAAGAACCCTCCTTGTTCATCCCAGAGGAAATTAAGCTAGATATTAAAAATAACTTGATTACACTCTTGACAAAACAAGCCAAGAAATGAAACTATTTTGGATGTCATGTGGTAATAACATAGTGGAATGAAATACTTTTGTACAACTAGAATAAAAATTAGAAGTACAGACTCTAAACAGTATTAGAGCAAAAAATATGTTTTGGCATATTGTTGGACATATACGTGCTTGGACACCTCTATCTGAGGGAATTTCCTGTATACATTTCTTTATTTTACATGCTGAAGATAAAATTTCTTTCTACCTCCCGGCTCCTTGAAGCAAAAGCTACTAGAGAACATGAGTGAAAGGCAGGGAAGGCTCTGCGGGGCAGGAAGGGGCACTGGAGTTTCCAGCTGAATTTTGCACGAAGTAGGAAACCTCATCAGCAGTTGCTCAAGTTCAGAGAAGCAGTGACTGATGCTATTGCTTTTCCCAGCACTGGAAAAATGTATTCATCAACACCTTGTCTCGCGGAGACGGAAGAAAAAGGGGGGAGAGCGGGTAACTAGAAAGTTTAGGAGGCTCAATTCCCCTTAAAGAGTACTATATATATATATATATATATTTTTTTTTTTTTTTTTTCTTTCTTTCTTTTCCTCCCTTAAGTGGAATTAGGCATCTATGAACTCCTGGTCGGGTTACGACACTTTCAGCCAAGCGGTTCGTCTCGAGGGCAACCTGGGGAGCGCTGCCCCGGCCCCTTCCCCCAGCGCCGAGCCGCTCCGCGTTACGGTGCGGGGCAGGGACGGGCCGGGGGGAAATAAATAAACAACGCAGCAAAGCGGCGGGTCCCAGCGTTCCCCTCCCGGCGGATGTGGCCGAGCCGGCAGGCACACAGCGACCGATGCCGCCCGGCCAGCAGCGCATCCCTGCCGCCCGCACACACCTCCCGCGGGCACGGCCATCCCCACCCCCGCGCCGCGCTCACCTGCGGGGCCGGGGCGCCGCTCCGCCGCCGCCGGCAGCGCCAGGGCCAGCAGCGCCAGCAGCAGCAGCCGCGGCCACCGGGCGCCGCTCCACGCCATCTTCGCCCTCCGCACCCGCCCGCGCCACCAGCCCCCGACAGCGGGGAAAAAGGGCGGCCGTGGAAAAGCAGAGGGGAGAAGGCGCCTGGGGACCGCGGCGGCCAGACACCGCTCCTCCTCCGCGGCGGGCTTTATTCGGCGGTGGGCGGGCCGGCGCAGCCAGGGCACCGGCGGCGCAACAGGAGCCGCTGCCGGCGCACGGTGCCGCCGCCGCCGGGGAGGTGTGTGCGGGCG